>BLSH010438154.1:219773-245223 GCA_018402905.1 Glandirana rugosa
CAGGACTCAATGCCCCCCCCCCCCCCCACCCCCGCAGTGAGAGAACGGAGATCAGTGTATGTAAACACGAATCTCCGTTCTGACAGAGGGGGAAGGGCTGTGATCACTCCCCTCCCCCTGCCTACCCAGCCCCCATACAGTTAGAACACGCCCAGGGAACACAGGTAACCCTTAGAGCGCCCCCTGCAGGTTAACCCCTTCACTGCCAATGGCATTTAAACAGTAATCAGTGCATTTTCATAGCACTGATCGCTGTATAAATGCCAGTGGTCCCAAAAAAGTGTTAAAATGGTCCGACATGTCTGCCGCAATATCGCAGTACTAAAAAGTGCAGATCTCTGTCATTACTAGTAAAATATAAAAAAATAAATAAAAACCCCAGAAATGAATTTTCATCATTCGTAAACGCGGCAACCTTAACGCAAACCAATCAATAAACACCGATTGCAATTTTTTTTTTACCAAAAGTATGAGGAAGAATATAAATCGGCCAAACTGATGAAAAAAAAAAATTTTATATATATATTTTTTTGGATTTGTATTTTAGCAAAAAGTAGGAAATATTGTTTTTTTTTTTTGCAAAATTGTCGCTCTTTTTTTGTTTATAGCGGCGATCAGAAATTACGCAGAGGTGATCAAATACCACCAAAAGAAAGCTCTGTTTGTGGGGGAAAAAAGGATGTAAATTTCGTTTGGGTACAACGCCTCACGACCGCGCAATTGTCAGTTAAAGCGACGCAGTGCCGAATCACAAAAAGTGCTCTGGTCTTAACGTGGGAAATCCTTCCGGGGCTGAAGTGGTTAAAGTTCGTGTAAAGGCAGGTGTCCCAATACTTTTGACAATATAGTATATGTATTTCTTTATTTTTTTTATGAGAGTCAATAACATTTTAGGTGTATTTGGCCCTTTAAATGTAAAAAAGAAAATCTACTCTGTCCTTTGTTTCCTACACCCAGAATTATTTTTCATCACTCTTTGCATTCTTTTCCGCGCCTTTGATGCTCCATTTAATTAATTGGCGGTTGAAGTGATTTGTCTGTGAGCGCAGTCTATGATCTTCAGATAGACGATGGGACCGTATTTCTCAGCTACGCCTGTGCTATTGTAAACTCCCCATGAAACCAATACTGCTATGGAGATCGATGCAATCTTCTTCTCTACCAGCTCTCCCGCAGCTCCATACTGTACTCTAATCAATTCATCTTGTCAGCCTGCGCCCGCCGCGCCCTGCATCGCTGCAGTGTTTTATGTTTCACAAACAAAAGTTTTGCAGCTCTATATCAAGCGTTGTGGAAATTCTAATTCTCACCCATTTATTATGTCTTATGCAGCATTGTGCTATCAAAAGAAAAAAACTTCAAGCTGACCTCCAGGCAAACAGCCAAATTCACAGTCAAAATACATACACTATATTACCAAAAGTATTGGGACGCCTGCCTTTACACTCAACATGAACTTTAATGGCATCCCAGTCTTACATAGTCAGCGAGGTTGAAAAAAGACACAAGTCCATCAAGTCCAACCTATGTGTGTGTTTTTATGTCAGTATTACATTGTATATCCCTCAATGTTGTGGTCCCTAAGGGCCCTTTCGCACGGGCATTCCGATCAGGCGGACCTGAAAGGACACTCGATGCAGCCCTATGGAGCGGCGGTTGTCAGCGGAGACATGTCCGCTGACATCCGCCGCTCCCCGATCCGATCCGTGAAAAATAGAAACCCTATTTTGGATCCGTCTGTAGAATCGGATTGGATGACAACGGACGGGTGGTCCGTTGTTATCCGACCCCCCATAGAGCAGAGCGGGGCTCTGACAGTTCCATCTCCGCTCAGTGAGCGGAGACGGAGCTGTCATCCGCCTGCTCACCGGGATTGGTAGATCGATCCTTGCTGAGCAGAGCGGAGTCCTCTCACAGAAAGCCCTGTGTGAAAGGGCCCTTAGGTGCCCATCTAATAGTTTTTTTGAAATTTTCTATGCTCCCAGCTGAAACCACTGCTTGTGGAAGAGAATTCCACATCCTCACTGCTCTTACCGTAAAGAACCCTCTATGCAGTTTTAAGGTTAAACCGCCTTTCCTCTATTTTTAGTGAATGGCCGCGTGTCTCTGTGTGCTCCCTTGCATGGAATAGTTTTGTCCCTATAGTGGGGTCACCAGTACAGTATTTGTACATTAAAATCGTATCCCCTCTCAAGCGTCTCTTCTCCAGAGAGAATAAGTTCAGTGTTTGTAATCTTTCCTCATAACTGAGGTCCTTCAGTCCCTTAATTAGCTTTTTTGCCCTTCTCTGAACCCTTTCCAATACCAGGACATCCTTCCTGAGGACTGGTGCCCAGAACTGGACGGCATATTCCAAGTGCGGCCTCACCAGAGACTTGTAGAGTGGGAGAATTATTGATTTATCCCTGAAGTTGATCCCTTTCTTGATGCATGCCAACATCAAGAAAGGTATCAACTCCAGAGATAAATCAATAATTTTTAGTCTTAGTCCGTAGGGTTCAATATTGAGTTGGCCCACCCTTTGCAGCTATAACAGCTTCACCTCTTCTGGGAAGGCCGTCCACAAGGTTTAGGAGTGTCTATGGGAATGTTTGACCATTCTTCCAGAAGAGCATTTGTGAGGTCAGGCACTGATGTTGGATGAGAAGGCCTGGCTCACAGTCTCCGCTCTAATTCATCCCAATTACTAAGTCACTAACGTAACAATGCCACTCTCAGCTGCATCCAGCACAAAGATGTTCCAGCTTGACGGGACCACAATCTAGGTGCCAGCAGCCTGAGAGTGATTGTCACTGGGCTAATTACACAATTAACCCTTCCACTGCCACCACCTCCTTGGACCGAGCAGGAGGGACTTGTAATTTTAGCATTACCAATTATGATTTTAGAAAAAAACGTCTGTAGCACACAGACAAGCCTGCCCAGAGGCCTTATTCTGGAGCAGCCTTTCTCAACATTTTCGACACTGAGGAACCCTTAAAATAATTCTCCGGTTTCGGGGAGCCCCTGCTAAAAATTAAGAATCAACAACTCCTGATACATTAGTGTGATCGTCAATGGGAAGAATGCTCCTTACACTTGTGGTCATTGGGAAGAATTACCCCTTACAGATAGCTAAAAAGATCAATGGTGTCATTGGGAATTTATCTGAGAGGTAGAAATTGACCACTGCTCAAGGAACCCCTAGGAACCTCTGGAGGAACCCTAGGGTTCCACGGGAACCCTGGTTGAGAAACCCTGCTCTAGACAGTAGCACTCTTCAAGAGACAGGTTCATTTATAGCTTGCATCAAGAGCTTAGCAACAAGGTTAAAGCTTTCCAAAATAAGGTTTTAATAATGAAAAGGTCAAAATTGGTGCAAATAAAATATTTACAGGGTGTGTCAAAGCAATAAAGACAATATACAGCAACAGGGAGATAAGGTAGAATTAAGGAGGAAAGATACTTGCAATCAATGTCCTTGGGTTGAACAGAGCTTGGTCGATGATGGTTCTCAAACTTGGCAGTTGTTCGTGGTTTGATGGAATAAAGAGTACTAAAAGCTGTCTTTGCCTCTCCCTTTTTCTATGGGAGCAAAGGGGTGCAAGCCAGATGCTCCTGACCACTCAAATGGGTAAGGAGGGTCTGTGGGCTGTCCAGGGTTGATGACATTATATTGACTCTCCTTTGCACACAGTTTTTACAACATTATTCATCTCTCCCAATATGAATTCCTGAAACTGTGAGATTATTGTTCAGCATTGAATTTCGTGTCCAGGGATATTAAACACAGGGTAGCTCTGATAAGCGTGTCAACCAGGAGGCATCTGACAGCTATCTTCCCACTGGTAGGTCTTAACATGGGCATGCCTGGACTTAATCCATTCAGTATGAAATTCTGCATTCAAATATACTTTTTAATACATTGTCATGTTCCTGTCTGAGTTTATGAATCGTGTGTGGATTTCTTAAGTTTGGAATTTGGCAGAGATCTCTGAGAGGTCACTTCTGCTTTGAATGCCCTTTTACGACCGGTATCTGTTAGCTTTCTAATCACTGAGACACTGGTCTGACAGTTTATGTATCCGGAGATGGGTATTGAGAAACTGATAAGGGGTGTCTGCCCTCAGTCACCAGTTTGTGTATTGGCTAACTGAAAGGAAAAGGTCACTGTGAGATGCCCTTCACATGCCAACATGGCTGAAGTGAACTGAAATGTCACGAAATGGCTGCCACACACACACAGCTAGGCCTTAGCCCAGGGCAGGACCGTTACACCCTCCCACCCCATACCCCCTCCTAGCACAGACCCCCCCCATACCCCTCCTAGCATAAACACCCCCCAAGCATGCTTATTAGCAGAACCCCCCCACTCCCAAAAAAGAAAGAACGTTCTCCTCCTAGCACAAATCCCCTCCCCCCTCTACCATATCACCTCTTCAAGCACAAACCCCCAAAATCAATCCTCCTAGCAAATCCTCTTCTACCATCCCCCTCCCAACACAAATCTCCCTGAATCACAACTCCTAGCACACCCCACCCCCAAAAAAAGTTCCCCTCCTAAAATAATTCTTTCCCACTTCTGCCCCCCAAATTCCTCCTCCCAACACAAATTCCCTCCCCCCTCAATCTTCTCATGGTGCCCTCACCTCACACAATACCACAGTGCCCATTGCATCCGCCCCTCCTGCCCACCCCTTGTTCCGGACCTGTGTGTTAGCCATTCAAGCTGTATGGGAATGAAGTCCTGTGACCACCGCTGTGAGTGCTGGTCCAGGAAAGGAGCTTGTCTATGCTCCAGACAATGGTAGAGAGTGACTAGGTGTCCCGGGAGCCGCACATCAAGTCAAGACCTGCTGTATGATAGTGAATGGCAGTCTCAGCCTGGATCCTCACCAGGCCCAACAGCAGGTCTTGACTTGATGTGCAGCTCCCAGGCTTACCAGAGAAGTTTAGACCAAGTCCCAACAGCCAATTCATGGTAGAGCACAGCTCCATGGAACAGGTTAGACCTTGAAGTTGGATCTGTAGAGTAGGAACTATACTGGCGAATACTCAGGGAGGTTCTGGAATCTGGACTAGGATCACTCTGGAATAGATAAGTCTAGGAAGTTAGAACAGGACCCCCCAAAGCTGGAGGATGATCCTATGTGAGAGAAAGTGATACTAGACCCCCCTTTTTGCAGATTCTAAGAGTATGTTATTCACCCAGGATCCCCTCATGGAGATTTTGGCTTTTCTGCATGCTGACCCCAAGTCAAGACCCTTAGGTTCACCCTACTTTAAGTACCACGGACCACTAGTTTAAGGTCACCAGGAAAACTCAGCAGTGGACCCCTTGAGAATGTCCTGTTGGATAAAATGCATCAGGGTGGGGTCTCAGTGCTGCTGCCTAAGAGGAGTGATTCCGGAGTGGAAGTGCATACACCTGGGGAGGATTTATACCTAAGAAACAATGCTGCATCTGTTAGGCCCCTTTCACATGGGGTGAAATCCATCCAAGCAGATCTGTCAGCTCAGCGGGGTATCTCTCCACTTATGCCTGCTGAGCAGGCGGATGACAGATCCGTGTCCACTCTGCTATGCAGAGCAGATAAGGACACAGCCCGCTGTTCTCTATGGGGTGGTCAGATGGAAACAGACTACATGTCCATTTCCATCCGATTGTCATCCGATCCGACCCGCCAGACGGATGGCAAATGTATCCCCATCTGTCTGTTTTTAGCAGACCGGATTGGACCGGATGCCAGCGGGTGACATTGAACACTTCTTGTTTGCCGACTTCTACCGCCCCATAGAGAACAATGGGTGGTCCGATCAGGTCCCCCTAAGAAATGGATAGGTGGACCCTATTGGTCTGCTGGCGTGAAAGGGGCCTTACAGCTCATGGTTTGGTGAGTGTGTGTGGATTAAGGCAGTGGCACTCAGTATTTTGGTTACACTTCAAGGATCTACTGGATGATGGAAGATCTTTTTTCTGACTACTGTATATAGGGACTTTGATTAAAGAGAGACTTCATGTTTGGCACATTAAATACTTATTTGTTTTTTGTACGTTTTTGACGCTGCATCATTTCACGATATTGTACGTTTTTAGGTTTGGGTATATCAAACCTTGTATGCCAGGGGCCACACGTGTTATCACAGCATAGATTCATTGCAATAATCTTTTTTGCTCTGATGCATGTGCCTTAGGGAAGTGCCAAACCCCCCATGTTATTTATTTATGTATTTATTTTTTAACAACTCCTTGCCTATTAGCCTAAAAAATGGTCAGAACCGTTTATTTAAGCTTTGGCTCCCATTGACCTCAATAGGGTTCAGATTCGGTACCAGAACTTTAGTAATGTTTGCAGATCCTTTCTTGATATGAATCCAGGTAATTTTGACTCATTACTACTGAAAATAATCACCAACAGCTGACAATTCCCAAAATGTGATCCTTGTATTTATTTTTTTCTGGATAGGTAGGGAATGTCTGTGTACTGCTTAATTTCAGTGATACCCAGGAGGTTTGGCAATTTAGCAGATAACATTTTTATGAGTAGGAGTATATTTATCAGAATAAATGTCATCTAATCAAAAGTTCTATGAGAAGTAAAGGTCAATGATACCGGAGTATGTCAGCAATGCCTCAGGGTGAAAATACTCCACAAATTCATCATCCACAGTGCTGATTATGACCACAACATCAGTCAGGGAGGAAGAGAAATATCCAAACATAGTGCTGGTGTGTGAACTGGCTTTCTTTCTTTCTTTCTTGCACTCTTTCTTCGTTATTTCCATTTTTTATTTCTTTTGCTTTTTTTTATCTTTTCATTCATTCTTCTTCATTTTTTTTCTTTTCTTTTCTATTCCTTTCTTTCATTCTTTTCTTTCTTTCATTCATTTTCTTTTTTTTTTTTTTTTACTTTTCTTTCTTTCATTTTCTTTTCTTTTCCGTTTTTGTCCTTTTTCTTCTTTCTTTCTTTTTTTTTTTTATTCTTTTTTTGTTATTCTTTCTTTTACTTTTCTTAGTTTCATTTTACTTCCTTTTCCATTCTTTTTTTATCTTTCTTTCTTTAGTTCTTTCTCTTCTTTTTTTTCTTTTTTATTTCTCTTACTCTTTCTCTTTTTTTTCTTTCTCGTTTTCTTTTCCCCTTTTCCTTTCTCTTTCTCTTTCTCCTTTCTCTGTTTCTTTCTTTCTCTCTTTCTTTCTCTGTTTTCTTTTTCTCTTTCTCTTTCTTTTTCTTTTTTCTTTCTCTTTTTTTTCTCTTTCTTTTTCCTCTTTTTTTTTCCTTTCTCTTTTTTTCCCTTTCCCTTTCTCATTCTCCTTTCTCTTTTTCTTTCTTTCTCTTTTACGTTCTCTCTTTCTTTTTCTTCCTCTCTTTCTTTTTCTTTATTTTTTTTCTTTTTCCTTTTCTCTTTCTCTTTCTTTTTTTTTCTCTTTCTCTTTTTTTCCTTTCTCTTTTCTTTTTCTTTCTCTTTTTTCTCTTTCTTTTTTCTCTTTCTCATTTTTTCCTTTCTCTTTTTTTCCCTTTCCCTTTCCCATTCTCCTTTTTCTTTTTCTTCCTCTCTTTCTTTTTCTTTCTCTTTTTTCTTTTTCTCTTTCTTTTTCTTTTTTTCTCTTTCTCTTTTTTTCTCTCTTTTCTTTTTCTTTCTCTTTTTTTCTCTTTCTTTTTCTTTCTCTTTTTCCCTTTCCCTTACCCTTTCTCTTGTCCTTTCTCTTTCTCTTTTTTCTTTTTCTCTTTTCTTTCTTTCTTTTTTTCTCTTTCTCTTTTTTCACTCTCTTTATTTTTTTCTTTCTCCTTTTCTTTCTTTCTCTTTCTATTTCCTTTTTCTCTTTCTTTCTCTCTTTCTCTTTTTTTCTCTTTTTCTTTTCTCCTGACAGATCTTCCAACCCTTTCCCAATTTACCAAAAACTTTTTTTTTAGCATGTCCTAACTAAAGAGATTTTCTTTCTTTCTCTTTTTTCTTTCTTTCTCTTTTTTCTTTCTCTTTATTCTTTCTTTTTCTTTATATTTCTCTTTTTGTTTCTTCTTTCTCTTTCTCTTTTTTCTTTTGCTTTTCTTTTCTTTTCTTCTGACAGAGCTACCCTTCCCTTACCAAAGAGTTTTTTTTAGTGTGTACTAACTAAAGAGATTTCCCATCACTTCCTATACTGACAGGAAGGGAGAAAAAAAAATCTGATGTAATGATGTCACAGACCACAATAACATCCTGAAAGGGCTTCAATCCCCCCCCCCCCCACACTGCCCAGCAAAAAATAAATGAAAATGTTTTAGCTGGAATTGGGCTTTAATAAATGATGTTTGTGTATACATCGACACCAACCTTTCGTGGGCAAGTTACAAGCTTTGGAATGCAACCTAAACCAGGTTGCCATAATTTAAATTTATCAACATGCACATTTTTATCATTTAATATCTACTGTGCATTGCCTGGTATACTGCCACTATTAACAAATTGAAGGACATTTGCAAATATAAAAAAAACGATTATCATGCGCACATCTGCTTAAGTGATGCAGCATCCATGAGCCCCTTCAGCTGGCGCCAACATCTTCTACCCGCCTTTCTCTGGTTTTGGCATCTTTGGCCATCCTGCTTGGTTGGCACGGTGCCATATAACTTGTACCCATGTGCACGGGACATCATCCATCCCAACAACCAGCAGATGTTGAGATTGTACACACAAAAGGAAAATTGTAAACAGGCCAATAAAATGCATTTACTGCAGAAAAGACCTGGTATGTCTCTCTTGAAATACAAAAATCTGCCTGCTCACTATTATTTTTAAAGCTAGCGTTCCACTTTAAGTATATATGAAGGTAACGCACATTAGGAGATGATGCCATCGAGCCTGCACATTGCATATTAGAAGACCTACTGAGATTAATCCCTGAGTCTACCACCAAGATACAGATTAATATGGTTGTATAAGCAAAGGATTAAACTCGTCGGCTAATAGAGTGCATGAGACTACAGAGTGCTGAGAATAGCAATATATGCAACAGAAAGTGAAAAAAAAGATGGCCCCCACCAGATAGCTTCCAGAAAACTAATATTGAAAGAAATACAGAGAATACATTTTTCTGACCTCTGAAAATGAGTTTCCTCTGCCTTTAACACATAAGAATAAAAAACAAGAGAGGGGCGCACAGACCTAGTGCAATACGTTTAAAAAGTTTATTTAGAAATAATTTTGAATAAAAATAGACTCACAAACAGAGCAATAGGAAAGACACAACAAGATGAATGGTGGACGTTATGCCTCCAAGGCACCTTCGGATCTCCACCTCGGAAGGGGGACCGGACGGTGTCTGTGTAGCCAGGCTGACGCGTTTCCAGGACAAACCCTCTTCCTCAGATGAATGGTGGACGCTATGCCTCCAAGACACCTTCGGATGTCCACCTCGGCAGGGGGACCGGACGGTGTCTGTGTAGCCAGGCTGACGCATTTCCAGTATGGACCTTCTTCCTCAGGTGAATGGTGGACACTATGCCTCCAAGGCACCTTTGGATCTCCACCTCGGCAGGGGGACTGGACGGTGTCCGTGTAGCCAGGCTGACGCGTTTCCGGGACAAACCCTCTTCCTTAGATGAATGGTGGACACTATGCCTCCAAGGCACCTTTGGATCTCCACCTTGGAAGGGGGACCGGACGGTGTCCATATAGCCAGGCTGACGCGTTTCCAGGACGGACCCTCTTCCTCAGGTGAATTTTGGACGCTATGCCTCCAAGGCACCTTTGGATCTCCACCTCGGCAGGGGGACTGGACAGTGTCTGTGCAGCCAGACTGATGCATTTCCAGGGCGAACCCTCTTCCTCAGAGTCTCAACACATAGCCAAGCCTTTTCATCCAACATCTGTGCCTGACCTCACTAATGCACTTCTGGAAGAATGGTCAAACATTCCCATAGACACTCCTAAACCTTGTGGACAGCCTTCCCAGAAGAGTTGAAGCTGTTATAGCTGCAAAGGGTGGGCCAACTCAATATTGAACCCTACGGACCAAGACTGGGATGCCATTAAAGTTCATGTGCGTGTAAAAACAGGTGTCCCAATACTTTTGACAATATAGTGTGCATATATGTTCATAGGATAGTTAGTGCTAGGGAAAAAAGAGAATATTTATGCAGCAGAAAGCAAGGTAGTCTCCTAGGCAAGTACTCACCAGGCCCAACGCTCCTTAGCTTTCACAATCAGATACGTGCAATACTTGGGCAGCTAGCATGTAAGGTAAATATACAAACCCCAAAATGAAACGTGAAACCAAAATTGCAGCACCTAAGTGATCAAAAATGAATATAAAAATCTTATAATCACAAACCAGACTGTAAATAATATACTTATGACACAAATTACCAACAAAAAGTGACTTTAAAATGTGCATAGAAAGTCTTACAAACATGTGACTCTTCTTAATGGTAAATAATAACTCCAACAGTCGTCCGTGTGTCGTATTCATCCAACAGTCCGAATATGTCACCACGTATCGCTCCAAGCCACCATCTTTGCACACTCGCCAGCACACTTCAGCCCCAGAAGATTTACCCCCCTTCCTAACCAGGCCATTTTTTGCATTACAGCACTGCGTTATATTAACTGACAATTGCGCAGTCGTGCGTCGTTGTACACAAACAAAATTGACATCATTTTTTCCCCACAAATAGAGCTTTCTGTTGGTGGTATTTGATCCCCTCTGTGTTTTTTATTTTTTGCGCTATAAATAAAAAAAGAGCGACAACTTTGAAAAAAAAATTTTTTTACTTTCTGCTATAAAACATATCCAATAAAAAAATAAAATGTCTTCATCAATTTACGGCAATTTGTATTCTACATGTTTTTGGTAAAAAAAAATCCCAATAAGCGTATATTGATTAGTCATAGCGTCTGCAAACTATGGGATAGAATTTGGGAGTTTTTATTTATTATTATTTTTTTTTTTTTACTAGTAATGGCAGCGCTCAGCAATTTTTTTAGCGGGACTGCGACATTGCGGCAGACAAATTTGACACTAAATTACACTTTTTGGGGACCAATTACACCAATGCTGTGACCAGTGCTAAAAAAATGCACTGTCACTGTACTAATGACGCTGGCAGGGAAGGGGTTGACATCATGGGGCGATCAAAGGGTTAAATGTGTTCCCTGTTTGTGTTTTCTTACTTGGTGGGGGATGCTGACAATAGACAAAGTGAGAGATCGGAGTTCCTGATTAGTAGGCATCACAGATCTCTCTCTTCCTGTCTGATGGAACGACGGTCTGCCTTGTTTACACGGGAAGACCGCCGTTCCCCTGAATGATGATCGCAGGTAGGCGGCTGGCCATCGAGGGCGCCGGACCTGCTGATCGGCTCCCACTGTATCCAATTACAGGGGGAGCGGGTCCGTCGGCGGCGCGCGCACGCACCCCAGACCAGGAAGCGCGAACAACGGGCGGGTTACTTTTGATTCGCGCAGCCGTGCCGCCCTGCCACACTAAATGTGCAGTGAAGTAGCTGCATCAGAATGGCAGAAGACAACGTTTGTTAGCACTGACAGGGAATCCATCTGCATTGTAATCCCCTACACTAACACAAGGGGCCGCCAGCACCACCCATGTATCAGCATACCACACCGGAGCCTTAGAAAAGGTATATAGTGTATTAATTTATTTGTAAAATCAGCTTCTATTCATTCATTAAATCCATACACCAAAGTTTACAGGTATAGCAGGCATAGAAATAATGGAGGCAGCGGTGTAGCCCCCCCGAAGGAGGAGCTATGTGCTGACATCACACCGCCGCTGGGAGCGGCGGCCACCTTAGTAAGTGAATGGCCCCACATGGTAGATTTATACTTTGCTGTACCTGTAAACTTTGGTGACTAAATGAAGGTTATTAAAGGGTAACTCCACCTTTGTGGGAAAAATAAATAGCAAAGAAAAAAAAAATTATAATTGCAACACAAGTCATATTGTCATTGAATGTTATTAAAAATAAAAAACAATGGTCAAATATAGCTTAACCAGGGCCAGATTAACATAGGGGCTATTGGAGCTACAGCTCCAGGCCCCTTCCTTAAGATAGGCCCAGCCCAGTGGTGTAAGTGAGTCACTCTCACATTCCCATGCATTGCGTGTAGGGCAGCCCCTCCCCCGCAATGTGGCTCCAGCCAAAGTTCGCCATGGCGCGTTATACATGCCACATTACTACCCTACAAATATTACCAAAAAGCACCCTCTCCCCCCCCCCCCCCGTTCTCTCACCCTTCTTCTTTCTCTCACCCCCCTCACTATTTAATTTAATTTATTTTAACAAAAATTGTTTGCATTTTCATTTTATTTATTTCCATAAAACGGCCACCAAAATCATCAGAACCAGGGCCAGCGATGCTCTTAACCACTTTCACACTTTAGGACCAGAGCACTTTTTGCGATTCGGCGCTGCGTCGCTTTAACTGACAATTGTGCGGTCGTGCGACGTTGTACCCAAACTAAATTTGCGTCCTTTTTTTCCCCACAAATAGAGCTTTCTTTTGGTGGTATTTGATCACCTCTGCGTCATTTCTGATCGCCGCTATAAACAAAAGAAGAGCGACAATTTTGCAAAAAAAAAAAAACAAATTTCTTACTTTTTGCTAAAATTCAAATCCAAAAAATATATATAAAAAACATTTTTTTTTCAACAGTTTTGGCCGATTTATATTCTTCCTCATATCTGTGATAAGAAAAAATCGCAATCGGCGTTTATTGATTGGTTTGCACGTTTACGGATGATGAGAATTCATTTCTGGGGTTTTTATTTTTTACTAGTAATGGCGGCGATCTGCGATTTTTAGCTGTACTGCGATATTTCAGCGGACATGTCGGAACATTTTGACACTTTTTTGGGACCATTGGCATTTATACAGCGATCAGTGCTATAAAAATGCATTGATTACTGTGTAAATGCCATTGGCAGTGAAGGAGTTTACCTGGGGGGGGCGCTCTAAGGGTTAACTGTGTTCCCTGGGCGTGTTCTAACTGTGGGGGGGCTAAAATCACACTTACAAACTTGCTGAAGAAAATCGCATATTCGGAAATGAGAGGATGTCGTTGTGCGTTCCACGTGCGTCCCACACAGCGGAGGTGGTGTGCTCAGTCAGTCCTTTTCAATCTGCAGCTCTGTCATTTTCTATGAAATGCATTACAGCCACCCGGAGGCGCTCTGCTCACAGATGGTATACAGAGCGCCTTCCAGAAAATAATATCCTGCTTCTGTGATTGGCTCACTTGGATCATTGGATCCCAGAAGTCTCCACTAGGATACAAGTCAGATTTTTGGGCATCCCCTGCAACATAAATGTACTTTTTGGTGAGATACTCCCAATAGGAAATCACGTCTAAAGGGATCCAGACTCTGCCACTGTCCTCATTAATGCCCTGCAGTTGAAGCAGCTGGTTGATCATTATGAAACCACTCCAAATTAGATGCACTTACTACATGGACACAGACAAACACACAGGGATTTCTTTAGAATAACAAAAGATAGGAACATGCAACAAAGTTTGGTAAAACCCCTGCAATGTACAGAGACTACCCAGAGGGGAATGTTTTTTTCTCAACAAAAGTGGAGTTATTCTTTAAATTAAAAAAAAAAAAGGGGGACAGTTTTTAACCTAAAGACCATTGGCTGCCCTTTAACCACTTGCTGATCCGCCCGCCATGGATTGACGGCAGCAAAGTGGCTTGTTATCGCGAACCATGCCACCTGGCGGAGGGCGTGATAACTAGTATTGTGAGCGTGGGCGCACCGCCGGAGGCGCGCTCGTGCGCTCACTGTGTTCCGGGGGGGCAGGGAGCGGGTAGGCGGACTCGATCGCCGCCGGCTACCTGCGATCACCCCCCCCGGAGCGACAGAACGCAGGTCGGTGTATGTAAACACGAATCTCCGTTCTGACAGAGGGGGAAGGGCAGTGATCACAGGTTTCCTGTATATGGGAGCTGTGATCACTCCCCTCCCCCAGCCAGCCCAGCCCCCATACAGTTAGAACACACTGAGGGAACACAGTTAACCCTTAGAGCGTCCCCTCCAGGTTAACTCCTTCACTGCCAATGGCATTTATACAGTAATCAGTGCATTTTCATAGCACTGCTCGCTGTATAAATGCCAATGGTCCCAAAAAAGTGTCAAAAAGGTCTTACCTGTCCGCCGCAAAATCGCAATACCGCTAAAAATCGCAGATCACCACCATTACTAGTAAAAAAATATATATGAATAAAACCGCCATAATTTTATTCTCATCATTCGTAAACCATTGATTGCGCAAACCAATCAATAAACGCAGATTGCGATTTTTTTTTTTTTACCAAAAATAGGAAGAAGAATATAAATGGACCAAAACCGTTGAAAAAAAAATATTTTTTTTATTTTTTTTTTGGATTTGTATTTTAGCAAAAAGTAAGAAATAGTCTTTTTTTTTGCAAAATTGTCGCTCTTCTTTTGTTTATAGCGGCGATCAGAAATGACGCAGCGATGATCAAATACCACCAAAAGAAAGCTCTATTTGTGGGAAAAAAAGGACGCAAATTTAGTTCGGGTACAACGTCGCACGACCGCGCAATTGTCAGTTAAAGCGACGCAGTGCCGAATCGCAAAAAGGGCTCTGGTCCTAAAGGGGGAAATCCTTCCGGGGCTGAAGTGGTTAAAGCCGTTACACACATTTGTGTTTTGCCACCTCCTCGGGGGGGGGGGGGTTGTGATGCAGAGACCCCTTATTTCCAACAACTTTACTGTTTGCACAGAGCTTTTTATTGTTTTTGCTGATCTGCTTTGCCAATTCTTTAATGATTGCCAAGACTGTTTTCTGCTTACCCTTAAAAAGAAATCTCTGTAGCACCTGCAATGCAGCGTTATGTAAGAGCCAGTCTGGGAATAGCTGTCCGGGAGATCGTGTATGGATGTAGCCCTGTGGCAAAAAAGGTAATCGTATTGATTTTTCCCTGCTAGAGCCGTGTTTTTTCACTCGTGTTTCCAGCTGTTTGGCTGAATCACAAATAACGCAGAGAACAGCTTCTGGTCTATCAGTTACACCGTGCCAAGTCCTACTGGGGATTGCCAACGGCCAACGTTCATGGGCAGCCCATCCAAAAATGCACTCCATTCACCCTTTTATCACCAGAGGTCATCGAAGCCTCAAACCGAATTCAGCAACAATAATTCTTACAAGGGATGAGGAGAGCGGCATCACCTGGTGTATACTTATCTTTTTTATATATTGAAGTCGACTGGCAGCTCTAATTATTATGGGATGTCTGAGGATCCATAGGAAGTATGGAAGTGCAACTCAAAAGTATTGGGATGCCTTATAGCTGCAACGGGCAGGCCAACTCAATGTTGAACCCTATGGACTAAGACTGGGATGCCATTAAATTTCATGTGCGTGTAAAGGCAGGTGTCCCAATACTTTTGGTAATATAGTGTATGTGATTGTAAACAACCATTCAGTTTAAAATAGAAATGAAAGGCAAAACATTTTTGTATAGATATATATAAAAAAAAAAGCCATTATAAATACCTTTTTTTTTTACCTTTTTTATAAGTGATCACATTCCCTCTGTTCTCAGCTTCATAAAAGCTGGGGGAGAAGAAGCAGCAGCACACTGAGCTTCCCAGTGAATGGCTGTGCAGCAGGGGCATGTCAGGACAAGTCTGATACTGGAGGAGAGTGCACCGATTTTCCAGCATAGCTATATAATTGACCGTGCTGTGCACTCGTACCTAGTGTGGTCAGTTTTTAATAGGAAAGAAGAGAGACTGGAGGGGTACCTGGGATTTCACACAAAGGAAGCAATACAAAGAGAACAGGAGACTTTCTCATATAAGCAGATGGTACAGCAGGCTCATATCAGGAATATGAAGTGCTGGGATAACAAATGCTTTACGCCTAGTACACATGGGCCGAATGTCGAGCGGCATTGACAGGTTCAATAGAAACCGGCCGACATGACCGAAAAAGGTCTGCCGATCAGCGCTGACCAGAGTGTTTTAGTGGGGGGGGGGGGCATACCCCTGTCAGAGCACAATAGCACAGCAGGGGAGAGTGCTGTACTGACATTGCATTGTTAGTACAGCGGCTCCTCTGTCATTTTTTTTTGCTCAGCCCACTGGGTTGAATGAAAAAAATACTAGTGCGTAAAAGGCTTTAGTTCTGCAGCATGATTTAAGATTCCCAACAAGACTGGCTGCAGTAGATTATCGGTACTTCATAATAATATTTTCCTGGATCAGATCTCATTTTATTGCACTCATTCGGCCCTGAAGAAGCGGGGAGTTTACAACCCCTGAAACGCGTTTGTTTTTCTGTGGCAATTTTAAATAATATTTCACTCTTTTACATGTGGAGTGTCGCTTCTATCTACATTTGTTGTGTTTCAAATGCCACCTTATACATTGACATGTCTCCAAATACCAAATCCCAGGGCCACCGATAGGGGGATACAACCGGGCCTCCTGTAGGGGGCCAGGACAGCAGGGGGATGGGTGGGACTGGACTAGTGCCCTCATTGAAAGAATTCTCCTTCATTACTTTTCTGGGGACAACCCAAAATTTGTTTTCTTTTACTTTGACTTTGAATGATAATAGAAAACATGATAGGTAGAGAGGGGGAATCTCCATAATGGGGGCACAGACAGCAATAAAACCTGACAGGGGTTCTAATCCTTCTCTGTTCCATCCATCTCTGTTCCGTCCAAAACGGAAAAAAAAATAGTTTTGCCTTTAGTTATACTTTAATGCATGGGCACCCTGGGGGCACTGCCCAGGAGCCCTAGGTGTAAGGGCCCCCACAATAATCTTGCATTACATCATACTTTGCTAACTGTCCCGGATTTGCCAGGACAGTCCCGCTTTTTACTACACTGTCCCGGGATAGTCATGTCCTGGACAGCATCCCAGAGCCTGTACTGTGCCCTCCTTACTCCCCCGTACTGTGCCCTCCTGACTCCCCCATACTGTGCCCTCCTGACTCCCCCGTACTGTGCCCTTCTGACTCCCCCGTACTGTGCCCTTCTGACTCCCCCGTACTGTGCCTTCCTGACTCCCCCATACTGTGCCTTCCTGACTCCCCCGTACTGTGCCCTCCTGACTGCCCCGTACTGTGCCCTTCTGCCTCCACCCCCCCAGTACTGTGTCCTTTATGTTGATTCATCTTTCATGTATGATATGTTTTATTGAAAGTACTAATAAATATCTCCTTCCTCAGGAGGAAGATGGGAGGACAATTACAGAACAATGCACATCTCTCCTTTCCGCTGGCTCTCATCTGCTGGAGGGAGAGATGTGCATTGTTCTGTAATTGTCCTCCCGTCTCCCTCCTGAGGAAGCAGATAGACATGTGCGCTGACAAAAAATGTAATAATTTTTGTTTCTTCTGGTTTTTTTTTCTCATTTTTCGGGTCATTCGTTGTGATCCCAATTCGTAAATTCATACATTCATAAATTCGTAAATGTGAAAATTCGTAAATTTGCAAATTCCGGAAATTGGAAAATCCAGAAATAAGAAAGAAAATCCGAAAATTGGAAAAACGAAAATCTGAAAATTTTAAATAATATCTAACTAACTATTAAATTATAGGTATTGGCATTTCCTTTCAAATGTGGCTGTTAGTGAATATAACGAATATGAATTTATCCAAAGTTACAAATTATCCGAAATAACGGATGCCGCATCTAAACAAATGGAACGGAAGGAATTAATAATAAATAATAAAAAGTTATTATTATTGTTATTTGCTATTATTAATTTGTTACGTTCCATTTGTTTAGATGCGGCATCCGTTATTTCGGATAATTCGTAACTTTGGATAAATTAATTATTCATTACATTTGCTAACAGCCAAATTTGAAAGGAAATTTCAATACCTATAATTTAATAGTTGGTAATAGTTAAGTTATTATTAGTTTGCTTTTTGGGTTTTCGTTCTTATTTTTGAATTTTAGTTTTTTTGAATTTTTGCTTTTATTTTGAAATTTTTGGATTTTTGAATTTATGAATCTTCGAATTTACAGATTTACGAATTGTCGAAATTACGAATATTCGGAAAAATTTGTTAAATGGGTTTTCATTAATTAGGATATTGTCGACATTCGTTAAATATGAATACGGAACAAAACGAATTGCACATGTCTAGAAGGAGATATTTATTAGTACTTTCAATAAAATCTAATTTAAACAATATGGAAACATACCATACATCAAAGATGAATCAACACAAAGGACACAGTACTGGGGGAGGGAGGCAGAAGGGCACAGTACGGGGGAGTCAGGAGGGCACAGTACGGGGGAGTCAGGAGGGCACAGTATGGGGGAGTCAGGAGGGCACAGTATGGGGGAGTCAGGAGGGCACAGTACAGGGGAGTCAGGAGGGCACAGTACAGGGGAGTCAGGAGGGCACAGTACGGGGGAGTCAGGAGAGCACAGTACAGGCTGTGGGATGCTGCCTAGGACATGACTATCCAAGGACAGTGTAGTAAAAAGCATGGCTGTCCTGGCAAATCCGGGACGGTTGGCAAGTATGATGTAATGCATCATGGGGCCCCCTTGCTCCTTGGGCTCCTGGGCATTCCCCCAGGGTGCCCATGCATTAAAGTATTACTAAAGGCCAAACTTTTTTTTTCGTGTTGGATGGAGTGGAGAGGGATTAGAACCCCTGTCAGGTTTTATTGCTGTCTGTGCCCCCATTAAGGAGATTCGCACTCTCTACTTATCCTGTTTCCTATTATCATTCAAAGTCAGAAGTAAAAGAAAAATAAACTAAATTTGGGTTGTCCCCAGAAAAGTAATGCAGGAGAATTATTCCAATGAGGGCACTAGTTCTGGTGACCTGATGTTCCCAAGGAATTCCCTTAATTTGCAGGGATTTCCTCTCAATACCCAACAGAATTTAGTTTGATCTGTGTACTGGGTACCATAAACAACCGACTTTTTTTAGTAAAAAAACCATTTTCTTTACGCCGGAGGGCATAAGTGAGATTTAACAACGCTCCAGTCCTCCTAGGGCATAGAGTCGAGTGAGGGCATGATAGCTCTCACTCGACTCTATGCCCTGGGAGGACAGGAGCGATGTCAAATATCACTTACACCCTCCGGCGTAAAGAAAACATATTTTTTTTACTAAAAAATGGCAGTTGATTATGGTACTTCCTGTCAGGCAAGGAAGAGGATTGGATCATCTCTGCTGCTGCCGATGGACCCGGTAAGCGTCAGAGACGACCGGATTTGGCGGGAGGGGGGGCACCTCTCTTGCTGCATGGAGACCACTGATATTGTAAAGCGGACCGACCACCCGTTGGGGTTATGGCAGCTATCTGCTGCCATAACAACAGTAGTCAAAGGACCGAACTATATCGACGGTGGGTGGTCCAGAAGTGGTTAAGATGGCCCTGCTACACATCAGTGCTGTTGACCTTCTGCAGTCTTTCTGCAGCCACTACCTGTCTTCGTGCACTCAAGCAATGACTGCGTGGCATTTCTCAAGGTGGGTTTTTTTTGGTGATGGTGGTGCCAGTGGACCATGCCATGTGTAATGCAGGTAGTCTCCATCAGAAGTTCATATGACAGGGTGATGACCCGAGAGCACAGCTAGTAGAAGGGGACAAAGTGTTGTCACTCTATAACAGGAAGTACCCAAATAAGGGCATTCATGGCAGAACCACCAGGGATTATTTTTAATAAAAGATACAGATTTAAAAAAATACTGAAAATTTAATTTGAAATCACATCAACCTTTTAAAACTGATATGCGACTTTAGTGATTGGGTTTATTAATATTTTAAAGCTGAAAATCCTCCGGGGAGACCACTGTTGTAAAGCAGACCGACCACCCGTTGGTGTTATGGCAGCTATCTGCTGCCATAACAATGGTATTCAGCGTCAAAGGACCTACATATATCGAAGGTGGGTGGCCCAGAAGTGGTTAAGATGGCCCTGCTACTCATCAGTGTTGTTGACCTTCTGCAGTCTTTCTGCAGCCACTACCTGTCTTCGAGCACTCAAGCAAATGACTGTGTGGCATTTCTCAAGGTGGGTTTTTATTTTGGTGATGGTGACACCAGTGGACCATGCCATGTGTAATGCAGATTGAAATGACCACAGGTAGTCTCCATCAGAAGTTCAGGGTGATGACCAGGGAGCACAGCTACTAGAAGGGGACAAAGTGTTGTCACCCTATAACAGGAAGTACCTTAATAAGGGCATTCATGGCAGAACCACCAGGGATTATTTTAATAAAAGCTACAGATTTTAAAAAATACTGAAAATTTAATTTGAAATCACATCAACCTTTTAAAACTGATATGCGACTTTAGTGATTGAGTTTATTAATATTTTAAAGCTGAATTGTAATTAAAGCGCTGAGCTGTCCTTTTGGCCAGCGAAGGAAGCTTTGCTGAAGGAACAAAAAGAAATAAAAAATATAAATATGCAATTCTGTCCCTATTAAATGGAAGAGAACGCCAAATCATTCTAATTGTGTACAAACGTGTACAATCCAGTAAGAGTGTATCCTATAAACATGATTTAATTGGAAATGAGAGCTCCAACATTCAATTGATTGATGACCACTGACGCCCAAGCTTCGGAGTTCCAGTATCCAGAATTCCATGGCCCAGAGCTGGAAGAAATGTAATGGGATTTTGTTGTAAATATCATGTCTAATCAATGCCACGAGCTGCCCTGTCCTGACAAAGAGAGGATATTTTTCAGTCCAAAGGAATCATTAGTGAGATGTATGTCAGAGTTAATGATCTGAATGCAGTATTTTAGGTGGGCAGGGCGATTGGCCGCGCGTTCATAATATAGATCGTCCTTTCTGGACTGACCAGAAAAGAAGTGTGGACGTTCCAAACTGGAAGGCATTGACAAAAATAAAATATTTAAAAGACGACAAACAGACTGCTGACCTCAGGTTTGATAGAGTGGTCATTCAAGGAATGCTTTCACTGAAGTAAGAAATGGATAATTCAGAGGGCAACCCCATTTAAAAAGCTAATTGTACAGTTGGAATGAATACATAGAATTTGCTTTACTTGCTAAAATCATGCACATATTTCTTGCTGTACAATTCATACTTAAAAAGCCCTCACTAGACCCCACCAAACTTACCAACTTATGTCCCATCTCCTTGCTCCCCTTTTTATCCAAACTCCTTGAATGTCTGGTCTACAACTGACTGAGTGACCACCTGGCCGAGAATAACCTTCTAAAACCCCTTCAGTCTGGATCAGTGGTGGCTGGTGAAGTTTTAGGATGGGGGGGGCGCCAGACCCCACCCTTACTTTTTGACCCCTCACATTTCTCATAAGCCCCACCCCTTATATATTCCACCCACTGTGTCAGGAGTATACAGCCCAGCATCACTAGATAGGGTATACAGCATCACCAGATAGGGGTATATACAGCATCACCAGAGGGGTATATACAGCATCACCAGAGGAGTAAATAGCATCACCAGAGGAGTATATAGCATCACCAGAGGGGTATATAGCATCACCAGAGAGGTATATACAGCATCCACCAGAGAGGTATATACAGCATCACCAGAGGAGTATATAGTATAACTAGAGGGGTATATACAGCATCACCAGGGGGGTATATAGTATCACCAGAGGAGCATATACAGCATCACCAGAGGAGTATATAGCATCACCAGAGGTGTATATACACCATCACCAGAGGGGTATATATTATTACCAAAGATGTACCTAGCATTCATCTATCCCCCACCGCGAAGCTTGTGGCACTGACAGTACCCCTCCGCCCAGGCTACCGGGACATCAAAGTCCCGACATTACCCCATCTAGGAGTGGGCAGCAGGCAAGCAGTGGTGTCCGGCGACTGGGGAGCGGCTTGGATTTGGCTGTTCATCCCCCTCCTCCTCTGAGAAAGCTGTCCAAAAGGATCACCTGTATTCTCCGCCAATCAGGAAACCGGTAACATACCCGCGCTTCCTAATTGGTGGAGAGGCGATTCAGTGTTGGAAGGGCAAATATTCATTTGCCTTTCTAAGGGCTCGTGGTGCCACGCTCTGCGCCACGAGCCACTCTATGCTGAAGCCTACTAGAGCTTACAGCTCTAATGAGATGCTTCAAAGCAGCCCCGCCGTGGTAATTCATGTGGCCGGTGCCTCAAAGGGGCCGGCCGCATTAATAGGGGATGGTCGCGGGCGTCCATGGATAGATTCATGCTATGCATGAATCTATCTATAGCATAGAGGGGGTGGCGAGGACAGAGGGGGCGGCGCCCGTGCGCCCTTAATGGACGAGCCACCCCTGGTCTGGATTCTGCCCTCAACAGAAACTGCTAACAGCTAAATCCAATGGACACTATTCTGTACGTCTACTCTTGGACCTCTCTCCTGCCTTTGGCACACTAGACCAGTGTTTCCCAACCCAGTCCTCAAGGCACACCAACAGGTCATGTCTTCAGGATTTCCATTATTTTGCACAGGTGATTTGATCAGTTTCACTGCCTTAGTAATTACCACACCTGTTTCATCTGAGGGGAAATCCTGAAAACGTGACCTGTTGGTGTGCCTTGAGGACTGGGTTGGGAAACACTGCACTAGACCACCCCTTCCTCCTCAAAAAACTCCACACTTTTGGTCTTAGTGACTGTACTCTTCACTAGATCTCATCCTATTTGTCCAACTACAACTTTAGAGTTACTTAGAATTCAACTTCCTCCTCTCCCTTGTTGGGGTCCCCCAGGGTTCGGTTCCTGGACCTCTCTTATTCTCCATCTACACCTCTTCCTTGGGTCAGCTGATACCATCTCTTACGGTGACGACACCCAAATCTATCTCTCTGCCCTTCAGCTCACTCCTTCAGTCTCCTCACATATCACTAATTTACTAACAGACATATCCGTCTGGATGTCACACGACTTCCTGAAACTCAACCTATCCAAAATCAAGCTCATAATATTTCCTCACCCATGTACCTCTTCCCCTGACTTCTCTGTCAAGCTCAATAGCACCACTCTCAGCCTGTCCCCACGTGTCAAGGTTCTAGGTGTAATCCTGAACTCAGAACTATCCTTTTTGCCCCATGTCCAATCACTGTCCAAATCTTGTCGCCACAACCAACGCAACATCTCCAAATGATGCCCCTTCCGAACCAATGACACCACAAAGCTCCTAATTCACACCCTGGTCATCTCTTGCCTTGACTACTGCAAGTCCATCCTCACGTAATTACCTTTGTTTAGGCTACCCCCCCTTCAATCCATCATGAATGCTGCTGCCAGGCTCATCCACCCTACCAACCGCTCCGTGTCTGCTATCCCTCTCTGCCAATTCCTCCACTGGCTTCCGCTCACCCAATGAATTAAATTCAAAATACTCACAACAACTTACAAAGTCATCCACAACTTGGCCCCAAGCTACATCACTAACCTAGTCTCAAAATACCAAGCAAATCATTCTTTTCGTTCCTTCCAAGACCTCGTGCTCTCTAGCTCCCCCACCACCTCCACCTGTGCTCACCTCCAGGAATTTCCAAGCCTCTCCTATTCTATGGAACGCCCTACCACAATCTGTCCGACTATCTCCTACTCTGCTTTTAGATAATTCCTGAAAACCCGCTGCTTCAGAGAAGCCTATTCTGGCCCCACCTAACCACTGTACTGTTATTTTGTCCATCAGATCATCCCCCACAGCTATTACCTTTTGTATCACTTGACTCTCCCCCATGGATCGTAAGCTCTAAGGAGCAGGGCCCTCTGATTCCTCCTGTATTGAATGGTATTGCAAGTGTACTGTCTGCCCTCGTGTTGTTAAGTGTCGCGCAAACTGCTGGCACTATATAAATCCTGTATAATAATAATGTAGTTTACCAACAGTGATGAGCAAATAGGACTTTGACAGCACTTTAGGGTGGGTTCACATATGAACTGCATGCGGCTCACAGCAGGGGTCTGGTGCGTCCTGGTTCACCGTTTCAGGTTCGATTTCAGCCCGAATTTTGGCTTGAATTCAGACCTGAAATGGACCAAAAGTCGCACCGCGTTTTTGTGAAAAATGCACCGGATCTGCTCTGGAGATATGTGAACTGGCTCCATAGAGAACTGGTCAAAATCTCCTGCTATTGCGAATTGGATGCGGGGAACCTGCATCCAATTTGCAATGGTGTGAACCCAGCCTTAATGGAGTAAAGTGTAAAATTTGCTCCTCCAGGTGGATTTTGGCAACTCTCTCAATGTTTGCTGAGTTATTAAAGCAGTTTAGTGGATTCCATACTAGTTCAAATAGGAAGCCCAAACTTTGTCCCTAAGCATGTCCTCCTGTAAACTTAAATTTTTAGGTGATTGGTGTAAACGAGTTCCAACAGGGATCCTATTTTTTATTGAATAGCAGTGCAATCAACAGATTATGGGGTTGGACTCCTTGGCTTGTATGAGGTAGTAGCCCTCCAGAATATTCTACATTCTGGCAGGGCTGCCACAAGGCAAACTGCTGCCTAGGGGGTGCAGCCACAGCTGCTGAATTCCCTACTAGCCTGACTGGGGAACACAAGGGGCTGAAGACCGCCACCCTACACAGGGCAGGGGCGCTGACTGAGTCTCTGCTGGCCAATCCACAGAAAGCAGAAGCCGTGGAGGACTGTGGGCTATGGAGGAGGTCAGCAGCAGCTCAGCCTGTGAGGAGGGTGACACGGAGCCAGCGCCCGGGAGTCGGAGGATATCTGGGGGGGGGGGGGGTGCAGGCACCATGTCTCTCCTCAGGATAGAAGAGAAGTTCTTTGACTTCAGGAGTATGCTGAGAGCTGCACAACACCAATCACTGGCTGTCCAAGCAAGCCCAGAGGATAGAACTAATGGTGGAGCAGAAGCTGGCACTGCTGCCCCGGTGGACACAATACCTACATATTGGACACGTGCTGGGGCGGTGGGTGGCAGGGGGTGCTTGCCTAGGGCGTGAAATAGTCAAGCACCAGCCCTGCATACTGCATTTGGTTCACAGACTTGGCAACTTTCCAGCAATTTTTAACCCTTTCAATTGTACTGGGATTCCTTTTGTTTTTTTTTTAATTTTTTATTTGATGATGCACAAAGATGACAATTCAAAGTGAACCGCAAGCCGCCTAAGTTGTAATTGACCACATGGGAAAGAGATCAAAATGACCTTAAAAATCGAGTGGCTTTGAACAACATTTCAAAATATTTTTTTTTGGCTCCACAAATTTTAACCTCTTGACCACCGAAATGTTTTTCCAGGTCATTTTTTGCTATGTGGCACTGCGCTATTTTAACCAGCGATTGTGCAGTCATGCAACACTGTACCGAAATGAAATGTATATCATTTGGGAGGGGGTGTGTGCTAGAGGCAAGCTGTGATTGGGAGGTGGTGTGTGCCAGAGGCAGGCTGTGATTGGGAGGGGGTGTGTGCCAGAGGCAGGCTGTGATTGGAAGGGGGTGTGTGCCAGAGGCAGGCTGTGATTGGGAGGGTGTGTGTGCCAGAGGCGTGG
>BLSH010438154.1:250274-266363 GCA_018402905.1 Glandirana rugosa
TTAATTGTTGTCCACTATTTCACTACGTGTGTTTTTTCTTTATTGTGGTATTACTAAACGTATTCCCGAATTTGTGACGGTTGGTAATTAATTAAATCCTTCTAACGGTAGGCAAAAGAACGACTCACACAGTCATTTCCTCTAATTATGACTGACGGAAACCGAGCCCACAAATCAGACTTTTCACCTTTTAGAATTTCATCTAGATTTGGACGGTTTTAGAGTATTTTCGAAGTTGTACATTTGCACATGGCATATATGTGTCTGCACAGTATCCTGTACCTCTAAATGGCCAGCCAAAGGATGAAAACTGACCGCACTAATACAGATCGGATTCTTTGCTTTGTATGGTCAGGCATAAGGAAGAATGTTGCCTGGCGGGAATTACCAGGTACTTCAGATGGAAGAAGTACATCAAAGTCATAGAGATGATGATATTATAATATACATACAGTATTTGTGACTACACACAAAGAAAAACAAGTATTCTTTTAGAGTAATATACGGTACACGTTTACATGTTGAAGCTTTTATGAGATTTTGGCAGGTTTAGATCTACTTTAAGATTTTCCACTTTTCAGACTAAACACCCGAGCCAAAGGCAGTCAGTATTAATCTCCTTTACTGACACACTCAGCAAGAAAACGGATGGCAATCTTCCTAAATTAATTAATGGTTGGCAGTGTTTAAGCCCTTATGCAAATCATTATGGTGTTATTTCTTTTTTGTGTGCATCACTTTATCACCTGTTGTTAATTCATGTTAATCTTTAGTATAGAGCCTGATATCGCTGATATTAACCACTTGCCGACCACCCGCCGTGACAGCGGCAAAGTGTCTCGTTATCGCGAAGCGCCGTCACCTGTCGGCAGCTGTGAAAGAACGGAGGTCCGTGTATGTAAACATGGATCTCCGTTCTGACAGTGGTGGAAGGGCTGTGATCACAGGTTTCCTGTATATGGAAGCCGTGATCACCCCCCCCCTGCCAGTCCAGCCCCCATACAGTTAGAACACGCCCAGGGAACACAGATAACTCTTAGAGCGCCCCCTCCAGGTTAACCCCTTCACTGCCAATGACATTTACACAGTAATCAATGCATTTTCACAGCACTGATCGCTGTATAAATGCCAATGATCCCAAAAAAGTGTCAAAATGGTCCGACGTGTCCGCCGCAAAAAAATGCAGATCGCCGCCATTACTAGTAAAAAAAATTTATTAAAAAAATAATAAAAACCCCAGATATGAATTCTCATCATTTGTAAATGTGGCAACTTTTGCGCAAACCAATCAATAAACGCCGATTGAGATTTTTTTTTACCAAAAATATGAGGAAGAATATAAATCGGCCAAAACCGATGAAAAAAATGTTTTTGTTTTTTTTTTTATATATATCTTAGCAAAAAGTAAGAAAAATTGTTTTTTTTTTTGCAAAATTGTCGCTCTTTTTTTGTTTATAGCGGCGCTCAGAAATGACACAGAGGGGATCAAATACCACCAAAAGAAAGCTCTATTTGTGGGGAAAAAAGGATGCAAATTTTGATTGGGTACAACGTCGCACGACCGCGCAATTGTCAGTTAAAGAGACGCAGTGCCGTATGGCAAAAAGTACTCTGGTCCTAAACTAGGAAATCCTTCCGGGGCTGAAGGGGTTAATATTGTCCTCAATTAAAAATTCTAAACAAAAAAGTCTGAACACCTTAAAAATATTTAACACAAAAATCTAATATATTGTAGTTTTCCCATCCTTAGTTGTGGTAGTCGCATAAAGTTGTATTCTTCAGGCTCTTTTTTTTGTTTTGTTTTGTTTTTTATTGTCACTTGGTGATCCTGCCAATAACACACTTCCTGTTCTAGGGTGACAATGCTTAGTCACTGAACTGCTGCTTAAAAAAAAAAACAATTGCCTGATGAATCCTCTTGCTTCGGTTCCCACAATGAAAGGGGTGCTGTGTGTAGCGCTGTCCCAGCCCTCTAGAGGCTTAGCGGTGTCGGGGAGAGCCGACATTCCTCCTCAAGGTGCAGGTTATTAGGCATGGTGGGTGTAATGCAAGTTGGAAACATGGGCGCCAGTCACTTTTTGGAATGCAAAAAGAGATCTATTGTCTCTTAACAAGAACTGGGGGGAGAGGGTTTAGGGCCAGGACACCCTTAAGCAGAAGCAATTGGCAGACCTCGCAGACAAAAATAGTAATCGGCAGACAGCTATACAGGTGGAGTGCCTCTAACCACTTCAGCCCCGGAAGTATATCCCCCTTTAGGACCAGAGCACTTTTTGTGATTCGGCACTGCAACGCTTTAACTGCGGTCGTGCGACGTTGTACATAAACTAAATTGGCGTCCTTTTTTCCCCACAAATAGAGCTTTCTTTTGGTGGTATTTGATCCCCTCTGCGTCATTTCTGATCGGCGCTATAAACATAAGAAGAGCGACAATTTTGCAAAAAAAAAAACAATGTTTCTTACTTTTTGCTAAAATACAAATCCAAAAAAAAAAAAAAATATATTCATTGGTTTTGCCCGATATATATTCTTCCTCATATTTTTGGTAAAAAAAAAAAATTGCAATCGCAAAAGTTGCCGCGTTTACGAACGATGAAAATTAATTTATGGGGTTTTTATTTTTTTTTACATTTTTTACTAGTAATGGCGGTGATCTGCGATTTTTAGCGGGACTGCGACATTGCAGTGGACACGTTGGACAATGCTGACACTTTTTTGGGACCATTGGCATTTATACAGCGATCAGTGCTATGAAAATGCACTGATTACTTTATAAAGGTGACTGGCAGGCAGTGTTGCCAACCTCCCCCAGCGTTTTGGAAACATGGAAAATTTACTGGCAGAGCACATTTTTTACTGGCAACCTGAAAAATAGCAGAACTCCTATTAAAAACGAAGACAATTGATATTTAAACGCAACACGGAAACACTGACAATACCCATATCAAGTAGTTTGCCCGGTTTACTCTTAAAAAGTCAGCACAGCATGACAAATTATCAGACCCTGATATTTATAGACAGTTGGAAAAATCACAGATTTTTACAGACCGTCAGTAAATTTACTGGCGGTTGGCAACACTGCTGGCAGGGAAGAGGTTAACACTAGGGGGCGCTCTAGGGGTTAACTGTGTCCCCTGGGAGGTGTTACTAACTCTATGGGGGCTGGGCTCACTGGGGGAGGAGAGTGATCGTGGCTCCCATACACAGGGAGCCTGTGATCACATTCCTTCCCCCCTGTCAGAACGGACATCTGTTGTTTACATACACGGACCTCTGTTCTGCCACTGCGGGGGGAGCGATCACGGGTAGCCGGCGGACATAGAGTCCGCCCTACCCGCCCCCTGGCTCCCCGTAACACAGTGAGTGCACGAGCATGCGTCCGGCGGCGCGCACGCTCACAATCCGCGATCTCGCAGCAGCCGTCAGGTGAGGCAGTTCGCGATATTGAGGCGAGTTACCATCGTCAGGCCACAGCGGGCGGTCGGCAACTGGTCAAGCTGGATGCAGCAAACTGTATTTTGTAGAACTGCTGTCTCCTATAGCAACTGAACTTTCAACAAGTCAATACAGATCTGTACACGTAACTCACAGTATCCCGCTGCAGATCTTCTCTCACATCCGCCAGTCCTTTACTATAGATCTTCACTCACTGAGCTCCCAATCTCTCTCTAGACTTCTGAGTCCCCAGCCTCCACTAGATCCCCTGGGCTCTTCCAAGCTAACCCGCTGTACTCCTCAAGCTTTAGCCCCGTTAACCTGCTGGGTCCCTGGCTAGGCACTCTGCTGGAGCTTTCCCACTTGTCCCAGGGTGTAGGGACAGGGACAGGATGTTCCTCGCTGCCACAGTGTCACCTTGGCACTATCTCTCTCACTCCTCTCCCCCAGGCTCTCTTCACAGGCTGCTGTGCACCCTGTAGTCTGGGGAGCAGGCAGGGGGGATCTGCTAGAGCTGAGGGGAAACACCAAAGAGTACAGCAACCTGTGGAGAGAGACCAATGGCTCCCCTTGCTGCCTCTCTGTCTTATGAGTAGGGAGAGTGCAGAGAGAGAGAGAGTTGCTTGTCTCAGGCACAGCACTGGATCGAGATCTGGCTCAGGTAAGAATTTAGCGGAGGGGGCTGGAGGGGATTCTGATCACAGAAAGTGTTTAAGGGCCGGTTCACACTTCAGTGGCGCGACTTGCCAGGGCGAAGCTCAAGGCGATCTCAGCGCGGCTTGTGAGGAGGCTTCTATCATAGAAGTCAATGCAAGTCGCGCTGAGATCGCCCCCGAAAATAGTGCAGGAACAATTTTTCTAAGTCGGAGCGAAGCGATTCGCTCCTATTAGAACGGTTCCATTGCACAGCATTGAGGCGACTTGTCAGGCCACTTGAAGTCGCCTAGATGTGAACGGGCCCTAATTCATGCGTGAGGGGAAACACCTTAACCTTAAGTCTTTAGAACCAGTTTAACACAAGTCCATGTTTATCCATGAATCCATATCCATTGATATCTTGACATCAAGCATCTGTAAAGTCACTTGCCAAAATGTGCTGGTGACAAAGTTGAGCCTGCTTCAAAGAAGAAAGAGAGAAGTGAAAGAACCTCCATGGTGAGGAGGTGGGAGAAGATATCAGAGAAGGATAGAAAAAGGAGTGAAAATGGTTGAAAAGAAAAAAAAGGAGGACATCAAAGACACCAAAGGTCGATCTTTAAGGCTTTGCACCAACAAGGATGAGTAACTTGCTATGGACTTCGAAAGACACTTGTACTGTATCCATGGAGACCATACCATAAGGAATTTCTTATGCGTGTCTAAGAAAACGCTGAGAAGTTTTTCATTTATAAAAACCTGACAACACATCAACAGACTTTTGTGAAGTAATGAATAGCTTCTTGCAAGCTTTTGCTATAGTCTGTACTGAATGTAGCTCACTAGTTTAAATGCAGGTTTAGTAAGACCTGGAGGTTTAAGATGAAGCAGAACATACTGTACCAGGGGTCTCCAGGGAAAAGGCAATTAAACAGAACCTGCAAAATTTAAGAAGTTTGGGCCAAAACCTTGAGAGAAAAAAAGTTCAAATCATAGATTCACCTTGTTTCTAATCTAGAAATCTTTCTTTTAATGTAACTCCTCCAGTGTGGAACATATGCATAGTGTTTAGATACACTATTGCTTGCATAACCTCTCTTGATATTAGGCAGTGCCACCTTTTCTCCTAACAGCACATGTAAGGCCCTCATGGTACAGCCCACATATTGCAGGCCGCAAGGGCACTGCAACAAATATATGGCATTATGCGTAGAACAAGTAAAGATTTAATAAAATAAGACCTCAGTGTAACATTAGATTGGAATGAAGTGATCCTTCTACACCCTAATTGGTTAATGTGACAAATGCTGCATTTTTTACAGCGATAATACCCTTTCATAACCTGAAAAAAATGTTCTTAAAGGGGGGTCTAAAACATTGGGAGCTAATCTTAAAGAGGGAGTGTCTGTAAAGATGCTATTGACCAATTGAGGTTTGGAGAGACCTGGAGGTTTAAGATAAAGCAGAAACATATCAGGGATCTCCAGGGAAAGGTCTGTAAAAACTTTGTCCCAAAGCCTTGTGAGCAGTGGCGGCTGGTGTTTTTTTTTTTGGGGGGGGGTGGGGTGGTTGCAAACAACCACCCCTCTGGTGGGTCGGTCAGTGGCATCCCATCCACCCCATGGCACTTACTCCATCGGTTGCGGGCGGGTGGCAGGCTTTTATGGGCAGCAGGCTGCCATGGGTTGCAGGCTTCTACGGGTGGTGGGCAGCAGGCTGCCATGGGTGGCAGGCTTCTACGGGTGGTGGGCAGCAGGCTCCTAGGGGTGGCGGGCTTCTACAGGTGGCAGGTAGCAGGCTCCTATGGACGGCAGGCTTCTACGGGCAGCAGACAGTGTCTCCTGTGTCCTCTCCGTGATGCGTTCTCCCTCCCTCCATGGTGTGGCTCCTCCCTCCTCCTCTTAGGCATCCAATAGAATCGCCTGTCCTGTCAGCTAATTGGGTGACGGGTCTCAGACCCGCTCCCGGAATGGCCAGGAGGAGGATCAGTGTGGCGATAGCGAATATTAATTTGCCAGTGTCACACAACTGGGTGGGATCAGGGCACAGTGCTCTGCGCCCAGAGCCCACACTATTTTGAAGCCTATTAGAACCTCTGGCTCTAATCACGTGCTTCAAAAAAATCACACCCCACCATTGGAATCCATGAGTCCTGTGCCCTGTATGTAGATCGGCGGGCCGGATGCATGGATGGGGGGTGGCGCACATGCACTCCTAATGGATGGGATGCCGCTGCTTGTGAGCATTGGACAGGTCCACCATGTGTGTAAGATGTCCCCCATGAGGGTGCAGCCACTGAAGCATGTGCCAGAATGAGCTGGGTGAAGGTGCGCCAATCTATGGGGCCTTGAACCATCTTGTGATGGTATTGCTGATACAGTTGTAGTAATAAAAATAGAGGAAGAGGCCATTGTGGACCAATATTGTAACCAACACACCCTGTCTTTGGAGCATTGAAGATCTTTCTCTCACCCGGAAATATAGGTATGACTTTTGTAAAAGTAAAAGTGAGTAAACTGATGGTGTTTAATAAATAATGTATACTAAACTTCAGCTTTAGGATGTTGGTTGGATGCAGCTCATCTAGCATGTCCTTGGGGATGTAAGCATCCAGTAGATATCAGTAGAACACTCCAAAGTCTACTTCCAATGCTAAGGATACAGTTCATCTCTTTCCATGGCTAAGATGCTTTAAATATGCTCTTGACAAGTTGAGATTTGATGAAACCTGAAGGTTTAGGGTGGAGCAGATCATACCAGGGATCTCCAAGGGTAAGGCAATTAAACAGTCTGCAAAAGTAGAAGAACTTTGGCCCAAAACCTTTGCAAGCATTGGGCAGCTCCACCATGTGTGTAAGTGGTCTCTCAGTATGGCGCAGGCACAGAAGCATGCGCCAGAGAGTTGGGTAAAGGTGAACCAATCTAGACGGGACCATGAACCATTTGTGATGGTCTTGAATGCTGATTCAGTTGAGGTAATAATAATATAGCAAGAGGCCATTGTGGACCAATATTGTAACCAACATCCCCTGTCATTTGAGCATTGAAGGTCTTTCTCTCACCTAGAAATGTTAGTATGACTTTTGTAACTATTAAAATTATTTAATTGCAATGAATCTGAAGGTGTTTCTTTTTTTTTTTAAAATCATTCACTAAACTTCACCTTTAGGATGATGTTGGCTGGTTGTAGCTCATCTAGCATGTCCTTGGCGGCATATACATCCAGTAGATGTCAGTAGAAAACTCCAAAGTCTACAATGCTAAGGATACAGTTCATTTTCCATGGCTGTGTTGACCTGACAAGTTGAGATTTGGTGAGACTTGGAGACTTAAGATGAAGCAGAACATATCAGGGATCTCCAGGGAAAGAACAATTAAACAGAGTCTACAAAAGTTGAAAAACTTTGGCCCAAAACCTTGCGAGCATTGGATAGGTCCAACATGTGTGTGAGATGTCTCCAGAGACGGTGCAGCCACGGAATTGGGTGGAGGTGAGCCAGTCTAGACAGGACCGTCTTGTAAAGGGTTTGAATGCAGATTCAGTTGTGGTGTAACAATAGAGGAAAAGACCATTGTGGACCAATATTGTAACCACTACCCTCTGTCTTTAGAGCAGCCTTTCTCAACCTTTTCAACACCGTGGAACCCTTGAAATAATTCTCCGGTCTCGGGGAACGCCTGCTAAAAATTAAATATCTACAACTCCTGATACATTAGCGTGATGTTCAATGGGAAGAATGCTCCTTACAGTTGTGGTCATTGGGAAGAATTACCCTCTTACAGATGGCTAAAAAAAAAATGATATCATTGGGAATTTATCTGAGAGGTAGAAATTGACCATTGCTCAAGGAACCCCTAGCAACCTCTGGAGGAACCCTGGTTGAGAAACCCTCATCTCAGCTGGAATTGTAGGCAGGGGCATTGCTAGGTCTACAAAAGATCTGGGGCTAGAGCCCATAGCAGCGACGTAAAGAAAGACATACATGTAATAAAATAAATAATAATAGTAATAAATATGTGTGTGTGTATATATATATATATATATATATATATATATATATATATATATATATTTATATACACACACAGTCTGCATTCCAGACCGGGACATACCTGCTAATTGCAGAACTGCACCCACCCTGTAAGAGACCCGGGGCTAAGGGCCCCAGACTCAGGGCTATAGCCCCAATAGCCACCCCCTAGCAACACCTCTGATTGTAGGTATGACTTTTGTAACTATTATAATCATTTAGTTGCAAGTAACCTGATGGTGTTAAAAAATAAACGTTCCTTAAACTTCAGCTTTAGGGTGATGTTGACTGGATGTAGCTCATCCAGAGTGTCCTTGGGGACTTACGCCTCCAGCAGATGTCAGTAGAACACTCAAAAGTCTACTTCCAATGCTAAGGATACAGTTCATCTTTCCATGGCTGTGTTGACTTATTTCTGCTGTCTGTAAAGATGCTCTTGACATATGAACTTCGTTTTCTTACTGCGGGAAAGAGAGAGACACTCTCAGAATGCTTATTCGCTTGGCACTGTATCTGTCAGCCTGTAGAAGATCCTCAGAATTACAGGGAGATGATGGAAAATAAACATCAATCCATCTATCTCATTTCATATAATACTGTAAGTCCATCTAATCACAGGATGGCTGTGCTGTTTTAATTAAAAGGCTGCTAGATTACAATAATTAAAATAAATGATTGCTGGCATTAGATGTCCCGGCTGACTTTATTCAAGAATTGGCAATTTCCGTGAAGTGCATTAAATTTTATTCTTTGCCTTTTTTTTTTTTTCTTTTTTTTTTTAATTCTTCATCTTGGCAGCTGAAGACCATAAACAATTAGCTTAAATATCTTGTGAATGTAATTACAGGCAGTATATTAATGAATTAATATTTTCTTATTTAAATGAAAGGGGGAAAAAAAGAAACGCTAAATCTGCATTTGTTGAATAAATATTTTACATGGGCTTAGCCAAGAAGGGTCGGCATTTCTCTACCGTTTCTAAATCCATTTATTTTACAGAATCCTTATTTTTCGCTATTCTGCCGGCTTGCACTGCAGCTACAAACATGATGCTGGTCTCAAGAAACCAGAGGCCCTATGGAGCCAGAGATGGATGATTCAAACAAAAATGGAATCTGCTGTATCTTTCCATACATTGCACATATTCTGTAAACCAGATCGACTGTTACCTTAAGGATTCTCCACTGCAGGGTTTCATCTATCCATCATCCATCCCTCCATACAATATCAGAGAGCTTCAGCAGTGGAATGACTCTTGGGAGGAGTTATGGAGAAATGATGGATGAATGTCAGTCTGAGGGATGGATTACATGGATGGGTTACACATATAAACATATATAGGTACACCTTGCTAGTACCGGGTTGGACCCCCTTTTGCCTTCAGAACTGCCTTAATTCCTCGTGGCATAGATTCAACAAGGTGTTGGAAACATTCCTCTGAGATCTTAGTCCATATTGACCAGTGGTGGCTGGTGGTTTTTTTTTGGGGGGGGGGGCACTTACCCCATCTAGGTTGCGGGCGGGCAGTTTGCGGGCTCCTAAGGTTGGGTTGCTGGCTCCTACGGGTGGCGGGCAGTGAGTGGGTTGCGGGCTCCTACCAGCAGCGGGTAGCAGCTCCTGTGTCCTCTCCTCCTCTTCTGCATCACGGCAGCTTCCATCATGTGGCTCCTCCCTCCTCCTCCTAGGTGTCCAATAGGATCAACTGTCCTTTCAGCCAATCGGGTAACGGTCTCAAGACCTGCTTCCTGATTGGCCGGGAGGAGGATCAGTGTGGCGACAGCGAATATTCATTCGCTTTTGTCAAACAACTGGGTGGGGGGGGGGGGCGCAGTGCTCTGCGCCCCGAGCCCACCCTTTTTTTAAGCCTATTAGAGCCTCTGGATCTAATCATGTGCTTCAAAAAACACCCTCCCCATCGGAATCCATGTGTCCAGCGCCCTGCATCTAAATGAGGGGGCCGGATGCATATATGGGGGGGGGGGCGCACCCGTGTGCCAATAATGAATGGGCTGCCACTGATATTGACATGATAGCATCACGCAGTTGCTCTAGATTTGTCGGCTGTGCGTCCATGATGTGTATCTCTCGTTCCACCACATCCCAAAGGTGCTCTATTGGATGAGATGTGGTGAGTGTGGAGGCCATTGGAGTACAGTGACCTCATTGTCCAGTGGTGAGATAATTGGAGCTTTATGACATGGTGCATTATCCTGCTGGAAGGAGCCATCAGAAGATGGGGACACTGTAGTCATAAATGGATGGACATGGTCAGCAGCAATACTCACCTAGGCCGTGGCGTTTAAAGGATTCTCAGTTGATACTAAGGGGCCCAAAGTGTGCCAAGAAAATATCTCCCACACCATTATACCCCCACCACCAGCCTGAACCGGTGATACAAGGCAGGATGGATTCATGCTTTCATGTTGTTTACTCAAAATTCTGACCCCACCATTTTCATGTTGCAGCTGAAATTGAGACTCATCAGACCAGGCAACGTTTTGCCAATCTTCTATTGTCCAATTTTAGTGATCCTGTGCCAATTGTAGACTCAGTATCCTGTTCTTAGCTGACAGGAGTAGCACCCAGTGTGGTCTTCTGCTGCTGTAGCCCATCTGCTTAAAGGTTCGATGTGTTGTGCATTTGGAGATGGTAGTCTCCATACCGTGGCTGTGATTATTTTGAGTTATGGTTATTTGAGTTACTGTTGCCTTTCTATCATTTGGAACCAGTCTGCCCATTCTCCTCTTACCTCTGACATCAACAAGGCATTTTCCTCCACACAACTGCTGCTCACTGGAAACTTTCTATTTTTCCCAACATTTTATGTAAACCCGAGAGATGGAAAATCCCAGTAGATCAGCAATATTTGAAATACTCAGACCAGTCCATCTGGCACCAACAACCATGCTACGTTCACTTAATGCACAGTTCTGATCGAAATATGACTTTTAAGATAAAAATACCCCTAGAATACTTACGCCTCTTGCAATGTAACAAAGGTATGCTGTAAACTATGCCCAGTTTTCTATTTGTACAGCATAATTTTTTTACTTTGTGAAGTTCCTGCACAGCGTGGATATCTCCAGTGTGAAGCTGCAGTGTCCTTCTTCCTGGATTCCTACCCAACATGCACCTGCCGATCCCACACATGTGCAGTGGCGTGAAATCTTGGTCAGCTTGACATGGCACGGCTCCAGTAGCATTTAATATTGGCTTCTATGTAAAATCTTGGTCAGCTTGACATGGCACTGGAGCATGTTTGGGCAGCCCTTGGTCTCATACGGTCCTATCTCTAGCTTTTATGTGAGTATTTTTAGGCATGACCAGCCAACTTTTTCTACTCTATTCTCCCCATGTTTGGCTGCTATATTAGACCATATTAGTTATTTATATTCCTTTCCAGATTATCCATACATCTGCTCCTGTTGAGTGGATCGAGTCCACAAAACGTGTCAAGCATCCATTCACACTGACATTGTTAGATGGTTCTACCATCTTTGTTATGCTATAGACTGTGATTTTGTTCACCTCACAACATGGGGGACTATCATATATATCTCAAATTTGATTGTGCAATTTCATTGCAATTTTATATTGTCCTTCTCTTTTATTATGTATGTAATACTGTTTTATGCCATGCAATATATTGGTTTAATAATAAACATACAGATTTTTTATACTTATATGAATTCCTTGGTTTCACCACACACACTTCATTTAAAGCCCCTCATTCCCGCCTCTTTTGCATGGCACTGGAGCAGTGCCATGTCAAGCTGACCAAGATTTCCATAGACGCCAATGTTAAATGTTACTGGAGTAGTGCCATGTCAAACTGAGCAAGATTTTCCATAGACGCCAATGTTAAGTGGATACGGACCTGTCATCTGCCTGCTCAGCTGTGATCAGTGGGCAGATTAGACGCTGAGCAGGCAGATCCGCTGGTGGAATCCACCCGTCTGAAAGGGGCCTAAGAGTGAAGTTCCATGGTAAGTGTAGCACCCTGGTTTTAGGCAGGGTTGCTAACATATTTTGTTTGCTAGGTGGTAACTAGCCTGGCTAATTGTTAGGGGGATCCACTGACTTTTCCCTAAATCTGGATTTGATGCACCTCCTTTCTGTCACTAGGTGGCATTGTTGCATGTGGCATTAGAATGACAATGGCATAGTGAATTCAGGCTAGGACTGGATAGCTTGTCTCAGCCAATTGATTGGGGTTTTCTTCGGGCCCCTTGGCCTGTTGGGAGAGCCTATTTTTTCATGAGGAGTCAGGTGATTGGGGTTCTGGACGGCTGTCTAGGTGGATGTGTGGCCTGTGTGGTTGCTAGGCCAGAAGCCTGAGGCCTATCCTGGCTGCTAGGCTGTCCAAGGCCTATAGCAGCGTGAGGGTGGGGCTTCAGGCCAGAAGCCCAACCAAGTTGCTGATAGGGAGCCGAATCATTGCCAACAGTGAGGGAGAAGCAGTTGTAATAAGGGGCGACCACTCCTGTTACCAGAGGCCAGTGTATCGAGAGTCTGAAGAAGTACCAGAGCAGCCTTTTATCCACATGGGGATAGTGAACAAGTGGGAATGCTTCAGCAGACTGCCAAGCCATGGACCCAGTGGGTTAGCAGGGGCAAAGCTTGAGGAATATACTGCGGGTTAGCTGGGGCTGAGGAATATACAGCAGGTAAGCTGTGGAAGAGCTCAGGGGATCCAGTGATGGCCAGGATCTTGAAGTCTAGTGAGAGACTGAGAGCTCAGTGAGTGAAGATCTACAGTAAGAGACTGTAAGATGTGAGAGAAGATCTATAACTGGATACTGTGAGTTACGTGTACAGATCTCTATTGACTGTTGAAGGTTCAGTTGCTATAGGAGACAGCAGTTCTACAAATACAGTTGCTGCAACCAGCTTAAAGGCCCTCTACCTGTATAGCTGTCTGGCTATTATTTTTGTCTCGGAGTCTGCCAATTGCAATTGCATCTGCCTAAGGGTGTCCTGGCCCTAAGGCTCTCTCCACCAGCTCTGTTTAAGAGACAATAAATCTCTTTTTCCTGCATCCAAAAAGTGACTGGCACCCATGTTTCCAATTTGCATTACACCCACCATGCCTAAACCCACACTTCCAGGAAGGATGTCAGCTCTCCCTGACTCTGGAGGTCACCACTAGGCCTCTAGGGGTTGGGGACACCGCTACATAAGCATCAAAGCTGTTATGAAGGAGGTTGTTTGACTGGTAGACAAGCCTCATTCAGGTCTCTAGTAGGAAGTAAGGATGGGCTTGGGCGTGTTCGCAAGTGCACGTGCCCGAGCCCGCCGGGAAGTGAACCCTGCACTGCACTAATAAGAGGCAATGAGACATTCCCTGATTGCTGCAGCTGCACATCGGGGAATGTCTCACTGCCTGTGATTGGAGCAGAGCAGGGTTCACTTCCTGGCGGGCTCAGGTACGTGCACTAGCGAACACCCCCGAGCCTATACTTAGTAGGAAGCATACAGTAGATAAATGGCCATTTTAGAATGATCATTTACCACTTATTCTGTCTGACTGGCATCTTCTAGACCAGGGTTTCTCAACCAGGGTTCTGTGAAACCCTAGGGTTCCTCCAGAGGTTGCAAGGGGTTCCTTGAGCAATGGTCAAATTTCTACCTCTTAGCATGGGCGTCCGCAGAACCTTTTCCAGGGGGGGGGGGGGCATAATTTCAAGGTCATCCATGCTCTGCCCCTTTTTGACAATGTCATAATTACATTATCATGGACAGAGACTGCAGACATGGTACAGGAGATGGTCAGAGACTGCAGACATGGTACATGAGATGGTCAGAGACTGCAGACATGATCCAGGAGATGGTCAGAGACTGCAGACGTGATACAGGAGATGGTCAGAGACTGCGGACATGATGCAAGCGGTGGTCAGAGACTGCAGACATGATCCAGGAGATGGTCAGAGACTGCAGACGTGATACAGGAGATGGTAAGGGACTGCAGACATGATCCAGGAGATGGTCAGAGACTGCAGACATGATCCAGGAGATGGTCAGAGACTGAAGACATGATCCAGGAGATGGTCAGAGACTGCAGACATGATCCAGGAGATGGTCAGAGACTGAAGACATGATCCAGGAGATGGTCAGAGACTGTGGACATGATGCATGCGGTGGTCAGAGACTGCAGACATGATACAGGAGATGGTCAGAGACTGCAGACATAGCACAGGAGACAGTCAGAGACTGCGGACATGGTACAGGAAACGGTCAGAGACTGAATACATGGCCCAAGAGACTGTCAGAAACTGCATACATGGCTCAAGAGGATAAGGACCTAGTGGGGAACCCCTGATCTGATCCCTGATTTCAGGGGGGGGGCAATTGCCCCCCCTTGCCCCTACCTGCGGACGCCCATGCCTCTCAGATAAATTCCCAATGACCTCATTAATCTTTTTAGCTATCTGTAAGGGGGTAATTCTTCCCAATGACCACAAGTGTAAGGAGCATTCTTCCCAATGACCATCACACTAATGTATCAGGAGTTGTAGATTTTTAATTTTTAGCAGAGGTTCCCCAAGACCGGAGAATTATTTCAAGGGTTCCTCAGTGTTGAAAAGGTTGAGAAAGGCTGGTATAGACAAATATAAAAAATAACAAATTACAGTGGATTTTCTATCAACAAGATCTTAAGAGGATGTCTCGGGAGAGATCTTACTAAAGCAAATTGTTCTCTCTGCTCAGTATTGGATTTCTTACCACTGAAGCCGTTTCATTAATAGCAAATTTCCTACTTCCAAAGCGGCCTTTTTCCTCGCACCATGAATATTCAAGATAACCCACTCATCCTTTCCTGAAACATGTAGCATGTTAACTTCTTTCATTAACAAATGTTAATTTGGATGATATTCACATTCTTTCCCATTACCATATAAGACTTTCAAATAATATTTAAAGGCTAACTGCACATTCATAAGATAAATAGTATTTCATCTTCTTCAAAAAAAATTAAAAGACAAACTCAACTTCTTGAAGACCAGCAAAGGCAAAGAAGGGAATTTACTAATAGTGGAACAACCGGAATCCGGAGCAGCTGTGCATTGCAACCAATCAGCTTCTAGTATTCATTTTCCAAGGTCAATTGAACAAGCTGAAGATAGATATTGATTGGTTACTATGCTCAGCTCCTCCAGATTTTGTCTGCTCCAGTTTTAGTAAATTCCGCCCACAGAGTTTATGTGCTACAAAATCCTAATGCACACACCAGGCCCTGGCCATAAAGAATAACAACTATTCTGACTCCAAGGTGCAGACGCCCAGGGCCGGTGCAAGGATTTTTGTCTACATAGGCGAAGGTGCATTTTGCCACTAGCCCCCACCACCACCATCCTTCCACCGTCTCCTCCACAATGGCAGTCCTGGAGCCATTTTTTTTTCCTTTTTTTTATATCTTTGTTTACATGTTTTAACTATTTAACCGGTTCCCCACCGCGCGCCGTCTTTTTACGGCGGCAGTGGGGGAGCCCTGCGCGAATCGCCGTAAATAAGCGGTGATTCGCATTTGGCCACCAGGGGGCGCGCGCGCGAGCCGTGATGAACGGCTACAGAGAAAGAACGGGGAACCGCTGATGTAAACACGGCGGTTCCCCGCCTGGCAGTGGGGCATGAGAGATCTACTGATCCCTGTCACTGGGATCAGTTAGATCTCTCATGCCCATGTTAGCCCAGCCCCCCCACAGTAAGAACACACCCAGGGAACACGATTAACCCCTAGCTCTCCCCCTGCAGGTTAACCCCTTCACTGCCATTGACATTTATACAGTAATCAGTGGACATTTAAATTTCTGATCGCTGAATAAATGTCATTGGTCCCAAAAAAGTGTCAAAATGTTCCGACATGTCCCCCCCAATATCGCAGTACCGCTAAAAATCGCAGATCACCACCATTACTAGTAAAAAATAAAAAAAAAATAAAAACCCCAGAAATGAATTCTCACCATCCGTAAACGCGGCCACTTTTGCG
>BLSH010438154.1:296807-313606 GCA_018402905.1 Glandirana rugosa
TCTTTTGCGGGTCCCTTGTGTCAATTGGGAATCTCGCGGGGGATGTCCAATTAGGGAAATGACGGTTACCGTAAATGTGTCGTTAGTCACGTAAAAATATCGCGACTAGCGACATATTTACGGATACCAGGGTTTTTTCACAGTTTTACAGGCTGTTCAGGCGGCGTTATAGCGTCATGGCGATTTGTAGCGTCTAACGGCGGTAATGAACATTTTTTTTATTATTTTGGGGTTTTTAATTAAGAGTAGTAGCCATTTACGCCGTTGAAAACGCGTTTGGTTAGTTATTTGCGACTAACTACAAATCCAAAAAAAAAATATAAAAAAACATTTTTTTCAATGGTTTTGGCCGATTTATATTCTTCCTCATATTTGTGATAAAAAAAATCGCAATCAGCGTTTATTGATTGGTTTGCGCAAAAGTTGCCGCATTTACCGATGATGAGAATTAATTTTTGGGGTTTTATTATTTTTTTTACAAGTAATGGCGGCAATCTGCGATGTTTAGCGGTACTGCGATATTGCGGCGGACTTGTCGGACATTTTGACACTTTTTTGGGACCATAGGCATTTATACAGCGATCAGCGCTATAAAAATGCACTGATTGCTGTGTAAATGCCATTGGCAGTAAAGGGATTAACCTGTAGGGGGCGCTCTAAGGGTTAACTGTGTTCCCTGGGCGTTTTCTAACTGTATGGGGGCTGCCCTAGCTGGGGAAGGGAAGTGATCACAGCCCTTCCCCCCTCACAGAATGGAGATCCGTGTTTACATACACGGACCTCCGTTCTTTCACTCTGGGGGGGGGGCATCGCGGTTAGCCGGCGGAGATTGAGTCCGCTGCACCTGCTCCCTGGCCCCCCCCGGACGGCTCCGGCGGCGCACACGCGCTCACAGTGCTCAATCTCGCAGCCGCCGTCGTATGCCGCGTTTTGCAATATCGAACCACCTTGACGCCGTCAACCTGCGGTTGGCGGTCGGCAAGTGGTTAAGCACCGGTTTTAAGGTGTGAAACGCGTCAGCTGACACTTGTAGTTTGTCTATGGGCTGCATCTGTGTTTGTACCTTCACTTAATAAAGAAAAGGAGATTGGGTCTGGTGTGCGGCTTTCCAGCCTTCGTTCTTGTTCAAAGTATGTGATCCCCTGTTGATTTTGTACGCTTGCCCACTGCCAAAGAAATGATTAGTTTATAATATTAATGGTCTGTTAGTGAGAGACAGCATAACAATAAAAAATATCCAGAAAAGCGCATTTCAAAAACATTATAAATTGATTTGCATTATAATAAGTATTTGATTCCCTATCAATCAGCAAGATTTCTGGCTCCCAGGTGTCTTCTATACAGGTAACAAGCTGAGATTAGGAGCACTTTCTTAGGCTACTTTCAGCCTGGGTTCACATTGTGTGGGAATGAAATTGAGAGAGTTCAGCTGAACTCGCACCGTTCCATTCCCGCACGTCAGTCCCAATTTCAGGTGCGATTTCAGAGACATCTGTGCGGGTTGCTGCACAGATGCCAATGGAAATCGCACCTAAAATCGCTAAAAGTAGTACAGGAACTACTTCTGGAAATGGGTGCAGCTCTGCAAATGCAGCATTGCACAGATTAGGATGGTGGCATTGCCGGCAATTGCTGCCGATCTGGCATGCGATTTGACATGTGAACTAGGGCTTACACTGAGGCGGTTTTTCAGGCATTTTAGCACTAGAAATAGCCTCTAAATCACGCCTAAAAACCGCCTCAAAACTCCTTCCGATTCTTCTCAGGGTGACTGTTCACACCGGGGCGATGCGCTTGCGGGACATTCCCAGAAATCCTGCAAGCAGCATCTTTGGGGTGGTGCAGGAGCTGTGTGTTTACTGCTCCTACACCACCTTGCCCATTGAAATGAATGGGCACCGTTACTGAAGCACCAGCACAGCGATTAGGCAGCGGCACTAACCGGTGCTTTTAACCCCCTTGGGTGGTTAAAAGCGATGCGTTCCTGACTCAAAAGTGGTGCCACAGCGCCGGTAAAACTCCGCTATAAACAAGCAGGATTTTACCACAACAGTGTGAAAGTGGCCTTAAAGGGAGTGCTCCTAATCTCAGCTTGTTACCTGTATAAAAGACACCTGTCCACAGAGTCAATCAATCAGATTCCAATCTCTCCACCATGGCCAAGACCAAGGAGCTGTCCAAGGAGGTCAGGGAGAAGATTGTAGACCTACAAAAGGCTGGAATGGGCTACAAGACCATCGCCAAGCAACTTGGTGAGAGGTGACAACAGTTGGTGCGATTATTCGCAAATTGAAGAAACACAAAACAACTGTCCATCTCCCTTGATATGGAGCTCCATGCAAGGTCTCACCTCGTGGAGTTTCAATGATCATGAGAACGGTGAGGAATCAGCCCAGAACTACTTGGGGGAATCTTGTCAATGATCTCAGCAGCTGGGTCCACAGTCACCAAGAAAATAAATGGTAACATCTTGAAGGACTGAAATCCTGCAGCGCCCGCAAGGTCCCCCTGCTCAGGAAATCCCATCTACAGCCCGTCTGACGTTGTCTAAAGAACATCTGAATGATTCAGAGGAGAACTGGGTGAAGGTGTTGTGGTCAGATGAGACCAAAATCAAGCTCAACTCAACTCGCTGTGTTTGGAGGAGGAGGAATGCTGCCTATGACCCCAAGAGCACCATCCCCTCCATCAAACATGGAGGTGGAAACATTATGCTTTGGGGGTGTTTTTCTGCTAAGGGGACAACTTCACCGCATCAAAGGGACGATGGACGGGGCCACGTGCCATCAAATCTTGGATGAGAACATCCTTCCCTCAGCCAGATAATTGAAAATGGGTCATGGATGGGCATTCCAGCATCAATGACCCAAAACACACGGCCAAGGCAACAAAGATGTGGCTCAGGAAGAAGCACATTAAGGTCCTGGAGTAGCCCAGCCAGTCCCCAGACCTTAATCGCATAGAAAATATGTGCAGGGAGCTGAAGGTTCAAGTTACCAAACGTCAGCCTGGAAACCTTAATGACTTGGAGATCTGCAAAGAGGAAAAAAAACCCCTCCTGAGATGTCTGCAAACCTGGTGGCCCAACTACAAGAACCGTCTGACCTCTGTGATTGCCAACAAGGGTTTCTCCACCAAGTACTAAGTCGTGTTTTGTGAAGGGGCCAAATACTTATTTCATTCATTAAAATGCAAACCAATTTATAACTTTTTTGAAATGCGTTTTTCTGGATATTTTTGTTGTTATTCTGTCTCTCACTGTTATAATAAACCGACCATTCAAATTACAGACTGATCGTTTTTTTGTCATTGGGCAAACGTAGAAAATCAGCAGGGGATCAAATACTTTTCCCATAGGTGTGCGCAGCCTATTGCATTAGGGTGGCACCACAAAGCACAAACAAACATGAGTGTGCGTGTGTATATATGTCAGAAGGGCAGAGGACGGTGTCTGTAGTTTTTTTTTTTTATTTCTTTTTTTTTACAATTTTGTTTATTTATTATTTTTTTTACAGTGTTATATTTTATTATTTTTTACAATTTTATTTAGGAGCCTTGCTGGGGGCTTTGGTGAAATATTAGGGGTCCACACAGACCCCTGATGTCTCACCATTGAGACAGAGAAAGAGACTGAAGACAGAGATTCCCCAGCCCCTTTCTCTGCAGCCAGGCAGCAGGGGGAATCTGCACAGTACAGGGTGATTAGGGTGCGCCCAGGCACACCTTCCACCCTATGTGCGCACACCTATGACTTTCAGGGCTGGTGCAAGGATTTTTGACACCCTAGGCAAAACCTAATTTTGCCGCCCCCCCCCCCTTGGCTCCACCCCTGACACCACCCCCTTTTTCCTGCCCAGTCTGATCAGCGCCAATGAATTTCAGCCTGATCAGTAGCAATCAAATGCAGCCTCACCAGCGCCCATCAAATACAGCTTCACCAGTGCCAATCAATACAGCTTCACCTGTGCCCAACAAATACAGCCTCACCTGTGCCGATCAAATACAGCTTCACCTGTGCCCATCAAATACAGCCTCACCTGTGCCCATCAAATACAACTTCACCTGTGCCCAACAAATACAGCTTCACCTGTGCCCATCAAATACAACTTCACCTGTGCCCAACAAATACAGCTTCACCTGTGCCCATGAAATACAGCCTCACCTGTGCCCATAAAATACAGCCTCATCTGTGCCCATCAATTACAGCCTCACCTGTGCCCATCAAATACAGCCTCACCTGTACCCATCAAATACAGCTTCACCTGTGCCCATCAAATATAGCCTCACCTGTGCCCATCAAATACGGCTTCACCTGTGCCCATCAAATACAGCTTCACCTGTGTCCATCAAATACAGCTTCACCTGTGCCCATCAAATACAGCCTCACTAGGGGTGGGGGCGGAGGGGGGTATTTGGCAGATCAGTCACTATTTCTAAATGCATTTGCAAATGGCATGTGATAATACAATCTCATTATCTCAGTCAGACAGTGTCAGTTTTTACATCAATCAATGCAGAGCAGCCAGTGACAGATCAACAGTGGTCAGGCACCCTAGGCGGCAGTGCGCCCTAGGCGGCCGCCTACTCTGCCTAGTGGTAGAACCGCTGAACCGGCCCTGATGACTTTTTCCCTTCACTGTACTTGTGCCCCTGGTTTTATTGCATTGTTAAAGCATCTGCCACTGCAGGGACGCACCAGGAAACAATTGTTCACACTGCAACACAGTCTAACTCTGCTGTAGCCCATCTCTTTGATGAAACATAAGGGGCCATTTATCCCCCTGATGTTTCATCTGCCCGCCATTGCTGATGGAATGCAGATGGCACTTCACTTCCCTGGCCGCAGTGACCGGTGAAAGTGATAACCAAAAGTGAAACAATACACAACACTTCCAGGCTCATGTTAGCTAGGGGATATCAATGAACAGGGAAAAGTCCTGGAAGTCGCACATCTCTGCAAAAGCCCATAAGATGACATATGACAGCCTCAGCCCGGGCTCCCACCTGACCACGCCCCCAACACGTTTCACTTGGCCCACGATGCTTAGCTAGTTGCAGCCCGGGCTGAGGCTGTTTTCCCTTTTCCATTAGATGTCTAGAGCTGGGATGAGCTCTGTCCTTGTCTGCACTCCAAGCAGTTGTTAAACAAGAGGACCTGGTGGAGTCTTGAGCAGCACCTGTAGATTTGGTTTGGGTCATCAATGAACAGATGTTCACTGCTCTCCCCCCATGGGGCAATACCTTCCATGCTGGTCCTGGGCCCAGTGGCAGAACTACCAGGGTCGCAAAGGTTGTACTTGCAACTGGGCCTTGGTGTTTTGCCACCATGGGGGGGGCCCCAAGACTGCAGGAAGGGGGCTGCTGCAGAACATGTGAGAGGGTCACTGTTGGACCGTAAGGCTCAGTTCACAATGCTGAAACCCCAAACTTGTCGCTGAGACTTGAGTGGCATTGGGCCTCACAATCAGTGGGAAGGGCCATGTGCTCAAATGGAAGGGCCTCAGAACCGATGGAAAGGGTCCCAGCGCTCAGGGGGCCCTTCATGCTTTCTTGCACCGGGGCCCTGAAGGGTTTAGTTATGCCTCTACCTGGGCCCACAGGTAGAGAAGCAGAGCATGGGAAGCATGGCTGGGGTGGGGGGGGATCATGGGAGGGCACAGTTCTGGGGATCACAGAAAGCTATCGGGACATGCACCAGTTTCAGGAAAAGGGTTAAAGTGGCTCTAAAGGCAGAAGGTGCATTCTATGCATTAAGATAAAATAGCTTCTGTGTGCAGCAGCGGGCACCATTGGCTCCTGCTGCCATCAATCAAAGTCAGTGAGCCAATGAGGATAGAGAGGGGGCAGAGCCGTGCCACCTAAATGGAGACACAGAGCAGCGGCAAAACGCAGAGAAAAACTGTGATTTTTTTCCCTGACGTCAGGCCCGGCGTTTTGCATTTTTTTTTTTGCAAACGCCCATGTGTATGAGGCCTATAATTCATCCTTTCCTAACCACAAAGCTCCTGATTCACTCCCTGGTCATCTCTCGCCTCAACTACTGCAACTCCCTCCTCATTGGATTACCTTTAAATAGACTCCTCCCCTCTCCAGTCCATCATGAATGCCACTGCCAGACTCATCCACCTTACAAACCGTTCAGCGTCTGCCACCCCCTCTGCCAATCCCTCCATTGGCTGCCACTCGCCCAACAAATTAAATTCAAAATACTAACAATCAGCTACAAAGCCATCCACAGCTCTGCTCCCAGCTACATCGCCAACCTAGTCTCAAAATACCAACCTAACCGTCCTCTTCGCTCCTCCCAAGTCCTCCTGCTCTCCAGCTCCCTCATCACCTCCTCTCATACTCGCCTCCAAGACTTTTCCCGAGCCTCTCCCATCCTCTGGAATTCCCTTCCCCAATCTGTCAGACTGTCCCCAAATCTATCCACCTTCAGGCGATCCCTGAAAACTTTTCTCTTCATGGAAGCCTCTCCTGCCTCCACCTAACAACTACACTCCTTATTTTCTCAATCCGCTCATCCCCCGCAGTTATTGCCCTTTCGTATCATTTAACCCTCCCTCCTAGATTGTAAGCTCTAACAAGCAGGGCCCTCTGATTCCTCCTGTATTGAATTGTATTGTATTTGTACTGTCTGCCCTAATATTGTAGAGCGCAGCACAAAATGGCGGTGCTATATAAATCCTGTATAATAATAATAGCACTTTAACCCCTTCCTTACTGGGCACTTAAACCCCCCTCCTGCCCAGACCAATTTTTGGCTTTCAGCGCCGTCGCATTTTGAATGACAATTGCGCGGTCGTGCGACGTTGTACCCAAATAAAATTTGCGTCATTTTTTCCTCACAAATAGAGCTTTCTTTTGGTGGTATTTGATCCCCTCTGCGTCATTTCTGATCGCCGCTATAAACAAAAAATGAGCGTCAATTTTGCAAAAAAGAACAATATTTTTTACTTTTTGCTAAAATACAAATCCATTAAAAAAAACTATTCATCAGTTTTGGCCGATATATATTCTTCTACATATTTTTGGTAAAAAAAAAAAATCGCAATCGGCGTATATTGATTGGTTTGCGCAAAAGTTATCGCATCTACAAACGGAATTGATTTATGGCGTTTTTATTATTATTTTTTTTTTTTACTAGTAATGGCGGCGATCTGCGATTTTTATCGGGGCTGCGATATTGCAGCAGACATGTCGGACATTTTTTACACATTTTTGGGACCAATGACATTTATGCAGCGATCAGAAATTTAAATATCCACTGATTACTGTATAAATGTCATTGGCAGTGAAGGGGTTAACCTGCAGGGGGCAGTGAAGGGGTTAACAAATGTTCCCTGGGTGTGTTCTGTGGGGGGGATGGGTTGGCCGGGACATAACAGATCTAACTGATCCCAGTGACAGGGATCAGTAGATCTGCTATGTACCCTGTCACAGAATGGAGAACCGCCGTGTTTACAACGGCGGTTCCCCGTTCTGAGGCTCCCAAAAGAGATCGCCGGGTCTCGGGCGGACATCGAGTCCGCCTGACACACGGGCACGCTCGTGCAGCGTGTGGCGCCTAGGGTTGCCACATCATCCCTTTAATCCAGGACACATATTAATTACACAGGTTGTTCTGAGGCTAATTTAATGCAGGTGAAGCACCAAGTGAGTTTAATTACCACCTTAATCAGTCGCAGAACAACCTGTGTAATTAATATGTGCCCTGGATTAAAGGGATGATGTGGCAACCCTAGTGGCGCGCGCCGCTGCTGCCTCCAGGGGGCGCGCAGGAGCGTGCGCAGTGGAGGACGTCCATGGACGTCGTCCGGGCATTTCAGATCCGCGCTGGAGCCGTACTATGGCAATAGCGCGGATCTGAAGTGGTTAAAGGAAGTGGAAAATCTTTAGCAGGTCAACTTGTAACAAAAGCAGGGGATCTGAAAGACAAAAACGGTAAATCTGTTGGCAAACTGCGACTATCTGTCACTTTATTTTTTAATTTTGCTCAAATTTCCGCTTAAAAAAACAAATAAACAATTCAAGCTCCCATTTTTCTCCAGGTTCCATTTAATTGACTAACAAACCAAATCCGCCGGACATTTATCAGACAAACAGACTCTGCGGTTTTCTCACAGCGCAAAATAATCAAGACATATAATGCGCTTTCTGCCGCCGCTTATAGCAAACATCATAATTCACCGGGACCGAGTTCAACAGTTTATCTAAATTATGAAAATTTTAGATTCGAATCGCCAGGACACAAAAGGCAGACGTGAAACTTTAAAATGAAATAAACTGTCTAGGCTGAGGGGGGAAAAAAAAAGATGAATTTTCACTTAACGGATGATATTGTTTTCACTTAGGTTGGAAAATTACTATTAAGAAAGACGACATAAACCGCAGCTCCAGGCTGACGGCGATCTTTGCAGCTGCTGCGCCGGAAAAAATAAATCGGGCAGTTCCTTAAAAAGGAGAAAGTCAAGCAAAACAATTTAAATTAGTAAAGGAAATTCAGATTGGATTTTTTTTTTTTTACATTATTTTTGTTCCTGGATGATAATAAAAGAAATGGTTTACCGAGTTCAACTAGGTACTGTGCTCAGAATACAGAATTATCAAAAATAATGCGAATTAATCCGTCTGCAACTCCTCCACATCACAAAGTAACACCTCATTCTAACACCTTTGCTGAACTGATTTGTACATTTCAAAATACAATTAAAAAAGAAACACAACCTAGAATGTCAGATTGTAAATTCTCACTAGCAGGGCCCTCCTAGCTTTCCCTCGGCTTGCATTGAATAGTAACTGTATTCTCTTTATTTTGTAAAGCACAGTGCACATTTTTGGCATAATATGAATCCTGAATAATAATAATAATCCTTAATAATAATAATAATAATAATAATAATAATAATCTAAAATGTTGCCCTAAATTAAGCTTGCATTTTTCTCCATCTACTGGGAAATACTCAGCGCCGGATGTTCTGTGTAACACTTGCTGACCGCCCTATAGCAGTTTTACTGCTACAGGACAGCAGGATCACGTATATACCGAATATGCAGGGGCATAACCATAGGGGTTGCAATTGCAACTGGGCCCTATGCTCCAGGGGGCCCGTGTGCCTCCCTTGTACACCTGAATAGGAGGGATGGCGGGGGTGGCATTTAGAGGAACCAATCTCCCCCATTTTCCTCCTAATGCAGGAGATTGGTTCCTCTATATGCTGCCCCCGGCGCCACTCCTATCCAGGTTACTTGTCTTCTGCTGTTCCCAGGACCCCTGTGTGCTTCCCTGGTCCCCCACACAGAGCTGCTGTCTTCCCCCCTCCTGTAGAAGATGAGTCATGATGGAGAGATGGGAACGGGTCGGTAAATTTGTCATTTACCCCCTCCTTCCTTTTCTGAATGGACAGAGTCAGTGATTGGTGCCCATTGGTTCATTCATAACTGAAGCATAGTAAACTGTTTTTACTATACTTCCATTTCTGAATGAATGGGAGGCTCGGTGCACAGCTATTCCTGTCCATTCATTTTGTGCAGCTGAGGCTACACAGATGGAGATTGAGGGCTGAGGTTTGTTTAGACCCCCTGATATCTCATCAAAGCCCCCCCAACAGAGCTCCTAAAAAAATTGTAAAAAATAATAAAAATAAAATTGTAAAATAAAATGAAATGGTAAAAAAAATAATAAAAATTAAAATAGAAATGAAAAACTACTGACCTATCAGGATTGCAAAGGTTGCAATTGTGACCGGGCCCTGGCATTTCACCACCATGGGGAGGCCCGAAGATGGCAGAAAGGGGGCCGTTGCAGAACTTGTGAAAGGGGAACCGTAATTAGGGGACCCGCAATGGGAGTAAAGAGCCCCAGGATCAGTGGGAAGAGGGAAGGGCCCTGGCCAGGGGCCCTTCATAATTTCTTGCACCGGGGCCCTGAAGTTACGCCTCTGTATATAGGTGAACCTGCACTTACGCCTGCGGGATCACAGCAGAAGGCGATCTGTGGGTGCGGGGCACTCAATGTCCTCCATCACCCGCCGATCATCAGTAATCCACACATAACAGAGCTCTGCCTATATAATATGGTGATCAGATGTCCCCGGCCCACGTCTGCCCCTGGATTTGTCCCCGGATTGTAGGGCCAAGCCTGGGTGGGCAGGGGTTGTGTTGGCTGTTCCAGCTCTGTGCACGTGTGGCATGTGCAGTAATCCTCGCAGAGGAGGAGCTGGAGCAGCCCCAGCCGCCACTCCTCCTCTATATTTTTCTGCTAAAGCTGCAATCCCAAGAACACATGACTGCTCTCTCCCAGCATCTCACCCCTCTCCTCCAACCCTTTCTCCCTCCTCCCTCCAGTCTTCTGGCAGTGGCAGTACATGGAGAGAGAACAGAGCACAGTGTTCCTCCCTTCCCCTCCCTCCTGGATAATGTGTACTGGAAAGAATTATGGGTAATGTAGTGCAGAGGGGCGGGATTGCATTGAAAATTAATGGATCTACAAGGAGGAGGTGAGTTTGTTTTATAAAATTTTAATAAGTCATTTTTCTCCTTCACTGATGGGCACTGGAGCTGGATCATCACAAGGGAAGAGGATTGCATGCCGGATCAGAAAGCGGGCTTAGCCCGCTGTAACAGCTTACATTCAAATTGCCATCTGCTCGCGATCACATGCAGTCCCGCCTCCTGACCCATCGCCTGTGACAGACAGAATGCCGGTCCAATGCCAGGGTGTGTTCTTTCTGTCACAGGCGGCAGGTCAGGAGGCGGGACTGTATGTGACGGTAATTCGAATGTAAGCTGTTACAGCGGCCGATACCCGCTCTGTGATCCGGCAGGCAATCCTCTTCCCCTATGATGAACCGGCCGCCCTCTCTCTTCCTCTGCACAGGTCACGCTGCAATCATGGGCACAGGCGAGGCTGAATTATGCTATGTGTAATGCAGCGCTGCCCCCTAGAGGGTCTCTTGATAATTCCATTCCCCTTTGGTCTCCCCGACTCTGAGAGTCATCCGCCACTCCTGACACTCTGGGTTCACTCATAGTGTTACCTTTCTTAATTGAACACACTCAGTGAAAAGAGCCACCCAAGTTGAGAGTTTAAAGTATTTACTAAAATCTCTGTTACGTTACCCACTTCAGATCCGCGCTATAGCCGATTGACGACTACAGCGCGGATCTGAATTGCCGGGAGGCCATGAATAGATGCCCTCCTCTTTCCGTGCTCCAGGGCTCACTCTCGTAGCCGCACGCTGCGCGAGCGTGCCCGCCGGTTGGGCGGACTCGGTGTCCGCCGGAGACCTGCAATCTCTTCACAGAGAACCGCTGATGTAAACGCGGAGGTTCCCCGCTCTGTGAGGGGGGGCATGCCAGATCTGTTATGACCCTGTAAGCCCCGCCCCCACACAGTTAGAACACATACAGGGAACACATTTAACCCCTTGATCGCCCCCTTAGTGTTAACCCTTCCCCTGCCAATGACATTTATACAGTAATCAGTGTCTATTTTTACATCGCTGTATAAATGTCATTGGTCCCAAAAAAGTGTCAAAAATGTCAGACATGGCCGCCACAATATCGCAGTCCCGATAAAAGTCGCAGATCGCCACCATTACCAGTAAAAAAATAAATAAATAATAAAAACGCCATAAATCAATTCCTATAGTTTGTAGTCGCTATAACTTTTGCGCAACCCAATCAAAATACGCTTATTGTGATTTTTTTTACCAAAAATATGTAGAAGAATATATGTCAGCCTAAACTGAGGAATACATTTGTTTTTTTATTTTTTATTTTTGGATATTTATTACAGCAAAAAGTAAAAAATATTGTTCTTTTTTCAAAATTGTCGCTCTTTTTTTGTTTATAGCGCAAAAAATAAAAACCGCAGTGGGGATCAAATACCACCAAAAGAAAGCTCTATTTGTGGGAAAAAAAGATGTCCATTTTGTTTGGGTACAACGTCGCACGACCACGCAATTGTCATTCAAAGAGTGACAGCGCTGAAAACTAAAAATTGGTCCGGGCAGGAGGGGGGTTTAAGTGCCCAGTAAGCAAGGGGTTAAAGTAGAAATCCAATTTAAACAAAATGGTACCACACAGGTAAATGGTTAACAGTTTACTTTAAAGTCACACACACATGAATGTCTAAATAACATGAAAGGCTTTGCCACTTTAGAGAATACAAGTGAGACATAAAAGAACTAAATGTGTGCTACAACTCTCTTTTATCCACTAACACTTCAGTGTTAAAGGTTATCCTCTGACTCCTCCAATTGAGTTCAATCAGAATACCTGGATGCTCACCTATAGGCGTTGTAAAGAGGAATTAACTAACATAAATCAATAATGGATAACGTTTTAGGCTAACCAAGGTGAATTAGTGAACTGTAGGTATAGTGATACCACTCAATGGAATGCAGATAAATCAGTACCACTCAGAAGAATGCAACCAAATTAGTATAACTTCTATGAACAATACACTTGGCTTATACAAATCCACCTGCTCTATTTATGAGAGTTCTTAAGATAATTCAATAGGGCAAAGTGTAATAACCCTGTGTCCTGCAAAGTGAGGGTAGAGTAGCTGTAATTGTAGCAAATCCTCAATTAAAGTTCAATGCGTCTTCTGCCGGCTCTTTATTTCAATGTTCAATACCTAAGAAGTAACTGTGTCCACAGATCTTCTGATTATGGCTTATGGAATAAGCAACTTTACTGCAATAGATAGAAACCTTCACAGTGATCACTGACTTTATAATAAGCTTTCAACAAACAGAAATCCAGTGCACTCAAGTGGTTATAATCCAGCTTCCTTAGTTTGATGGTAACGCTCAGATGACTATTAACTCTCTTTGTATTAAACAGATCAGTACTCTTATAGGTGGACCTAGGTCCGCTCACCCAACCAAACAAACGACTGTGGATGGACGGATGGTCCTGCTGCTCAGAGGATGGTGTTGATGATGAGTCTGGAAATTATGGTACTCTCTATACTCCTGGAATCGGCTTCCACTGCACTCCTCCCTACAGCTCTCGATGATCGATTGCTACCGCTGCCCGCTGGATCCAGAACAAACTCAGTTGGTAGTAGGGCGGGTTCTGCATATCATCCGCTGCAACACTGTAGCAAAGCAGCTTGCTGGAACACTGGATGGATGTGTATAGGCTACAGGCCGCAATCCCGCTGTAAGGGTGCACAGAGTCCTTGCTGTTCGATCACCGCCTTCCAAAGAGGCCGCAACAAGTCCCTCCTGTCTCTTAAATAGCCTCCCCCATGAGGCACTGTTCCTCCCAGGAGCCTTCCTATGCAGCATAGCCTGATGGGAAGCAGATTCCACTCTTCAGTTAACAGGTTCAGCACTAGGGGAGCTCAACACATATACCCCCCAGGCACGAACGCCCTCAATGCCAGCAGTATAATGCTGCGCTCCTGGCTACAGTTAGAACATAATCATTTATTATTTATCTATTTACTGTGAAATTACTGTTCGGAAATTATAACTTCAAACTTCAGTAATTTGTCCGTTAAGCCACCTGCTTGAGTACAGTTTTTTGAAAATATAGTAAATGACCTTAAAAACAATCTATAATAATTATTTGTATATTACTCACTTATGGTAATTAACCCCTTGCCACCCAGGCCAATTGTGACACTTCTCTCCTACATGGAAAAATCAAACTTTTTTTTTTTTCTAGAAAATTACTCAGAACCCATGCCATTATATATATTTATATATATTTATATATATATATTTTTAGCAGAGACCCTAGGAAATTAAATTAATGGTTGTTGCAACATTTTATGTTACACAGTATTTGCATAGCAACTGTTTCATGAATAAACAAAGAACAAAAAAAAAACAGTAAAGTTAGCCCGATTTTTCTGTATAATGTGAAAGATGATGTTAAGGTAAATAGATGCCTAACACTCCACGCTTTCAAATTGCGCCCACACTTGGAATGGCGCCAAACTTCAGTACTTACAAATCTCCATAGGCGACACTTTAAAAAATTTTACAGGTTGCATGTTTAGAGTTACAGAGGAGGTCTAGTGTTAGAATTATTGCTCTCGCTCTAACGTTCGCGGCGTATGTAACCTGTGTGTATCTGACTCTAATACCAACCAGTGCCTCACCAGCCACTCACCTCACCACACCTCCCTGATATAAACAAGGCAGATTGCCGTTCTGACCAATGGCGGCCCATCCTTTAGGGGCACCCTCTCAATCCATGCGCCCCTGGTCTACATGCAGGATGCCAGATGCATGGATTCCAACGGGAGGGGGGTGTTTTCTTTTAAGCGTGTAACTAGAGCCATAGGCTTCACAAAAGGGTAGGCTCTGGGCGCAGGGCACTGCTCTCTAAGCCCACCCAGTTGTGTGACAATAGTGAATGAATATTCACTATCGCCACACTGATCCTCCTCCCGCCTAATCAGGAAGCGGGTCCCCGTCACCTGATTGGCTGAAAGGACAGGCCATCCTATCGGACGCCTAGGAGGAGGAGGGAGGAGACGCATGGCGGAAGCATCCGTGATGCAGAGGAGGAGCCCATAGGAGCATCCGCAACCTAGATGGGGTAAGTGCGGGGCTGGATGACCGACCGACTGACTGCGAGACCCCCAGCCGCCACTGTTTCTGACAGCAGGGAGTGGGTGGATTATGTGTTCTTACAAAGCAGGGAATGAAATCCAGCACATCCCCTAGTAAAAGCACAAATCACTTACCTTAATAAAAGCAGCACACACTGTTTAACCCCTTCAGCCCCGGAAGGATTTCCCCGTTTAGGACCAGAGCACTTTTTGCGATTCGGCACTGCGTCGCTTTAACTGACAATTGCGCGGTCGCTCGACGTTGTACCCAAACTAAATTTGCATCCTTTTTTTTCCACAAATAGAGTTTTCTTTTGGGGGTATTTCATGCGTCATTTCTGCTCACCGCTATAAACGAAAAAAGAGCAACAATGTGCAAAAAAAACCAATTTTTCTTACTTTTTGCTAAACATTTTTTTTCATCGGTTTTGTCGATTTCTTTAAATGTCATTGTCAGGGAAGGGGTTAACACTGGGGGGGGGGGGCGATCAAAGGGTTAAATGTGTTCCCTATCAGTGTGTTACTAACTGTGTGGGGCTGGGATGACTGGGGGAGGAGAAAGATCGCTGCTCCCATATACAGGGAACATCACTCTCCTCTCCCCTGTCAGAACGGGGATCCGCTTGTTTACATTCATGGATTCCCGTTATGTCACTGCGGGGGAGTGATCGCGTGTGGCCGGCGGACATCAATTCTGCCCCACCCTATGATTGGCTCCCCCGATAGCCAGTGAGCACATAAGCTCGCCTCTGGCGTTGCACACACACCCACAATACTCACTTCCGCGCCCGATGTCAGGTGATGGCGATTCGCGCAGGAGAGCCATGTTGCCGCCATCAATTCATGGCGGGCGGTCGGCAACTGGTTAATTGCCAGGTGGGCGTTCTGTGCATGAGCTGCCTGCGCACCCCCTGTAGGGCACGTGTGGTGCACTCTGTGATCAAAAAGTCAATAAAACTCGACTGATTACAGATCAGAGTAAGGGGCCGATGCTGCCAATCAGCCAATTACAGCTGATCACATGATGTACACAGAAGATTGGTAATTGGCTTTTTTTGTTTGCTGGCTTTCTTGTGCATCATCTTTAGAAGAGGCTTCCTTCTGGAATGACAGCCATGCAGACCACTTTGATGCAGTGTGTGGCGTATGGTCTGAGCACTGACAGGCTGACCCCCCCACCCCTTCAACCTCTGCAGCAATGCTGGCAGCACTCATAAGTCTATTTCCCGAAGACAACCTCTGGATATGACGCTGAGCACTGCACTCAACTTCCTTGGTTGACCATGGTGAGGCGCTGTTCTGAGTGGAACCTGTCCTGTTAAACCGATGTATGGTCTTGGCCAGCGTGCTGCAGCTCAGATTCAGGGTCTTGCCAACCTTCTTATAGCCTAGGCCATCTTTATGTAGAGCAACAATTCTATTTTTCAGATCCTCAGAGAGTTCTTTGCCATGAGGTGCCATGTTGAACTTCCAGTGACCAGTATGAGAGAGTGAGAGCGATAATACCAAATTGAACACACCTGCTCCCCATTCACACCTGAGACCACTAATGTGTCACATGACACCGGGGAGGGGAAATGGCCAATTGGGCCCAATTTGGACATTTTCACTTAGGGGTGTACTCACTTTTGTTGCCAGCGGTTTAGACATTAATGGCTGTGTGTTGAGTTATTTTGAGGTGACAGCAAATTTACACTGTTATACAAGCTGTACACTCAGGGGCGTATCATGAAATTGGTAGGCCCGTGTGCAAGCCCACACCGCACCGATCATCCCCAGCTGTCAACCAGGGAGAGATCATCCATGGGTGCAGTGTGGGTCAGAGTACAGTGGGCCTCCCCACCCCTCAGGGCCCGTGTTCAGTGAACACCCTGCACCCATGGATGATACACCACTGTGTACACTCACTACATTGCAGCAAAGTGTCATTTCTTCAGTGTTGTCACATGAAAAGATAGAATAAAATATTTACATAAATGTGAGGGGTGTACTTACTTTTGTGGGATTATGCATATGTTTTATTTTCTATATATTTTAAATTAAAATTTGAATATTTTATATGTTATAAAAATAACAGAAACTATACAGTATATACGAGGGGTCTTCAAAAAGTTTCAGCACTTTTATATATATAACTTTTTGTAGAACCCATACATACTGTATATAATATGTTATATATTATAATATTATTATTATATTATACTGTATATATTATAAA
>BLSH010438154.1:330274-347625 GCA_018402905.1 Glandirana rugosa
AAAAAAAAAACGTAATTATTTATAACGATGTACCATGTAAACGCCGGTCTTACTCCTCTTGTAGTTTATTCCCTGTACCAGCACCACGACGACCACAACCACCACAACCACTTTAAGGACAACGTTCCTTTTTTGTGGAAGGAGTCCACGCTCATCGGCTGTCTTGGAAGGGGCCATATACCAACCGGGCTTACGGCGAGTTGCTTACCACTCCGGTCTTGTTCATGTCCGCTATCATCTAACCCACCGACTGTTACGGAGGTCAAGGAAGTGTAATAGAGGGAGGGCCAGGGAACTACTTTCGAGTCTCAACCGTGGACTTGGGGTACCGGTAGACAGAAAGTGGAATCGGGGAACATTTAATCGGTTCGTCAGACTCGGGGTTCAGGACGTTCTCTGAGAATACGAAAAACTACTGAGAGGACCACACGAAAGGCACCCGGTAGGTGTATCGCGACGGGGTCTTCACCTTCTGTAACTCACGTGGCTACGGGTTGGTGAAGACAACGTCCTACTCCTGTACCTTTGTGGTCCCGTCGTGTAAAGACTACTACTGCTTTGTGTCCACGGTTGACGACGTCGAACGGAGTCACAACTGAGGAAGGTGTTTTTTCCTTGCAACAGGAATTTCACCAACACCACCAACACCAGCAGCACCACGACCATGTCCCTTATTTGATGTTCTCCTCATTCTGGCCGCAAATGTACCATGTAGCAATATTTATTAATGCAAAAAAAAAAAAGAATAATAAATTATTCTTATTTTTTTTTCTTTGGAAAACAGCAACGTAGATGCACTTTTTATTTTTGTGCAAGAAATGCACCGCTCACACCAGCAGCAGGAACCTCTCCCTATAGCAGTATGAGACGATTTTAGAACAATAATCTATCCCTCACAGCACCAGTAAACTGTACCTAGTCCAGTATCAGATGGTTTTAGAACGCTAATCTTTCCCCTCACAGCACCACCAGGAATCTGTCTGTAATGCAGGATGAGATCATATTAGATCGGTAATCTGTCCCTCACAGCGCTGGCAGCATGCTCTCCCTACACTTACCTGAGACGATGTGACACGTGGCACTATGTGACTCCAGCTCATATAGAGGCTGGGTCACATGATGCCCTGGCCAATCACAGCCATGCCAGTAGTAGTAGGCATGGCTGTCATGGCTTCTAAGGGCAAACGAGTGAAACACTTGTTGATTGGTTGCCCTGCAGCTATTCAACAGGTGCCAAAAATAGTCTGGGGGGCATGATGCACTGGCCAACCACAGCCATGCCATTAGTAGGCATGGCTGTCATGGCTTCTAAGGGCAAACGAGTAAAACGCTTGTTGATTGGCTGCCCTGCAGCTATAGAAAAGGCGCAAAAAATACCCGAATACCGAACCTGGACTTTTTTTCAAATGTCCGGGTTCAGGTTCGGGGCACGGACACTCCAAAGTCCGGTACGAACCGAACTTTACAGTCCGGATTTGCTCAACTCTAATCACCGGCCCTATCCACTTAGATGAATGGTAATCCCCAGTCTTATATGTAAAGGGGTGGGTTGGCGGCGACATCACTGCCCAAATATGGACATGCCAATAATTTGGTCAGTGATGTCAGCACATCGCCACTCTCTTGTAAATAAATCTAATGACAGCTCCAGAGATACATGCAGACAGTAAGGTGGCCAGATTTTTAAAATCAAATCCGGGGACATTTTTTTTTTTTTTTACTAGTAATGGCGACAATCAGCGACTTATAGCGGGACTGCACTATTGCGGCGGACAAATCGGACACTAAGTGACACTTTTGACACTTTGTGGGAACCAGTGACCCAATGACACTGGGTGGGAAGGGGTTAACATCTAGGACAATCAAAGGATCACTCCACCATGGAAGGTAAGGAGATAGGCAGGCAGACGACTGGCTGGGACTTGAGCCAAGGCAGAAGAACATGCGGGCAGGAGTGGAATGCGCCCGAAACTGAAGAAATAGTCCCTCCGCTCCAACCAGCAGATGATCATCAGAAAGGGGCACAGATAATGAAAAAAATACAACCCCCTAAGCTAGCAGGAGCGGCGGAGCGAGGGTTTGTAATTCTGAATTTCTTCTTTTAATTCTGCACTGACTGTCTTTGAAATTGCCCGGGGTCCTGTTCAAATCCCATCCGGGGACAAAACCGGGGACAGATTTAGTCTGGGGACAGTGTCCTCAGTCCGGGGACTGTCCCCTGATACCGGGGACGTCTGGTCACCCGAGCCGACAGTTAAAGAATGGAGAATGATGAACCCACCAATGAACTGCTGCTCCTTCACTGCGCAATCACAGGCTGGCGGCGAGGTGGTGACCTAGCTGCACTAACCAAACAGAGTACTGAAAACGAAGGTCACCAACCTGGCTGCTTTGTCTGGCAGGGATGTGTAAATCTCACAAATGTTTTCAAATAATATTCAAACGTGTATTTAACTGTTCAACAGGCGTTGAGCTCTAATGACATGCATATCATTCATAACCCTAGTTTTCAGACATATATGAGGCTCTTTGATAGACCACATTGCCATCTCCAGTGGAAGTAGATGACAGATAAAGGGGTTCAAAACAAGTGACATGAATGACTACTGGAACTGTCTTCCCCTGCCGCTCAGCCATGACAAAACTCTTCACCTTCTCTGTGATTCAAGGCATTTCGGCGTGAAAGGAAGACAGTTGTATGACAAACAAGTTCATCTTGACTTCACGCTGTAATAGATTTTGTAGATAATGAATCAAATCTTTGCAGCTGGGGCTATCTGTCGCTAAACCGCAATCCTGGTGACTTTGTATACTGAAGCAATATAAAGAAAGTCTAAGAAGTGTTTTTTTTTTTTAAGGGGTTAGACTTTTTTAGAGTAACTCAAAGTTAAAAAAAATATATACAGTATCTCACAAAAGTAAGTACACCCCTCACATTTTTGTAAATATTTTATTCTATCTTTTCATGTGGCAACCATAGGCGTGCGCACATAGGGTGGTAGGTGTGCCTGGGCACACCCTAATCACCCTGTACTGTGCAGATTTCCCCTGCTGCCTTGCTGCAGAGAAAGGGACAGAAAATCTCTGTCCTCAGTCCCTTCCTCTGTCTCAAAAGTGAGACGTCAGGGGTCTGTTTAGACCCCTGATATTTCATCAAAGGCCCCCCCAGGGCGGGGAAATTAAATTGTAAAACAAATAAAATATAATATTGTAAAAAATAATAAAAAAACAAAATTGTAAAAAAATAAATAAAAAAAGAAACTACTGACACCGATCTCTGCCCTTCTGACATATATACACACACTATCCCCGCTGACGACGTAATTTGTGACGAAACGTACGTCCGGGAGGAGGGTGCACTGACGTCACCACCGTGTTCTGATGATTGTGTATGATAGCCGGCCGACATACATGCGTTTTTTATCCTTGCCAAATGTGAGTACATCTACTTGTATTTTAATAAACGGATCTTAATGTACTTCACTATGAGTCCTCCTTTCTCCTATGTGATGCACTGACAACTGTGAGCGGGGAGCGTGTTTAGACGTGACAAGGACCTCTAGCCCCTGGTAACTATAACAGTGGAAGGTGCTATATAGAGACAAAGGGACCCTTTTCTGAAGTGGTATTAAGAGTGACCTACATCCCAGGTCGGGGATTTACAGGCAGCTGAACTCTCAGTGTTCTGGTAAGCCCCCTCATTATTAATGGTGGCGGACCTCTTACTCACTTCACCTTTCTTTCCTTGTGGTGATACTACAACTAGGATTAACAACACAGACTTTTAGTGGTGTAAGGGATACCACACCATTGAGACTCTATATTAACTCATTTACTATTTATTAATGTGAGCGCAGCTTATTGTTTTTTCTTTATTATTATATACATTTGTATTTTTGCTGCTGCTGTTTTCGGATCTCTTAGCGCGGTTTATTGTGTGTTATATATACACACACACTGGTGTTTGTTTGCACTTTGTGGTGCGCACCCTAATGCAATAGGCTGCGCACACCTATGGTGACAACACTGAAGAAATGACACTTTGCAAGTACTTGCAGCCAATCTGCTAGCAGTACACCACCAGTTGATTTCATCAGGCAAATTTCCCTACCCCAGTTGCTGGACCATAAAAAAAAAAATTCTGTCCCAGCCATCTACAGTATCTCACAAAAGTAAGTACACCCCTGACATTTTTGTAAATATTTTATTCTATCTTTTCATGTGACAACACTGAAGAAATGACACTTTGCTACAATGTAAAGTAGTGAGTGTACAGCTTGTATAACAGTGTAAATTTGCTGTCCCCTCAAAATAACTCAACACACAGCCATTCATGTCTAAACTGCTGGCAACAAAAGTGAGTACACCCCCTAAGTGAAAATGTCCAAATTTGGCCCGATTAGCCATTTTCCCTCCCCGGTGTCATTGGACTCATTAGTGTTAAAAGGTCTCAGGTGTGAATGGATAGCAGGTGTGTTAAATTTGGTGTTATCCCTCTCACTCTCTCATACTGGTCACTGGAAGTTCAACTTGGCACCTCATGGCAAAGAACTCTCTGAGGATCTGAAAAAAAAATAGTTGCTCTACATAAAGATGGCCTAGGCAATAAGAAGATTGCCAAGACCCTGAAACTGAGCTGCAGCACAGTGGCCAAGACCATACAGCGGTGTAACAGGACAGATTCCACTCAGAACAGCGCCTCGCCATGGTCGACCAAAGAAGTTGAGTGCAGTGATCAGCGTCATATCCAGAGGTTGTCTTTGGGAAATAGACGTATGAGTGCTGCCAGCATTGCTGCAGAGGTTGAAGGGGTGGGGGGGTCAGCCTGTCAGTGCTCAGACCATACGCCGCACACTGCATCAAATTGGTCTGCATGGCTGTCATCCCAGAAGGAAGCCTCTTCTAAAGATGATGCACAAGAAAGCCCGCAAACAGTTTCCTGAAGACAAGCAGACTAAGGACATGGATTACTGGAACCATGTCCGGTGGTCTGATGAGACCAAGATAAACTTATTTGGTTCAGATGGTGCCAAGCGTGTGTGGTGGCAACCAGGTGAGGAGTACAAAGACAAGTGAGTCTTGCCTACAGTCAATCATGGTGGTGGGAGTGTCATAGTCTGGGGCTGCATGAGTGCTGCCGGCACGTCCATTCCTTTATGACTATAGTGTCCCCATCTTCTGATGGCCCCTTCCAGCAGAATATTGCACCATTCCAGGTTTTATTGCCAAAGCTTAAATGAATAAGCGGAAGTTAGAAACTGATTGGCTACCACCCTGCACAGCTGCAAAAGGGGGTCTAACCCGTCACTAGCAAGGTGTACTGGTGAGTGCATAAATCTGTCTCTACGTAAACCTATTTTACGTTGAGGTTTTAAGCTCTGCTTGTTTTGTTATGCTGCTATAAAACCCAAAACATGATGCTGCCAGCAACATGGCTTGTTAATTGGTATGTAAGGGTAGGGCGTGTGGCTTCATGCTGGGCACCAAGCGAGGGTCACATGAGAAGAGGACTACCCTGAGTGGATTCTTCTGAGCTATGCTAGGCACCTGTAACACGATCACTTTACTGCACATGGGGTAACTTTACTCTCATGCCGTTTTCACTAGGGATGCCCCGATACCATTTTTTTTAGGAGTACCGATACTTTTTTTTTTTTTGTACTCACCGATATCAATTACCAATACCTGCCACAACTGTTTTGCTTACACTTTAGCTGTCGGCAATGGTGCAAAGCATTGTTATTTAAAAATACTTTTTTTTAAGTTTTGCGCTTTTTTCAATGTGAAACATGTAAATATATGTTAAAGGTGTAAAAATATTAACGAACAAAGCAAACACAAAAACGTTTTAATTATTATTAATAGTTTATAAAATAGAAGTGAACAAAAAAATCAGCAGGAAAATAAAAATTAAATGAAGGAGAATAAGGAGTAAATTAAGGCTGATTAGAGTAAATTAAGGGTTAATAAGGGGTTAAACAGAGGAACATTTAGTAAAAAAACATTTTTTTTACTTGACAGGTTACTTTAAACTGACTTCACCTGCCGATCAAAGTTCATCCCTTTCATCTGTAGATGACTAAAAAGAAAGATACAAAAAGAAACAATGTTTCCTTTTATCTTTTTTTTTCAGGCTGAGCAATGTTGTTGATAAACATTGCCTGACTGCTTTTTCTTTTGACAGCCCCAATTGCAGAGACTTTGTTTACACTTCAGCTGTCAACAGGGGAACCCCACTGACAGCTGATATAACTAAGCCTTCATGTATATGTTTCAGGTATCAGTATGCATGTTTGCATGAGTATCAGTACTCGTACAAATTCTTAGTATCGGTGCAACCCTTGTTTTCACCAAAGCCCTGGGACAAGGCTGAGGCTACCGTGGGGAAATACTTGACCAGTTGGCTCTTGGGTCATCATGACAATGTACACTTTCTTTGTAATTTGCATTTAGGAAGGACATGCTGAGCCTTGTCCACATGTCCAGCGTATCACCACTACCATCACCCCCAGTAAAGGTATAGGGTCCTGCCGCAGACTCCATGCGTGCACTTCACTTCACTTAACGCTTCCATACCTGGGCACAGGCTAGGGACCTCTGCTCCCAACAGACTGCTCAATGTCAACAATATCTCCCTCCTAACTCAGGCACGCGCTATATGACAGGCTGCTGGTACTTCTGTCACCCTGGTTAACTCTAATTTCTTATATTGTTCTACTCTCGTATTTTGTAACGCCAAAATACTTTAGTGACCTGAACCATGGGATGGTGCCAGTTACCTGCATTACAACCCTTTAGTAACTTTAGACCAAGCGGGAACAGGGTTTGAAAGCTTTACTTGCACCTCCCAGGTGTTGTTCTTCATCTCTCTCCCTTATGAGCCCTGGGCCTCGGCCTCTCTGCTCAGGGGGCTCTTGGCTACCCTACCTTCAGGGCTCTCTGTTCTGGACCACTGTCCCTCTTTGCTAGCACAAGATGAGGGAGTCAAACCCAGAGAAAAACCCAACAAAAACCAAGGAACCAGGAAAGTATTAACTCCTACTCTCCTGTCCAAGACAGCACCTAACTGGCTATTTCCAACCCATTTACGAGTAGACATCCATTATCTATAGATTAAGGTCCCAGAGATGGATCCTGTTCCAAAATGAGCTTTAAATTATGTTCCCCATTTGCTAGCTGGGAACATGCACAGGTACGCGCTCCAAGCAGTTTGGCTGGGCTGTGTCTGACAATTCTGGTCTCAAAGATCAGGAACCAAAGTAGTGTGGTTTCCAATCATGTGGTTATCATTAGTCATTTTCATACAACGATATTTGGCTCCATTCCATTTAATTTCCACCTGTGCAGTTAGCTGGCTGGCCAATATATGACTGTGGTTTCATTAAAGCTTCCCTTTTAGCTAAAGTCCCCCTGCAGCGATGCCATTGATAATTCAGTGTCCTTATATTCTGTAAGTCAGGTTGAGAGGAGCATTAGTGCAGTTGGGGCATGGGAGCTAGAGACATCAGGCAGATGTAGTCAGTGAGTGGTGGCCTTAGATAGGGCTGGAGGACAGATCTTCACCCAGAAGAGCCAACTGTAGACTTGCTGACCCTTAGGGTGGTGGAGGCTAAGGAGGCTTGCAAAAGGCCTTTTGGACCAGGTCAAGTATTCCCTGGAGAGAGGCTATCCCCATGGAGGACCTGGGAGATGACTACAATGATCCTGTCTTTGGAAGGAACAGTGAGCTGGATACAGACAACCTAAGACAAACCAGGACCCTCTTGAGTGAGTACTGATGACCCCAGGAGGAGTAGAGAAAATGGCTTACTAAAATGTACTGTCTGACTCTTTCACATATAACTGCTGTGGTTTGTCCACTATATGCAATTGGCATGTGAAGTGACCCCAGATAGCATGTCTATGTTATGTGACTGTAAAGTCATCTTAAAGTGACATCAGCAAAGTGCAACAGTCCTAACTGTTGTGTGGGCATTCCTTCCTTCCTTAAAGATCAAGGCCAGGAATGTTGAGAGGAGGCCTCTAGCATGGAGATGGGCACAAAATGGCAGATAGTTAAAACCTCAAGCAGGAGGGTAGCAAGAAGAAGCAGGATAGAGATATGTACTCTTGGCGTCATTACTAGCCATTCTCAAGCCCCCTTACACAACTATTTACTAATGAGCTCAGTCATTTCTTGCACTCCCTATTGTCTATGGGACAGAACGACATCTAAATTTAAATTTATAATGTTCTCAAAACATCTTTTTACTTTTAGGCCTTGTTCATAGGGTTGCCACATCATCCCTTTAATCCAGGACACATATCGATTACACAGGTTGTTCTGTGGCTGATGAAGGTGGTAACTAAACTCACTTGATGCCTCATCTGCATTAAATTAGCCTCAGAACAACCTGTGTAATTCATATGTGTCCTGGATTAAAGGGATGATGTGGCAACCCTACTTGTTCATACATATGGCTTCCACAGTCTTAGAGGCAAGCAGTACTGGGACAAGTTCATCTAGCATCCAGGGCAAGGTTGAGGAACTGCACATCCTCCCCCACTGTTAATTCATGCTGTATAATTGGTTTACTGCCCTGTGCTCATTCTGTGCCCCCATGCTTTGCTGTGCCCAGGGCATCTTTCCCTCTTGCCCACCCCTTGTCCTGGCCCTGGAGGCAATATACCACCTCCTGGATGCCTTTTGTCTGTATGGTGGAAATTCTGCTGCTCCTATTGGGCTTGTTTGGTGGTTGTTCCATCTGCCAAATGTGAAGTACTGTATAACATTTGCCTTGACAGGGACATGGTAATGTGTATAAACATGTCTGCCGGCAAAGTTAGCTTGCCAGTCGGCGGTCTTGGGGTGGTAAAAATGCAGATCAACCGCCTGTTATCTCCACACCTTTGCCATCCATGTGAAGGAGGCCTTACCCCTCCAGTCCTCAGGCATACACCCATCAGGAACCTCACTCTACTAATTATCTTCTTTTGGCCTGACTGGTCAACATTTCTTACACTCTTGCGGTGCTGCCTTTATGTGCAACTCTTTTGAACTTGGCTCCAGTCATTTTTTCACCATCCAAATGTTTGTTAAGCTCATCTTTTCAGATAAGTCTGCAACGCTTACTTATAGGGATGCGCCGATACCATTTTTTGTTACCAGTACAAATACTGATCCTTTTTTTTTTAGCACTCGCTGATACCAATTTCCGATACCGACTGCAACTGTTTTGTTTACACTTCAGCTCTCAGCAATGGTGCAAAGCATTGAAAAGTTATTTACAAATTAAATTTTTTAACATTTTGCCCTTTATAACCGTGAAATGTGTAAATATATGTTAAAGGAGTAAAAATATTAACGAACAAAGCAAAAAAAATGTATTATTAGTTTATAAAATAGAGAACACATAGTGAACAAAAAAAATTAGCAGGAAAATAATAATTTAACCACTTGCCGACCGTCAACCGCAGGTTGACGGCATCAAAGTGGTGCGATATCGCAAATCGCCGTCATCCGACGGCGGCTGCGAGATCGCGCACTGTGAGCGCGCGCACGCCGCCGGAGGCGCGCCCGCTCGCTCACTGTGTTCGGGGAGGGCCAGGGAGCGGGTGGGGCGGCCTCGATCGCCACCGGCTACCCGCGATGTCCCCCCCCCCCGGAGTGAAAGAACGGAGGTCCGTGTAAGTAAACACGGACCTCCGTTCTGTGAAGGGGGAAGGGCTGTGATCACAGCCTTCCACTACATGGAGGCTGTGATCGCTTCCCTTCCCCTGTTAGGGCAGCCCACACACAGTTAGAACACGCCCAGGGAACATAGTTAACCCTTAGAGCGCCCCCTGCAGGTTAACCCCTTCACTGCCAATGGCATTTACACAGTAATCTGTGCATTTTTATAGCACTGATCGCTGTATAAATGCCAATGGTCCCAAAAAGGTGTCAAAATGGTCCGACATGTCCGCTGAAATATCGCAGTACCGCTAAAAATCGCAGATCGCCGCCATTAGTAGTAAAAAATAAAAAAATAAAAAAAATCCCAGAAATTAATTCTCATCATCCATAAACGCGACCACTTTTGCGCAAACCAATCAATAAACGCAGATTGCGATTTTTTTTTATCACAAATATGATGAAGAATATAAATCGGCCAAAACTGATGAAAAAAATGTTTTTTTATATTTTTTTTTTGGATTTGGATTTTAGCAAAAAGTAAGAAATTTGGGTTTTTTTGCAAAATTGTCGCTCTTCTTTTGTTTATAGCGGCGATCAGAAATGACGCAGCGGTGATCAAATACCACCAAAAGAAAGCTCTATTTGTGGGAAAAAAAGGACGCAAATTTAGTTTGGGTACAACGTCGCACGACGGCGCAATTTTCAGTTAAAGCGACGCAGCGCCGAATCGCAAAAAGGGCTCTGGTCCTAAAGGGGGAAATCCTTCCGGGGCTGAAGTGGTTAAAGGAGTAAAAATATTAATGAACAAAGCAAAAAAAATGTATTATTAGTTTATAAAATAGAGAACACATATTGAACAAAAAAAAAATCAGCAGGAAAATAATAATTTAATGGAGGAGAATAAGGAGTAAATTAAGAGTTAATAAGGGGTTAAACAGAGGAACATTTAATAAAAACTACAAAAAAAAATTTTTTTTTTTACTTGACAGGTTACTTTAAACTGACTTCATGTGCAGATTTAAGTTCATGTAGATAAAAAAAAACAGAAAGATACAAAAAGAAACAATGTTTATTTTTATCTTTGTGTTTCAGAGGCTGAGCAATGTTGTTGATAAACATTCCCCGGTTGCTTTTTTTTTTTTTGACAGATCCAATCGCCGAACTTCTTTAAAGAGGAAGTAAACCCTGATGGCTTTTTCTTCCTCTTTATTACCCTGCAAAGTAACAGCATAATGGGCTGGTAGCCCATTATGTGGCACTTGCCTACATTGGAAGCCTGCGATGTCCCCGCAGTAGGAAGCATCCATCTTCTGCCCCTCTTACTTCCGAGGCCGCGATCTCCGGCTCTGTGAGTGGCTGGAGTCGCATGACGTCACTCTCGCGCATGCAAATCACAATCGCGGCACAATCTCAGTGAAGGAACGGCACGGAGGCCGTTTCTTCACTGCGCATGTGCCCGATGATGTGGGCACAGCACATACACTGCATATCTCCTAAACCGTGCAGGTTTAGGAGATATGCAGGGAACCTACCTTATTATAGGCTTACCTGTAGGTTAAAGTGGTTGTCAAGGGTTGAAAACCCCTTTAACACTTTGGCTGTCAACAGGGGAATCCCACTGACAGCTGAATGAGTCATCAGTTGTTAAGGATGTGGTGGCTCCGTTCCTTAACAACCGATAATTGCCAGCTTTTATTTTTTTTACATTTCTCCTGTCAGTGGGGGAATCCCACTGACAGCTGAAAGAACCAAGCCTGAAAGCATCGGTTTCAGGTATCGATGCATTTGCACAAATACCGATACTGGTGCAAATGCTTAGTATTATCATTGATATCGATACCGGTATCAGAATCAATGCAACCCTACTTACTTACAACATTGTTTGTCTACCATGTTACTAGGCCCAATATTCATGGCACCCTCTATTAAATATTTACTTGCACTGTTCCAGGGTCAGCTGGAATCATGCTCAGCATAGTGACAACAAGAAACAAAATACCAGACAGTCTTGGTTCATTCAGATGGAGAGGAACTGAAATGGAGGAGTATCAGAATTGCAAACACAATAACCAAGCACATTCAAATGCTTGGTTATTAAATAATAAAATCTGGATTCCAGGAATGGCATATTTTACATAAATCACATTTGTCCAGCTTGAATTAATATAAGTATGTATATGTCTTACTTGTGGGATGCCCATAGAATGATGGAAATCGCTGTAGTTAACATCACTACTACATTGCTCACCACTAGCTTCTGGGTCCTATGCTGAGCGGCTGCCCTGCTGCATTGTGAACGCAGGAGGTAAATCATTTGGCCTCAGTGCCATTCACTTTGCATTTTCTCAATGAAGGCAAAGCATTCACAGATTGGATGGGATGGAGAGGTAGGGTGGTGATGTCACAATCCCCACCTCATCCAAGCAAAGAACATTTTGCATTCATTGAGAAAATGCAAAGCATTTTGTGAAGGGTGCTTGTGCCAAGTGGGTAACCTCCTATGTTCAGTAAGTAGCAGGGCAGCCGCTTGGCAGGAACCCAGAAACTAGTGGAGATCACTGGGGTGCCGGTGTAGTAGCAGTGCCTACTCCAGTGATTTTCAGTTTCCACAGGGATCCCACAGGTATGGTAATGATGTCGTCATGGAGGAGGGGAAGAGGACTCCAGTGGCAACCTGTGAAGCTCTGGTGAACTCCATGCCCAAGAGGGTTAAGGCAGTGCTGGAAAATAATGGTGGCCACACAAAATATTGACACTTTGTGCCCAATTTGGACATTTTCACTTAGGGGTGTACTCACTTTTGTTGCCAGCGGTTTAGACATTAATGGCCGTGTGTTGAGTTATTTTGAGGGGACAGCAAATTTACACTGTTATACAAGCTGTACACTCACTACTTTACATTGTAGCAAAGTGTCGTTTCTTCAGGGTTGTCACATGAAAAGATAGAATAAAATATTTACACAGGGGCGTAACGATAGGGGTTGCAGGGGTTGCAATTGCAACTGGGCCCCATGGTCCAGGGGGCCCGTGTGCCTCCCTTGTACACTTGAATAGGAGGGATAGCGGGGGTGGCATTTAAAGGACCCAATCTCCTCCATTTTCCTCTATCCAGTTTACTTGTCTTCTGCTGTTCCCAGGGTCCCTGTGTGCTTCCCTGGCCCCCCTGGGGCCTGCTGCAGAACTTGTGAAAGGGCCCCACTGCCGCACCGTAATAAAGGGACCCACAATAGGAGTAAAGGGCCCCAGGATCAGTTTGAAGAGGGAAGGGCCCTGGCCGGGGGTCATGGGGGCCCTTCATAATTTCTTGCACCGGGGCCCTGAAGGTTCTAGTTACACCTCTGTATTTACACAAATGTGAGGGGCGTACTCAGTTTTGTGTGATACTGTATATTCAAAAGTATTGGGCCAGCCCTCCAAATCATTTGGTGAAGGGGGATTATGGTGTGGGGTTGTTTTTCATGGGTTGGGCTTGGCCCCTTTGTTCCAGTGAAGGGAACTCTTAAGGCGTCTGCATTCCAAGACATTTTGGACAATTTTATGATCCCAGATTTGTAGGAAGATTTTGGGGATGGCCCCTTCCTGTTCCAGCATGACTGTGCATCAGTGCACAAAGCAAGGTCCATAAAGGCATGGATGAGAGAGTTTGGGGTGGGAGAACTTGACTGGCCTGCAACCTGTGAGCCAGACCTTCTCGTCCCCATCAGCGCCTGACCTCACAAATGGGTTTCTGGAAGAATGGTCAAACATTCCCATAGACACTCCTAAACCTTGTGGACAGCCTTTCCAGAATAGTTAAGGCTGCCATAGCTGCAAAGGGTGGGCCAACCCAATATTGAACCCTACGGACTAAGACTGGGATGCCATTAGTTCATGTGTGTGTAAAGGCAGGTGTCCCAATACTTTTGGCAATATAGTGTACATAGTTACACACTTGGAGTTCAGCTTTAAACACTGAAGGAGACCCTATCTTCAACACCAGTGGTGGTTTGTGGGTTTTCCTCTTGGGGGGGGCAGCACTGACAGCACCCCCCCTAGACCAGGACGTGACACTAACAACCAATTCCCCGTCAGACCACGACGTGGCACTGTCAACAGAAGCCCTGCTCCCTGAGTCCACCTTTTTTGAAGCCTATTAGAGCCTCAGGCTCTAATCAGGTGCTTTAAATCCTCCCCCTCATTGGAATCCATCTGATTTGTAGATCAGGGGGCTTGATGCATGGATGGGGTGGCGTCTTCCATGCACCCTGTATGGACGGGCCACCACTGTTCAACACCCTAACCTTTTATTGAGTTGCTAGAGGAGGACTGAATGGGAATATCTGTGCTGCCAACATCACATCCAAGATGGTGGCACCCAATAGCAGTCTCAGGGCACAGGGAGGTTTTTACGGGTAAATAGCTGGCATAACAGGCATGCAATTGAAACACAGAAGAAGAAAAAGGTCAAGTGGTCTATCAAGTCTACCCCTTTTTGTTTTTCCACAGTAGACATTCAAAGATCTCATCTTATGGGAAGATCATTGAATTTGATGGACTGGGAACAGGACCTCCTTCATATTGAGTTGCTCGGCTTGCTAAAAAGCCACAACACGCATAGCTATTAATTGTTTCCTCAGACTGCACCTTTAACATGAAGTCATTTTAGCAAAGTAAATTTGTCTCGTTACAATGGGACAATGAAACTGAGAAATACTCTGGTGCCTCGAATGAAAAAAAAAACCTCTGGGTAGAAGCTCAGTGCTGTGGAGCCAGGCTGGCTGGACGCATTGTTTTAGCAGAGAATGCCTTACTATGCTTTTCACAGCGCAGTTAAGTGCCAGACTGAAAGCATTTTCTTTTTTTTTCCTCTTAGCTGTTATCTCATCATATTTGCATTTGCTCATAATACATTTTCAAGTTAGATTGCTAAACTATATTCATATATCTGTGTTCTGCATTCCCAGAGGAGTAACTAGAACGTTCCGGGCCCCGGTGCAAGAAATTATGAAGGGCCCCCCTGACCCCTGGCCAGGGCCCTCCCTCTTCCCACTGATCCTGGGGCCCTTTACACCCATCGCGGATCCCTCTATTACACTACCACAGTGGGACCCTTTCACAAGTTCTGCAGGGGGCCCCCTTTCTGCCATCTTTGGGCCTCCCCATGGTGGTGAAATGCCAGGGCCCTTCATCTTCCCACTGATCCTGGGGCCCTTTACTCCCATTGAGTGTCTCTTTATTATGGACCCGCAGCGGGACACTTTCACAAGTTCTGCAGGGGGCCCCCCTTTCTGCCATCTTCGGATCTCCCCATGATGATGAAATGCCAGGGCCCTCCCTCTTCCCACTGATCCTGGGGTCCTTTACTCCCATCACGGGTCCCTCTAATACAGTAGGAGGCCCCCTTTCTGCCATCTTTGGGCCTCCCCATGGTGGTGAAATGCCAGGGCCCTTCATCTTCCCACTGATCCTGGGGCCCTTTACTCCCATTGAGGGTCTCTTTATTATGGACCCGCAGCGGGGCACTTTCACAGGTTCTGCAGCGGTGCCCCCTTTCTACCATCTTTGGGCCTCCCCATGGTGGTGAAATGCCAGGGCCCTCCATCTTCCCACTGATCCTGGGGCCCTTTACTCCCATTGAGGGTCTCTTTATTATGGACCCGCAGCCGGGCCCTTTCACAAGTTCTGCAGTGGGCCTCCTTTTGCCATCTTCGGACCTCCCCATGGTGGTGAAATGCCAGGGCCCGGTCCCAATAGCAACCTTTGCAATCCTGATAGTTCCCTCACTGCTGTCAGTGGTTTTTAATTTTTATTTTCATTTTATTATTTTTTTACCATTTCATTTTATTTCTCTTTTACAATTTTATTTTTATTATTTTTTGCAATATTTTTAGGAGCCCTGTTGGGGGGGCTTTGATGAGATATCAGGGGTCTAAACAAACCTCAGCCCTCAATCTCCATCTGTGTAGCCTCAGCTGCACAGAATGAATGGACAGGAATAGCTGTGCACCGAGCCTCCCATTCATTCAGAAATGGAAGTATAGTAAAAACTGTTTACTATGCTTCAGTTATAAATGAACCAATTGGCACCAATCACTGACTCTGTCCATTCAGAAAAGGAAGGAGCCGGTAAATGACAAATTTACCGTTCCCATCTCTCCAACATGACTCATCTTCTACAGCAGCTGGCAGGAGAGAGGAGGGGGGAAGACAGCAGCTCTGTGGGGGGGACCAGGGAAGCACACAGGGGCCCTGGGAGCAGCAGGAGACAAGTAAACTGGATAGAAGGGACGGCCGGGGCAGCATATAGAGGAACCAATCTCCTGCATTAGGAGTAAAATGGAGAAGATTGGTTCCTCTAAATGCCACCCCCGCCATCCCTCCTATCCAGGTGTACAAGGGAGGCACATGGGCCCCCTGGAGCATGGGGCCCGGTTGCAATTGCAACCCCTGCAACCCCTGTCGTTATGCCCCTGTGTATTCCTTTGCATGGTCCGCATTGGTCTGCAGTCCAGCATCTTTAGGCATCTGACCTTTCAACCCTGAAAAATAGGGCTGAGCAAACTTCTTCAAATCTGTTCCATTGACTATCGTCCATCAATATGCCAGATTTATCATCACAATCCGATCTGTTGTATGAATTCTTGCCATGATGATTTCACTCTATGGACATTTATCAGACTATAGCATGGTATTATACACTCACCAGCAACTTTATTAGGTACACCTGCTTGGTAAAACGAATTGCTAATCAGCCAATCACATAGCAGCAACCCAATGCATTTAGGCATCTAGATGCCGTGAATATGACTTGCTGAAGTTCAAACTGAGCATCAGAATGGGGAAGAAAGGGGATTTAGATGGCTTTGAATGTGGCATGGTTGTTGGTGGCAGACAAGCTGGTCTGAGTATTTCAAAAACTGATCTACTGGGATTTTCATGCACAACCATCTCTCGGGTTTACAGAGAATGGCAGGAAAAGAGAAAATATCCAGTGAGCGGCAGTTGTGTGGGGGAAAATGCCTTATTGATGTCAGAGGTCAGAGGGGAATGGGCAGACTGGTTCCAGATTATAGAAAGGCAACAGTAACTCAAATAACCACTCGTTACACCCAAGGTATGCAGAATAACATCTATGAATGCACAACACATCCAACCTTGAAGCAGATGGGCTACAGCAGCAGAATACTGCACCGGGTGCCACTCCTGTCAGCTAAGAACAGGAAACTGAGGCTAAAATTGGCACAGTATCATCAAAATTGGACAATAGAAGGTTGGAAAAACATTGCCTGGTCTGATGAGTCTGGATTTCAGCTGCGATATTCAGATGGTGGGGTCAGAATTTGGCGCATGGATCCATCCTGCCTTGTATCACCGGTTCAGGCTGCTGGTGGTGGTGTAATGGCGTGGGGGATATTCTCTTGGCACACTTTGGGCCCTTAGTACCCACTGGGCATCCTTGAAACCTTACGGCCTACCTGAGTATTGTTGCTGACCATGTCCATCCCTTTATGACCACAGTGTCCCCATCTTCTGATGGCTCCTTCCAGCAGGATAATGCACCATGTCACAGAGCTCCAATCATCTCACCACTGGACAATCTGAGTAGTCTGGTCCGTTACAAAAAGGTTGGAAGATAACAGGTTAAAACTACTATGACACGGTTAAAATCGGAGTCAAAGGACAAGAATCGACTGTCCTCACCGTGGGCCACGTCATA
>BLSH010438154.1:364257-374926 GCA_018402905.1 Glandirana rugosa
ACTAACCGGTCACGTAGTACACTGGGTCGGAGATATATTCGACCTCAGTGTCACGACGTACAGTGTACGAGAGTCCAATCACATCCCTCTCCTACGACGGCCGTGACACTCCCTGTCTAACACTCCCTGTCTAACACTCCCTGTCTAACGTCTAGATATTGTAGAGTAGGACGTAATGTCTTGCTAGACTATGACCTGATCCATCTCTAATGATGACGAAACTCCCTGTCTAACGTCTAGATAATTGTAGATAGTAAAAAGAAGGAAAACGTCGGGAGATCGTGAAAGGTCCTGAAAAAATCTCGGTAAAAACACGGCTTTTCAAGCCCAGGGTTAACTGAAACTTGGCTTGGGCTTCCAAAGGCGCTTCAAGCCGACTTGGGCTTGTAGGTCCACAAGCGAGTTGAGATGAGAATTAGAAAAGAATGTAACATAATAGAGAGTTGAGCGAACACCTGGATGTTCGGGTTCAGCCGAACTTCGCGGAAACCTTCGGGTTCGGTTCAAAGTCAATTGGGACCCGAACTTTTCGGCACAAAAATGGCTCTAAAAAAGTCCTGGAAAGTGCTAGAGGGCTGCAAAAGGAAGAAAAATGATAGATGTTAATAGATCTGCAATCTGTCCCTCAAAGCAGTAGTAATCTCTACCTAGTCCAGTATCAGATCGTTCTGTAATGCAGGATGAGATGTTATAGATCTGCAATCTGTCCCTCACAATCTGTCCCTCACAATCTGTCCCTCACAGTGCCGGCAGCATCCTCTCCCTACACTAACCTGAGAGCATGTGACATGCAGCACTGTGACTCCAGCTTATATAGAGGCTGGGTCACATGATGCACTGGCCAATCACAACCATGCCATTAGTAGGCATGGCTATGATGGCTTCTAGGGAAAACCAGTGAAATGCTTGTTGATTGGCTGCCCTGCAGCTATTCAAAATGCGTGATAAAATACCAGAACCTAGAACCCGAACGTTTTTCTCAAACGTTCGGGTTCGGTACACGGACACCCGAAAGTTCGGTACGAACCCGAATGTTACAGTTCGGGCTCGCTCAACTCTAATTAAGACATACAGTACATCCAACATACAAACAAGTATTAACAGCAAAGGGCCCAACAATTATGCACATATACTCATGTATATATCGCTATCACTAGACATATCTTGAGATGAATGTTGCAGCAAATTTGTGGATGTCCTCCAACTGTTGTCCAACCAGCCTGGAATGTGGCTTCTCACACTCAGGAACTGTGGTTTGGCACTTGAACTCAGATTCAGCCTATTTACTTTGTGCTTTACACAAAGATGGCCTAGGCTATAAGAAGACTGCCAAGACCCTGACACTGAGCTGCAACGCGATGGCCAAGACCATACAGCAGTTTAACAGGACAGGTTCCACACAGAACAGCGCCTTGCCATGGTCGACCAAAGAAGTTGGGTGCACGTGCCCAGCGTCATATCCAGAGGTTGTCTTTGTGAAATAGATGTATGAGTGCTGCCAGCATTGGTGCAGAGGTTGAAGGGGTGGGGGGGTCAGCCTGTCAGTGCTCAGACCATACGCCGCACACTGCATCAAATTGGTCTGCATGGCTGTCGTCCCAGAAGGAAACGTCTTCTAAAGATGATGCACAAGAAAGCCCACAAACAGTTTGCTGACATGAAAGTCTGTAGTCTGTAGACACTATAATTTTCACGCAAACCAATGAATATACACTTATTGGGATTTTTGTTACCAAAAATATGGCGCAGAATACATTTGGGCCTAAATTTATGAAGGCGTTTTTTAAATTTTGTTATTGGATATGTTTTATAGCAGAAAGTAAAAAAAAATGTTTTTTCAAATGTTGCAGTCTTTTTATAGAATAAAAAACCCACCCACCAAGCTCTATTTTTGGGAAAAAAAATCATATAAATTTTATTTGGGTACAGAGTTGCATGACTGCACAATTGTCAGTTAACCGGTTCCACACCGCTTCAGTATATTTACTGCGGCAGTGTGGACGCCGGGCGCGAATCGCCGTAAAAAGGCGGCGATCTGCGTGTGGCCGCTAGGGAGCGTGCGCGCCCGCCGCACTCCGGAGGAGTGTGCCCGCGGCTCGTGCGGACCTAATGTCCGCCGGCAAGCCGCGATGAGCGGCAAAGAGCGGGGAACCGCCGATGTAAACACGGCGGTTCCCCACTCTGTTAGTGCAGGCATGGGAGATCTACTGATCCCTGTCACTGGGATCAGTTAGATCTCCTATGTCCATGTTAGCCCAGCCCCCCCCACAGTAAGAACACACCCAGGGAACACAGTTAACCCCTAGCCCCCCCCTAGGTTAACCCCTTCACTGCCAATGACATTTATACAGTAATTAGTGGATATTTAAATTTCTGATCGCTGAATAAATGTCATTGGTCCCAAAAAAGTGTCAAAAATATCCGACATGTCCACCCCAATATCGCAGTACCGCTAAAAATCGCAGATCGCCGCCATTACTAGTAAAAAATTAAAAAATATAAAAACCCCAGAAATGAATTCTCACCATCCGTAAATGCGGCCACTTTTGCGCAAACCAATCAATAAACATCGATTGCAATTTTTTTTATCACAAATATGAGGAAGAATATAAATCGGCCAAAACCGATGAAAAAAAATGTTTTTTTTTTAATTTGTATTTTAGCAAAAAGTAAGATAAACTGTTTTTTTTTTTGCAAAATTGACGCTCTTTTTTTGTTTATAGCGGCGATCAGAAATGACGCAGAGGTGATCAAATACCACCAATAGAAAGCTCTATTTCTGGGAAAAAAAGGATGCAAATTTAGTTTGGGTGCAACGTCACACGACCACGCAATTGTCAGTTAAAGTGAATCTCAAAAACTGCTCTGGTCAGGAAGGGGGTAAAACTTTCCGGGGTTGAAGTAGTTAAAGTAGCGCAAAAATGGCCTAGTGATGAAGGGGGTGTAACCATGTCCTCCTTAAAGAGTGGCTGATAGTTGTGGTCCACCTGCCCGCTGCCCTCAATCACACAAATTCCATGCATCCAAAGTCACTGAATAGGCCGGTACTTTGTTTTTGTTGTTTTATTTAGGGGGTTGAACTTGGATAGGGATTAGGGATGACTGTGGATGCCCAGTAATAAAACATGGGACCTACTATATACACCTCCGGTATATACACTTCTCCTCCAGCACACTACTTTCTGACCGTTACACTTCTCCTGTACCCCTGGCCCGAAGGGAAATTTATCAGACCTCCATTACACTTCCTCTTCACCACAGCTAGCACATGGTGAGGCCTGCTGCAGCCGTGGGCAAGGCCTCAGAACCACCCTGTGTGGGTAAGAGTTGCATGTTTCCTTCACTGAAACCATACACCCTCTTTTGTGTAGCAAAATACATTGGTGCTAGCCAGGCCTTTGGATGAACTACAACTCCCAGCCCGTCCATCGTCCAGACCCATCTGGTCTGTCCTGCGGTCTAATGGCTCTTCTTCCCCTTGGTTGGCTCCTACCGGCCTCCACAGACTGCTCTCTCTCCTCTCAGACTGTCCCAGCCTTCTCATCCAACTCCCAGGGGCCGTCACTCACCGGCTATATGGTGGATTCTTTAAAGAGTCTCCTTCCATCTAGAGGCTAGCTGCTCTTCTGCTTCTCCTGTGCCACTCCTGGAGCCGGCTCCGGCTCCTGGCTGCACCCAAGTCCCGGGCCTCAGGTTCACCCCCCCAGACTGGGGGCTCCCCTCCCGGTCGAGACCTGATCCGCAGCTCCTGACTATGACTACATCCTCACTCTTCCACCCGAACCCTCCTGACACCTGCTGGCAGATAGCTGTATTTAAGGAGGCCTGCCTCCTGCCAATCCAGCCGCTGGATTGGTCAGAGCTCCTTGTCATATATCAGGAAGTGACACCTCCTCCTCCATCCCCCTTTCCAGAACTTTCCAAGCTCAAGGGGGAGGAATCTCCAAGGGGTGTTCCTTCCCTCTATCTCCAGCCCCACCCCTGAGCTACTCCCTAGCCCAGATCAAAACATTCAGGCCTGACTACATTTTTCCTTTCCTATCAAAAATCTACAAAAGTAAAAAGCACCTATACTATGGGGGCGCTACAGGGGTAAAATCTTCCGGAGCTGAAGCGGTTGATAAGGTCGTGTGATGAGGTAGCTTCACATCAAGGACATAGCTACACATTTTTTATTTGTTTATAAGTTTTATTTATGACTTATTGACGATTTTTATTACTGAAAACTAGAGTTGAGCGGACACCTGGATGTTTTCGTGGAAAAGTTTGGGTTCGGGTTTGGTCCAAACTTGACCCTGGACCCCGAACCCCATTGAAGTCAATGGGGACCCCAACTTTTGGGCACAAAAATGGCTGTAAAAAGTCCTGGAAAGTGCTAGAGGGCTGCAAAAGGAAGAAAAGTGGGGGTAAGAGTAGGACAAGTGCCCTACAAAGAAATGGGGATAGGGAAATAACAATAATCTGTCCCTTACAGCACCAGCAGCATCCTCTCCCTACACTAACCTGAGAGCATGTGACATGCAGCACGGTGACTCCAGCCTAATACAGAGGCTGGGTCACATGATGCACTGGCCAATCACAGCCATGCCATTAGCAGGCATGGCTGTGATGGCTTCTAAAAAAAAAATACCAGAACCTGAACCCAAACTTTTTTTCAAAAGTTTGGGTTCGGGTTCGGGTCACAGACACTGCAAAGTTCGCTCAACCCTACTGAAAACCAATGTACCGTTTGGCAACGTTATTTTTTCTACAATCCTATTCTTTGTTATTTTACATCACAGAACGCGGCTCACAAGTTCATTTTGTTCTATTTTGTTATCCAAAAAAGAAAAAAAATTCAGCCACCGTCAGGAAATAAAAGATAAAACCGCGTGAGAAATATTTCGGCGAGATATTTTTTATTTATTGTTAAATGAGTTATGCATTTTCCAGCACAGGGGGAGGCCGCAGTCAGATCATTGACTGTATTTCTCATCTCTGGTAATCCTGGGACAAAAAAACAACCCGAAATATAAATCTCTCCAAGCCGGCCTTCCGAAAGTAGGTTGTGATTACTCCGGGAGTTTGTATATACATTGTCATACCCGCTCTGAAATACGGCTTTTTACAGTCATTTGTTTTACAGGTGAAGAATATTTTCCAATTGCAAACATTAATATTTGTGTGAAGGATTACAGAGGACTCACCGGCCACGTTAACCTTCCTAGTACCGGGTTGGACCCCCTTTTGCCTTCATTCTTGGTGGCATCGATACAACAAGGTGTTGGAAACGTTCCTCAGAGATTTTGCTCCATAGTGACAATGATGACATCACACAGTTGCTGCAGATTTGTCGGCTGCACATCCATGATGCCAATCTCCCGTTCCATCACATCCCAAAGGGGCTCTATGGCAGTGGCTCACAACCCTGTCCTCAAGTACCCCCGACAGACCATGTTTTGGGAATTTCTCTTAGATAAAATAGCTGTCCAAAATACCAAGCCATTGACTCTGATTTAAAGCACCTGTGCAAGATAAAGGAAAACCTGAAAACATGGCCTGTTGGGGGGTACTTGTGGACAGGGTTGAGGACCACTGCTCTATTGGATGAGATGTGGGGAGTGTGGAGGCCATTGGAGTACAGGGACCTCATTGTCCAGTGGTGAGATGATTGGAGCTTTGTGGTGCATTATCCTGCTGGAAGGAGCCATCAGAAGATGGGGGCACTGTAGTCATAAAGAGATGGACATGGTCAGCAACAATACTCAGGTAGGCCGTGGGGTTTAAACGATGCTCAATTGGTACTAAGGGGCCCAAAGTGTGCCAAGAAAATATCCCCCACACCCAGGGGCGTATCATGAAATTAGTGGGCCCGTGTGCAAGCCCACACCGCACCGATCATCCCCGGCTGTCAACCAGGGAGAGATCATCCATGCAGTGTGGGTCAGAGCACAGTGGGCCCCCCACCCCTCAGGGCCCATGTTCAGTGAACACCCTGCACCCATGGATGATACGCCACTGCCCACACCATTACACCACCACCAGCAGCCTGAACCGGTGATACAAGGCAGGGTGGATCCATGCGCCAAATTCTGACCCCGCCAGCTGAATGTCGCCTCTGAAATCCAGACTTATCAGACCAGGCAACGTATTTCCAATCTTCTTTTGTCCGATGGTGGTGATCCTGTGCCAATTGTAGCCTCAGTTTCCTGTTCTTAGCTGACAGGAGTGGCACCACATGTGGTCTTCTGCTGCTGTAGCCCATCTGCTTCAAGGTTCGATGTGTTGTGTATTCAGAGATGGTATTCTGCATACCTCGGGTGTAACGAGTGGTTATTTGAGTTATTGTTGCCTTTCTATCATCTGGAACCAGTCTGCCCATTCTCCTCTGACATCAACAAGGCATTTTCCTCCACACAAACGCAGCTCACTGGATATTTTCTCTTTTTCCCCACCATTCTCTGTAAACCCTGAGAGATGGTTGTGCGTGAAAATCCCAGAAATACTCAGACCAGCCCGTCTGGCACCAACAACCATGCCACATTCAAAGTCACTTAAATCCCCTTTCTTCCCCCATTCTGAAGCTCGGTTTGAACTTCAGCAAGTCGTCTTCACCATGTCTAGATGCCTAAATGCATTGAGTTGCTTCCATGTGATTGGCTGATGAGCAATTTGTGTTTCCATGCAATTGAGCAGGTGTACGTAATTTGGCAGCCGGAGAGTGTATATAAAGATTTACAGTAACTACAGCTTGTATAACAGTGTAAATTTGCTGTCCCCTGAAAATAACTCAACACACAGGCATTAATGTCTAAACCGCTGGCAACAAAAGTGAGTACACCCCTAAGTGGAAAGGTCCAATTTTGGCCCAACTAGCCATTTAGTGGCTAGTTGTTACAAGTGTTAGTGTTGCAAGGTCTCAGGTTTGAATGGGGAGCAGGTGTGTTAAATTTGGTGTTATCGCTCTCACTCTCTCATACTGGTCACTAGAAGTTTAACATGGCACCTCATGGCAAAGAACTCTCTGAGGATCTGAAAAAATTGTTGCTCTACATAAAGATGGCCTAGGCTATAAGAAGATTGCCAAGACCCTGAAACTGAGCTGCAGCACAGTGGCAAAGATCATCCAGCGGTGTAACAGGACAGGTTCCACTCAGAACAGCGCCTCACCATGGTCGACCAAAGAAGTTGAGTGCAGTGCTCAGCGTCATATCCAGAGGTTGTCTTTGGGAAATAGACGTATGAGTGCTGTCAGCATTGCTGCAGAGGTTGAGGGGGTGGGGGGGTCAGCCTGTCAGTGCTCAAACCATACACCGAGCGTATGACCATATTGACCATAGTGTCAAGCATGTGTGGCAGCAACCAGGTGAGGAGTACAAAGACAAGTGTGTCTTGCCTACAGTCAGGCATGATGGTGGGAGCGTCAAGGTCAGGGGCAGCATGAGTGCTGCCGGCACTGGGGAGCTACAGTTCATTGAGGGAACCATGAATGCCAACATGTACTGTGACATACTGAAGCAGAGCATGATCCCCTCCCTTCGGAGACTGGGCCGCAGGGCAGAATTCCAACATGATAACGACCCCAAACCCACCTCCAAGACGACCACTGTCTTGCTAAAGAAGCTGAGGGTAAAGATAATGGACTGGCCAAGCATCTCCAGACCTAAACCCTATTGATCATCTGTGGGGCTCCTCAAAAGGAAGGTGGAGGAGCGCGAGGTCTCTAACATCCACCAGCTCTGTGATGTCATCATGGAGGAGGGGAAGAGGACTGCAGTGCCAACCTGTGAAGCTCTGGTGAACTCCATGCCCAAGAGGGTTAAGGCAGTGCTGGAAAATAATGGTGGCCACACAAAATATTGACACTTTGGGCCCAATTTGGACATTTTCACTTAGGGGTGTACTCACTTTTGTTGCCAGCGGTTTAGACATTAATGGCTGTGTGTTGAGTTATTTTGAGGGGACAGTAAATTTACACTGTTATACAAGCTGTACACTCACTACTTTACATTGTAGCAAAGTGTCAGCTGTTCAGTGTTGTCACATGAAAAGATAGAATAAAATATTTACACAAATGTGAGGGGCGTACTTACTTTTGTGGGATACTGTATATATTGTAAGACTTGTGACAGTGTCAGGCCCAGTGACTTGCGAGTATAGGCAAAAAACATAGGATTTTTAAAGTTACAGTTGTAGGGGCTCCAGCGCATTGTTTCTGAGAGGAGAAGACTGGATTTACGGTGTTCTCCAGGGTTTGAATTTCTGGATCAGGGTCCTGAGTGCAAAGTCTTCAAAGAGTCTTGGGTGGTACAAAGTCTTCAATCCTCTGTCCAGGTCTTACTGGAGATCTGCCGGTTGTGTGAGTTTTCTCTGTAAATCCATAGTTGCCAACAGTCCCGAAATTCCCGGGACATTCCCAGTATTTAGACCTTTGTCCCGGTCTTACCATGTCCTGGGAAATTTCACTGGAAATTGTGGTCTTCCCGATTTTTTGCCACCGCCGCTAGAGGTCCGCGGCCGGCACTGGTGAATTGTCTCCGCCACCTTATTACTTCCCTTCAGCCTCAGGCTCCAGGGTATGCACTTGTGGACAGTACAGGTATAAGAGGTGATTTTGTGGGGTCTCTAGTGGGATCAGAGTGTCAGTAAAAGTAAATAAAAGTGCCAAAGGAGGCTTTGCACCTTCAGGGTTGAAACACAATAGGATTATTTTAACTAAACGGCACCAAAGCAGCGCGCTCCACATTTTTCCAACCCCCCTCCCCCCCGGGCTACACCACGTCTACAAACAAATGCCCCACTGCCTAATTATAATAAGAATCCGCCAAGAAACAAAAAAGTGTCACCATACATTTTTGATGTTGGCAGCAGTGGTGTATTTAGGTTTTGTGCTGCCCTCGGCCTGACTAAACTCGTGCCCCCACAGTTACGGAATGCCGGCTGCCCGCACAAAAACTCATTGGTTGGGGTCTGCTGCCTGGGCCCTTTGGGATGCCTGGACCCCCACATATGTATGGGCTGCCCCCCTCTGATGGCGGCCCTGCCTGTATTATCATACTGGCAGAACTAAAAGTGTAACCCGGCGGGGACTTTTTTCGCGCTGCCCCCCTGCAAAGTGCCACCCTGAGCCTGGGCCTTGTTGGCCTAGGCCAAGATACAGCGTTGGTTGGCAGCTATGTAAATCTAAAAAGCATGGTTCTGCTGAGCCTTTTTTTGGGTCTTTGGTGCCTGGTAATATTCACCTGTTCTGTACCGGCTCGCATACATTTACTGCTGCAGAGTGGCGCTGTAGCGCGAATTCGCTGTTTATAAACGGCGGCTCGCCAGTGCGCAGCGCTCCGCAGGCTGTGTGCTCCCGTGCCCGCTGCACTCTGCAGGAGTGTGCCCGCAGCTCGGGCAGACTCGATGTCCGCTGGCGAGCCGCGATGACCTAGCAGGGAGAAAGAACGGGGAACCGCCAATGTAAACACGGCGGTTCCCCGCTCTGTCAGTGGGCATTTAAAAGATCTACTGATTCCTGTCACTGGGATCAGTTAGATCTCTGGTGCCCCTGGCGGCCCAGCCCCCCTCACCTTTAGAACACGCCCAGGGAACGCAGTTAACCCCTTCGCTGCCCCCTGCAGGTTAACACATTCACTGCCAATGACATTTATACAGTAATCAGTGGTTATTTAAATTTCTGATTGCTGTATAAATGTCATTTGGGGTCAGATTTGTCCGCCGCAATGTCACAGTCCCACAAAAAATAGTAAAAACAATACAAAAAAATCAAAGTCCCTAAATCTATTCCCATAGTTTGTAGACGCGATAGCTTATGCGCAACCCAATCAATATACGCCTAAAATATGTAGAAGAATATATATCGGTCTTGATGAATACGTTTGTTTTTTTTATATTTTTTTTGGATATGTATTATAGCAAAAAGTAAAAAAAAAAAGTTTTTTTTTTGCAAAATTGTCGCTCTTTGTTTATAGCGCAAAAAATAAAAACTGCAGAGGGAATCAAATACCACAAAAAGAAAGCTCTATTTGTGGGAAAAGAAGGATGTCAATTTTGTTTGGGTTTCACAACTGCGCAATTGCCAGTTAAAGTCGTATTGCAAAAAATGGCCTGGTCATTAAGGGGGCAAATCCTTCCATTGCTGAAGTGGTTAAATGTATAAAAGGAAAGCTAGAGCAACCTCCCCCATTCTCCGTAAAAATAACAAGATCAAAAAAAGAGAAGGTTGGCACGCTGCCATGGATTGGCGTCAGGACAGGAACATGACTGCTGAGAGCTAAGGCACGATTTAAACTTGTTACCGACCATCAGAAAAACCTTGCCCCCCCAAAAAAGACACACAAACTTATTTAAATTGGAATAAGGGCAAGGCCACAGCTTTATTGAACTCCATTCAACTGTAACAACGTTCAACATACCACATAATAATGCCAGTCACGGGTATACCGTGAGCATACATAACTAAACCAGATTGTCTAAGAGGCCCGTCTCCACCATTAGTGCGAGACAGGCATTAAACAGGTCACCGATCTTAAACTTGCGGGCATAGCCCATAAAGCAATATTCATCGCTGGCCAGCTAAAACCGCCAACAAAGCTGTGACAACTTCCAAAGGGCGGGCGGGTGGGCAACTCTTGACGTCAGGATCTCCTCAGAGTGGTGGGACGTGCCCTTGCGCAGCCTTTTCTCT
>BLSH010438154.1:402969-418092 GCA_018402905.1 Glandirana rugosa
TTAGTCCTGGAGGAAGGAGGACGACCACTGGGGAGATCTAGAGGGGTCACCAGCGGGAGGAAGGAGGTCCTGATTCCTCTATATAGATCTTTATATCACTAGAGGGGTCACTAGCGGGAGGAAGGAGGTCCTGATTCCTCTATATAGATCTTTATATCACTAGAGGGGTCACCAGCAGGAGGAAGGAGGTCCTGATTCCTCTATATAGATCTTTATATCACTAGAGGGGTCACTAGCGGGAGGAAGGAGGTCCCGATTCCTCTATATAGATCTTTATATCACTAGAGGGGTCACCAGCAGGAGGAAGGAGGTCCTGATTCCTCTATATAGATCTTTAAATCACTAGAGGGGCCACCAGCAGGAGGAAGGAGGTCCTGATTCCTCTATATAGATCTTTATATCACTAGAGGGGTCACCAGCAGGAGGAGGGGGGTCCTGATTCCTCTATATAGATCTTTATATCACTAGAGGGGTCACCAGCGGGAGGAAGGAGGTCCTGATTCCTCTATATAGATCTTTATATCACTAGAGGGGTCACTAGCGGGAGGAAGGAGGTCCTGATTCCTCTATATAGATCTTTATATCACTAGAGGGGTCACCAGCAGGAGGAAGGAGGTCCTGATTCCTCTATATAGATCTTTATATCACTAGAGGGGTCACCAGCAGGAGGAAGGGGGTCCTGATTCCTCTATATAGAACTTTATATCAGTAGAGGGGTCACCAGCAGGAGGAAGGGGGTCCTGATTCCTCTATATAGATCTTTAGGGAGACCTCACTTAGAATACGGTGTCCAGTTCTAAAGACCTCACTTACAAAAAGAAATTGATAAGATAGAACGAGTTCAGAGATGGGTAACAAAAGTGGTGAAAGGTCTGGGGGATAAAACATATCAAGAGCGACTTCAGGAACTTAATATCTACAGTCTGGAGGAAAGAAGGGAGAGGGGAGACATCGATTGAAACCTTTAAATACATCAAGGGGGTGAATAAGGTTCAGGAGGGCGGTCTTTTCAATATGAAACCAAAATCGAGAACACGGGGACCTCAAACTAACTGGAGGGAAGTTCAAAACGAATCTTAGAAAGTATTATTTTACTGAAAGGGTGGTTGATGACTGGAATAAACTACCAACAGAGGTTGTGAGACAGTCAACAGTAAATGGCTTCAAACATGCTTGGGATAAACATAAATCTATAGTCAGACAACAAGGTTAATGTAAAAAAAATAAAAAGGGGCAGACTCGATGGACTACTCAGTCTTTTTCTGCCGTCACTTTTCTATGTTTCTGTGCTTGAAGGTAGGCATTTTAGATACTTGGTCAGAGGCATAACTAGAACCTTCAGGGACCCGGTACAAGAATTTATGAAGGGCCCCCCTGACCCCTGGCCAGGGCCCTTCCCTCTTCCCACTGATCCTGGGGCCATGTACCCCCATTGTGGGTCCCTTTATTACGGTACAGCAGCGGGACCCTTTCACAAGTTCTGCAGCGGGTCCCCCTTTCTGCCATCTTCGGGCCTCCCTATGGTGGTGAAATGCCAGGGCCCGGCCACAAGTGCAATCCCGATAGTTCCCTCACTGGTGTCAGTAGTTTTTAATTTTTATTTTAATTTTATTATTTTTTTACCATTTCATTTTATTTCTTTTACAATTTTATTTTTATTATTTTTTTACAATTTATTTTAGGAGCCCTGTTGGGGGGCTTTGATGAGATATCAGGGGGTCTAAACAAACCTCAGCTCTCAATCTCCATCTGTGTAGCCTCAGCTGCACAGAATGAATGGACAGGAATAGCTGTGCACCGAGCCTCCTATTCATTCAGAAAAGGAAGTATAGTAAAAACAGTTTACTATGCTTCAGTCATGAATGAACCAATTGGTACCAATCGCTGACAGCAGCTCTGTGGGGGGGACCAGGGAAGCACAGAGGGACCCTGGGAACAGCAGAAGACAAGTAAACTGGATAGGAGGGGTGGCGGGGGCAGCATATAGAGGAACCAATCTACTCCATTAGGAGGAAAATGGGGGAGATTGGTTCCTCTAAATGCCACCCCCGCCATCCCTCCTATCCAGGTGTACAAGGGAGACACACGGGCCCCCTGGAGCATGGGGCCCAGTTGCAATCGCAACCCCTGCAACCCCTATCGTTACGCCCCTGCACTTGGTACATCTAGTGTAGGTTATGCAATGTCTTTGACGGAAAGAATGGAACCACCTTGGGAACAAAGGTGCTGGAGGGGCATAACTTTTCCAGAAGGAATAAGATGTAGGACTCTGTAGCCTCAAGTGCTTGCAGATCCGATACCCTGCCCCTTGAAGTTATCGAATTAATGAAGTAATCGAGGGACACTGCCTCTGGAGCGATGTCCTACAGAAGATTGCTTTCTGATGATGCACTGTCCTGGCAAGGAAATACAAGACCAGATTAAACCCCACTGGAGAACGTTATTCCTCCTCAAGGCAAAGTCTCAGGACTGAGAATGGGGGTCTTGCTTTTCTTTTATAGATTTATCCACTTCAGTTGTGGATTTTACCCCCTTCCTGACCAGGCCATTTTTTGTGATGCTTTACATCGAATCGCACAGCAAAGTAGGATCAAAGGTTTTAATGTTGGACAGTGTGAACCCAGCTTAACTGACAATTGCGCGGTCGTGCAGCGTTGTACCCAAATAAAACTGACGTCCTTTTTTCCCCACAAATAGAGCTTTCTTTTGGTGGTATTTGATCGCCTCTGCAGTTTTTATTTTTTGCGCTATAAACAAAAAAAAATGAATAATTAAAAAATATATATATATATTTTTTACTTTCTGCTATACAACATTTCCAATATAAAAAAAATGTAAAAAAAAATCGAATTTCTTCATTAAGTTAGGCCAATATTTATTCTGCTACATATTTTTGGTTAAAAAAAAAATCCCAATAAGCGTATTTTGATTGATTTGCGCCAAAGTTATTGTGTCTACAAACTATGAGATATTTTTATGGACTTTTTTTTTTTTTTTTTTTTCATTGTTGCAAGTTGCCTGGTGGAGGGGCCCTGCGTGGCTCCGAAACGTTGCTGTATGTGTTATGTGACCACGGAATAAAGCTTTGGACCCTTTCAAGGAATCCTTGGTGTGCTGATGACATTTTCTTAACTTTGATCATCCACGGTTTCCAGACTGTGGTCATTACAGCACCCATAATCACTGGACAGACAGTTTCTTGAATGTGTGCATGGGGAAAATTGTGTTTGCTTTGTGCACTGGTGGGCAGTCATGTTGGAACAGGAAGGGGCCATCCCCAAACTCTTCCCACAAAGTTGGGAGCATGAAATTGTCCAAAATGTCTTGGTGTGCTGATGCCTTAAGACTTCCCTTCACTGGAACTAAGGGGCCAAAGGCCAACCCCTGAAGAACAACTCCACACCATAATCCCCCCTGCACCAAATGATTTGGACCACTGCACAAAGCAAGGCCCATAAAGACATGGATGAGCGAGTTTGGGGTGGAGGAACTTGACTGGTCCTGACCTCAACCCGATAGAACACCTTTGGGATGAATTACAGTGAAGACTGCAAGCCAGGCCTTCTCCTCCAAAATAACTGCCTGACCTCACAAATGCTCTTCTGGAAGAATGGTCAAACATTCCCATAGACACTCCTAAACCTTGTGGACAGCCTTCCCAGAAGAGTTGAAGCTGTTATAGCTGCAAAGGGTGGGCCAACTCAATATTGAACCCTATAGACTAAGACTGGGATGCCATTAACCACTTCCTGACCACCCACTACAGTTATACTGCAGCAAGGTGGTCGAATAGCGTGAACCGCTGTCATTGTGTGTTGGTCTGTGCATGTGGTATACCGGGTGAAGTCTGGCTTACTCGTTGTCCGCTGGCGACCCGCGATCGCTCTGTACAGAGGCAGAACGCCTTGTTTACATTGGCAGATCCCCATTCTGCCAGATGATATGGCAGAGATCTTCTGTTCCCAGTGATTGGGAACAGCGATCTCTGTCATGTCCCAGTAAGTCCATCCCCCTACAGTTAGAACACGCCCAGGGAACACACTTAACCCTTTGATCGCTCCCTAGTGTTAACCCCTTCCATGCCAGTGTCATTTATACATTGATCACTGCATTTTTGTAGCACTGATTAAAAGTATTAATGCCACTGGTCCCCAAAAAGTGTCATTTGGGGTCAGATTTCTCCGCCGCAATTTCGCAGTCCCGCTAAAAATCGCAGATCACCGCCATTACTAGAAAAAAATAAAATTCCTTAACTCCCATAACTTGTAACTTTTGTGCAAACCAATCAATATACGCTTATTGCGACAATTTTGCAAAAATAAACGATATTTCTTACTTTTTGCTAAAATACATATCCAAAAAAAAATATAAAAAAACAAATTTATTCATCGGTTTTGGCCAATTTATATTCTTCCTCATATTTTTGGTAAAAAAAATCGCAATCGGCGTGTATTGATTGGTTTGCGCAAAAGTTGCCGCGTTTACAAACAATGAGAATTCATTTCTGGCGTTTTTACTATTTTTTTTGCTAGTAATGGCGGCAATCTGCGATTTTTATCGGGACTGTGATATTGTGGCGGGCATGTCAGATATTTATGACACTTTTTTTGGGACCAATGACATTTATACAGCGATCAGAAATTTAAATGTCCACTGATTACTGTATAAATGTCATTGGCAGTGAAGGGGTTAACCTGCCGGGGGCGATCTAGGGGTTAACTGATTTCCCTAGTTCTAACTGTGAGGGGGCTGGGCTGCCAGGGGCATAAGAGATCAGTGACAGGGATCAGTAGATCTCTGTTATGTTGCCTGACAGAACGGGGATGAAATGTTATTGCCCTATAAAGTGTATGGGGACCCGGGTTCTGCCCTAGAGTATCAATGAAAAAAAAAGCTTTTAAATCAATTGTTTTTTTCAGGAGCAGTGATTTATTTTAATAATGGTTAAAGTGAAAAAGAAATGAAAAAATCCTTTAAATATTGTGCCTGGGGGGTCCCCTTAGTCTGCCTGTAAAAGGGCGCATCTCTGTGATGTTTAGAACAGTGTCAGAGCAAACTTACATTTCCAAAGGAAAAATTGTCATTTACTATCGCGGCTGTAATGTATTGCCAGTTCCCGGCAATAAAGATAAAATCACTGAAAAAGCATTGCATTGACCACCCTCCATCCCCCCCAGTCCATACCAGGCCCCTCAGGTCTGGTATGGATATTTAGGAAAACCCCGCTCCGAAATTAAAAAAAAAAAATTTGCGTAGGGTTTCCCCTCAAAGTCCGTAACAGACCTTTCAGGTCTGGTATGTATTGTAAGGGGATCCCCACCCAAAAAAAAAAATTTGCGTAGGCCCCCCCCCCCCCCCAAAGTCCGTACCAGGCCCTTTAGGTCTGGTATGGATTTTAAGGGGAGCCCCGCTGTGAAATTTAAAAAAAAATCTGCGTAGGGTTCCCCCTCAAAGTCCATAACAGACCTTTCAGATCTGGTATGTATTTTAAGGGGAACCCAACCCAAACAAAAAATTTGCGGTGGGTCCCCCCCCCCAAAGTCCGCACCAGGCCCTTTAGGTCTGGTATGGATTTTAAGGGGAGCCCCGCTGTGAAATTTAAAAAAAAATCTGCGTAGGGTTCCCCCTCAAAGTCCGTAACAGACCTTTCAGGTCTGGTATGTATCTTAAGGGGAACCCCACCCAAACAAAAAATTTGCGTAGGGTCCCCCCCCCCCAAAGTCCGTACCAGGCCCTTTAGGTCTGGTATGGATTTTTTAGGGGAACCCCACGTCAAAATTTTGAAAAAAAATTATGTGGGGCCCCCCCCAAAGTCCATACCAGGCCCTTCAGGTCTTTTATAAATGGCGATTCATAGAACAGAGCCACTCCGCAGTATTAAATGTACGCAACGCGGTCGGGAAGCGATTAAGTTACATGATGATATATGTGTAAAATTGTTGATAATCATTTTTATCAAATTTGAACTGTCAAATTAAAATTTATATTTTTTTATACAATACGGTAGAATTTATTAGGCACCTTAAAAGTCCTATCCCTCTCTCGTTTTTTTCTTAAAAGTTCTTGACCGTTTATTGCTATTGAGTTATTGAACCAAGGAAGCCAAATAGATAAGTGGTGATGTGGCCTCAGCGTTACAAAAGAAGGCCAGTTGATTGTGATGACTAACTAGTGCCGGCCACACCATGGTCTGGATAAATGAGGACCTTTCTTGGCTCCCGATTACTTTAATAAGTGCATCACAACCTATGGCACAACGCTTTCTCTCGCCCAACTTCCAATCTCGGCTTGGTATTCTCTCTCGGGGTTTCCAGAGACATTACAGAAGTAATTATTTTCTTTTATTTTTCTCAGTAAACCAGCAGAATAACATGAACAGGAGCATAAACGCAAGGGTTTCTCGCTGTTTTAACAAATCCGCTGTATAACGAACAATATCATGGCCGATAGGATTTGCGAGTATTTTTGCAAGCCTTGTAGCTTGCTGATAGGCAGAGGCTAATGAAATCGGAATGTCTTCCTTTGACCCTGTGTTTCTCTAACAAGCTGCATTTAGCCATGTTAACTCCCGGAGTTGAGCTTGAACAATAATCCTCTTAGCAGCTTACGGTCTCTCCTTTGAACCTCAGCCGGATAATGAATATCATCGATGTGTCATACTCCACAAATACATATTTCATATTCTTAATGCCTTCAGCTAAAAGAAAGCTATTTGATGGATAATCTTCTTTTTTATCAGTTGTGCAGAATGCCTGTTTATGCTTTAATAAACCTGTTTAGGAATTTATTCTTGTGCGACCGAGAGACAAAACTGTTTCACTGAAAAACATAAAAAAAAAAAAAATCATAATCTTTTAAAACTTCTCAAAATTATGTAGTTGAAAAATAACTTATCCATTGATTATTGCAGAAAACACAAGGATTCTTTGCCCATGGTCTAGTCCAGGGGTCTCCAAACTTTCTAAACAAAAGGCCAGTTTATTGTCCTTCAGACTTTAGGGGGGCCGGGCTGTGGTCGTTGGGAGTAGAAAAGGTCCCGATGTCAGTGGGAGTAAACAATGCCCCATTGTTGGCGTCGTTGGGCCCCATTGTTGGTGTCATTGGGAGGTATTCTACCCTTTCATTGGTGTCAGAGGGGGGCGGATTATCAAAAACATAATCAAAATTTAATGCCAAAATGAATGTCCCATTGTTGGTATCAATGGATGAAAATAGTGCCCCGAGGGCCGGATAAAAGCAAGCGAAGGTGGCCCCCGAAGCTGCCCCCTTTTTCACTATATCCTTTATGGCTAGAGCCTTCTCTGAGGTACTCAGGAACATATTCCAGACGTCGACCTTTTGGTGGACACCCCCCCGGCATCTATTGAAGCTGGAGTTAGTTGACCCCCAATGGGGGTAGTGAATCTACGGGGATTTCGTTGGAGACCCTGTAAGGGCTAAGATGCCGGGGAGGAGACCCAGATGTTCGAGGAGGAAGCAAGAAGTTGGGAGAAGGGCTAAATTTGATAATCCACTGGTTCTGAGACCTATTGTTGAATGCAATGTACCTTGCCCTCTCCATGTTCAATGCTTGTATGATATCCTTGCCTTTGATGTTTATTTTCTCAATAAAAACTGATTTGACAAAAAAAAGCAAGCAAAGGGCCGCATCTGGCCCCCGGGCCACAGTTTGGAGACCACTCGTGTAGTTCAATGTTCTCCAAACTGTGGCCCGGGGGTCAGATGTATCCCTTTGCTTGCTTTTATCTGGCCCTTGGGGTACTATTTCAACCAGTGATACTAATCGTTTTGGCATTGAATTTTGATTTAGTTTTAGTTATAATCTTTTGAGTAAAATGCCATTTTAATTTTAGTCCCATTTTAGTCATCGTATTTTAGTTGACTAAAATCTCCAGTACATTTTAGTCGAATATAATAATTTTAGTCAACTAAAAGCTAATGTATTTTTTTAAATTGTGATGCATTATTTAAGCATTTTTATAGAATTTGCAAACTCATTATATACTCCCAGGGTAAAGAAATGTAATATTGTGTTATTATTTCTGGTATTAAGGTTTGAACAAACCCACAGATACAGATTTAACCTCTCTGAACGGTCTGAGGAGACCTGCAATGCTGCACAGTACTCTGGACGGTGATCTGAGAAGGCCTGTAATGCACACAGTGCTCTAGATGGTGGTCTGAGGAGGCATGTAATGCTGCACAGTGCTCAGGACATTGGTCTGAGGAGGCCTGTAATGCACAGTGCTCTGGACGGTGGTCTGAGGAGGCCTATAATGCACAGTGCTCTCGATGGTGGTCTGAGGAGGCCTGTAATGCACAGTGCTCTGGACGGTGGTATGAGGAGGCCTATAATGCACACAGTGCTCTGGATGGTGGTCTGAGGAGGCCTGTAATGCTGCACAGTGCTCTGGATGGTGGTCTGAGGAGGCCTATAATGCACAGTGCTCTGGGCGGTGGTCTTAGGAGACCTGTAATGCGCACAGTGCTCTGGGCGGTGGCCTGAGGAGGCTTGTAATGCTGCACAGTGCTCTGGACGGTGGTCTGAGGAGGCCTGTAATGCACACAGTGCTCTGGGTGGGGGTCTGAGGAGACCTGTAATGCATAGTGCTCTGGACGGTAGTCTGAGGAGGCCTGTAATGCACAGTGCTCTGGGTGGGGGTCTAAGGAGGCCTGTAATGCTGCACAGTGCTCTGGATGGTGGTCTGAGGAGGCCTATAATGCTGCAAAGTGCTCTGGATGGTGGTCTGAGGAGGCCTGTAATGCACAGTGCTCTGAACGGTGGTCTTAGGAGGACTGTAATGCACACAGTGCTCTGGATGGTGGCCTGAGGAGGCCTGTAATGCTGCAGTGCTCTGGACAGTGGTCTGAGGAGGTCTGCAATGCACACAGTGCATCTTTATGGTGGTCTGAGGAGGCCTGTAATGTTGCACAGTGTTTTGGATGGTGGTCTGAGGAGGCCTGTAATGCACAGTGCTCTGGAGGGTGGTCTGAGGAGGCCTGTAATACACAGTGCTCTGGATGGTGGTCTGAGGAGGCCTGTAATGCTGCACAGTGCTCTGGATGGTGGTCTGAGGAGGCCTGTAATGCTGCACCATGCTCTGGATGGTGGTCTAAGGAGGCCTGTAATGCAGCAGAGTGCTGAATGGTGATCTCAAGTCTGAGGGATGGCCTGTAATGCACAGTGCTCTGGATGCCGCCATGCCGGTGGTCACTGGTCAGAGGAACCCTGTAAAGTTGCACAGTGCTGGATGGTAGTCTCAGGTCTGAGGGATGGCAGGTAATGCACAGTGGTCAGAGGAGGCCTGTAATGCACAAACAGTGCGCTGGATGGACGGTGGTCTGAGGGGAGACCTCATCTCAGGCCTGCTGTAATTGTAGTGTACACTACACACTCACAGTGTGTGTTCTGTCTGCTCTCTGCTCTGGGCGTGGGCGGTCGTCGTGAGTCAGGACTCGGGACGGGAGTGGGAACTATAACAGAATTGATTTTCGTCATAGTTTTCATCGGTTGACGAAAATGTGGTGTACTTTTCGTTTTGTTTTCATTATTGTAAAAATGCTGCTGACGAAAATTTTGACGAAAACATTTAGTTGAAGAAATTAACACTGCCAATGACACCAATGATGTGGCCCAATGACACCAATGACAGGGCACTATTGATCCCAATGACACCAATGATGGGGCACTATTCATCCCAATGACACCAATAACAGAGCACTATTCCTCCCAATGACACCAATGACTGAGCACTATTCCTTTCACTGGCATCAAAGAAAGACGGGGCATTGTTTTTTTCCCACTGACATTAGGACCTTTTCTATGCCCAGGGACCACAGTTCGGCCCCCCTAACGTCTGAAGGATTATAAACTGGCCCTTGGTCTAGTCTCATAGTCTAGCTCCCAGTATAAAAGTAGATTAAATATTTTTAAAATATAGAATATTTGATATATATATGTGTTAACCAATTGACCTCTGGAAGAGTTACCCCCCTTTATGACAAGGCCATTTTTTGCGAAACGTCACTGCGTTACTTTAAATGACAATTGTGCGGTCGTGTGATGCGGTACCCAAATACAATTTATGTTCTTTTATTCCCCACAAATATAGCTTTCTTTTGTTGGTATTTGATCACCTCTGTGAGTTTTATTTTTTGCACTCAAAACAAAAAAAAAAAACGCAAATTTGGAAAAGAAAACAACATTTTTTACATTCTGCTATAAAACATCTCCAGTAAAAAAAGTTAAAAAAATCAAATTTCTTGATCAGTTTAGGCTAATATGTATTCTGCTACATATTTTTGGTAATAAAAATCCCAATAAGCATATATTGATTGGTTTGCGCAAAAGTTATCCCATCTACAAACTATGTGATAGATTTATTTACTTTTTTTATTATTTTTTTAAACTAGTAATGGTGACAATCAGTGCCTTATAGGGTGACTGCGATATTGTGGCAGACACCAGCTGACACTTTTTGGAAACCAGTGACACTAATACAGTGATCAGTGCTAAAAATATGCACTGTCACTGTACTAATGACACTGGTTTGGAAGAGGTTAAACATCCAAGGTGAGCAAAGGGTTAGCTGTGTGCTTAACCAGTGTATTAGTGTACTGTGGGAGGAGCTTTTACTAGGGGAAGACATGGACCCATGTCCCTGCTTTGCAGAGACACAGGATCCACGCCTTCCCTCCTGTCAGAACAGCGATCTGCCTTTTTTACATAGGAAGATCTCCGTTCTGGCTCTCTGCCTAACGATCGGCAGGTGCCGGTGAACATCGAGTCTGCGGTACCCGCAGATCAGCTCCCGCTGTGTATAATCACAGTGGGAGTGGGCCGCCGCCGGCGCTCATGCACACCCCCTGCCCGGAAGTGATCCGGCGCAGCAGAGCTGACTTGCCACAGTATATGTAAGTTATACCGTCAGCAAGTGGTTCTGGATAGACATGGGCACGGCCAAAAAATTTGTTTGTTTTTCGTTCCGCTCGTTTTTTTTTTGGGAAATTCTGGAATTCGAAAAAATATGGAATTTGGATATTCAAAATTTCGGGATTCAAAATTTGTAAATTGGCGAATTTGGCAATTCGAAAATGCTGACATTCGGAAATTCGTAAATAAAAATCTGAATATCGGAAATTCGGAAGTAAAAATCAGAAATATGGAAATCCGAAAATTCGAAAATAAGAAAGAACATTTGAAATAATAGCTAACTAATAAATAACTATTAAATTATAGGTATTGGATTTTCCTTTCAAATTTGGCTGTTAGTGAACGTAAATACGAAATTTATCACTGACAGCCATATTTTCAAGGAAATTCCAATACCTATAATGTAACAGTTATTTATTAGTTAGCTATTGTTTCAAATGTTCTTATTTTTGAATTTTCAGAGGGCATCTAACAAGCTCATATTGGTGTGTTGGTCAGGTGTCCCTAAAACTTTGGCCATACAGTGCTTGAAAAAGTATTCATGCCCCTTGAAATTCCCCACATTTTCTCATGTTACAACCAAAAATGTAAATGTATTTTATTGGGATTTTATGTGATAGACCGACACACAGTGGCACAGAATTGTGAAGTGGAAGGAAAATGATAAATGGTTTTCAACATTTTTTCAAATAAATATGAAAAAAGTGTGGGGGGCATTTGTATTCCGCCCCTTTTACTCCGATACCCCTAACTAAAATCTAGAGGAACCAATTGCCTTCAGAAGTCACCTAATTAGTAAATAGAGTCCACCTGTGTGTCATTTAATCTCAGTATAAATACAGCTGGTCTGTGAAGCCCTCAGAGGTTTGTTAGATGCAAACAGCATCATGGAGGCCAAGGAACACACCAGACAAGTCAGGGATAAAGTTGTGGAGAAGTTTAAAGCAGGGATAGGTTATAAAAAATTATCCTAAGCTTTGAACATCTCATGGAGCTCTGTTCAATCCATCATTGGAAATGGAAAGAGTATGACACAACTGCAAACCTACCAAGACATGGGCGTCCATCTAAACTGACCGGCCGGGCAAGGAGAGCATTCATCAAAGAAGCAGCCAAGAGGTCCATGGTAACTCTGGAGGAGCTGCAGAGATCCACAGCTCAGGTGGGAGAATCTGTCCACAGGACAACTATTAGTCGTGCTCTCCACAAATCTGCCCTTTATGGAAGAGTGGCAAGAAGAAAGCCATTGGTGAAAGAAATCCATAAGAAGTCCTGTTTGCAGTTTGCGAGAAGCCATGTGGGGGACACAGCAAACATGTGGAAGAAGGGGCTCTGCTCAGATGAGACCAAAATTTGAACTTTTTGGCCTATAAGCAAAACGCTATGTTTGGCAGAAAGCTAACACTGCACATCACCCTGAACACACCATCCCCACCGTGAAACATGGTGGTGGCAGCATCATGTCGTGAGGATACTTTTCTACAGTAGGGAAAGGGAAGCTGGTCAGAGTTGATGGGAAGATGGATGAGCCAAATACAGGGCAATCTTAGAAGAAAACCTGTTAGAGTCTGCAGAAGACTTGAGACCGGGGCGGAGGTTCACCTTCCAGCAGGACAACGACCCTAAACCTACAGAGCTACAATGAAATGGTTTAGTTCAAAGCATATTCATGGGTTAGAATGCCAATGCAAAATAGTCAAAGTATGATATTGCTGCAGGAGACCCACCTGGATAGGGGTGTCAGGGTGCTGTTCCACAAAGTTAGGTTTCCATTTCAATATCATGCAACCTACTCGACACATGCACATGGGGGTTAGCATCTTGGTCGCCCATCAGTTGGATTCTCCTGTAAGGATTACATTATAGATAAGGAGTGACGATTAGAGTTGAGCGAACCCTTGGATGTTCGGGTTTGGAGGGTCCGAACGAACTTCGGAAAAAAGTCCGGGTTCGGTACCGAACTTGACCCGAACTTTACCCCGAACCCCATTGAATTCAATGGGGACCCGAAGTTTTCGGCACAAAAATGACTGTAAAAGAGTCCTGGAAAGTGCTAGAGGGCTGCAAAATGATTTTAGAACAATAATCTGTCCTTTACAGCAACAGCAGGAACCTCTCCCTATAGAACTAGGAGATGATTTTAGAACAATAATGTGTCCCTCTAAGCAGCAGACTCTACCTAGTCCAGTCAGATCGTTCTGTAATGCAGGATGAGATCTGCAATCTGTCCCTAAAAGCAGTAGTAGTAGTAATCTATACCTATCTATCTATCTGCAATCTGTCCCTCACAGCACTGGCAGCATCCTCTCCCTGCACTACCCAGAGAGCATGTGACATGCAGCACTGTGACTCCAGCCTCATATAGAGGCCGGGTCACATGATGCACTGGCCAATCACAGCCATGCCATTAGTAGGCATGGTTGTGATGGCTTCTAGGGAAAACCAATGAAACGCTTGTTGATTGGCTGCCCTACAGCTATTCAACATGCGTGATCAAATACCCGAACCCAGAACTCGAACCCGAACATTTTTTCAAATGTCCGGGTTCGGGTCCGGGTCACGGACACCCCAAAGTTCGGTACGAACCCGAACTTTACAGTTCGGGTTCGCTCAACTCTACTGACGATATATCAATATAGTGGGTGCACTGTTGGATAAAACATTTATCTTGATAAATGTGTATGTCCCACCACCATATGATGATGAAGTCCTCAAGCAAATTGCTAAGATAACGGCCCGATGGCCTGTTGCATCTATTCTAATAATGGGCGATTTCAATAATATACTTAATGAAGAGAAAGATAGAGTTAACAAACTTAATAGGACTGTAAAAGGAGGCGACGCAAGATTTGCCAAACAGTTAGCAGAGTTAGGCTTGACAGACGTATGGAGACTCAGACACCCGGATGCTAAGGAATACTCAAGCTGCTCAAGCACTTATAAGTAGTGTTGAGCAAACCCGGACTGTAACGTTCGGGTCCGTACCGAACTTTCGGGTGTCCGGGACCCGGACCCGAACACGGACATTTCAAAAAACGTTCGGGTCCGGGGTTCTGGTATTTTACTCCACGTGTTGAGAAGCTGCAGGGCAGCCAATCAACAAGCCTTTCACTGGTTTGCCCTTAGAAGCCATCACAGCCATGCCTACTAATGGCATGGCTGTGATTGGCCAGTGCATCATGTGACCCAGCCTCTTTATAAGCTGGAGTCACTTGATGCTGCAGTCACATGCTCTTGGGTTAGCTGTAGGGAGAGGGAGCTGACGGCGTCAGGGAGAGATTAGAGACATTTTAACAACATCTGATCCTGCATCCTGAGATAGATTACTTTACTACTGCTGTGCTGTTGCTCTGAGGACAGATAGCAGAAATTAGAGATTTCACATACCGCTGCTTTGAGTTGCAGATCAAACTCTGCATAAAACAACGATCGCTACGAACGTGCTCAACGATCAGATTGTTGGGGGAATTTGAGATTTCAAATATTGCTGCTTTGAGTTGCAGATTGCAGATCAAACTCTGCCTAACACAACGATCGTACGTTCGTACACAACGATCAGATTGTGGGATCGTACACAACGATCAGATTGTGGGGTCGTACACAACACTCAGATTGTGGGAGTAATTTGAGATTTCACATACTGCTGCTTTGAGTGATCTGACTGCACTAGGTAGAGGGACAGATTATTGTTCAAAAATCATCTCCTAGTTCTAAAGGGAGAGGTTTTAGCTGCAGCTGTAAGTGACACATAATTGTTCAAAAATCATCTCCTAGTTTATTTGATTTTAATTTATTTTCCCTATCCCCATTTTTTTGTAGGGCACTTGCCCCACTCTTACCCCCATTTTACTTCCTTTTGCAGCCCTCTAGCACTTGCCAGGACTTTGTTACAGCCATTTTTGTGCCTAAAAGTTTGGGTCTCCATTGACTTCAATGGGGTTCTGGGTCCGGGATAACGTTTGGGCAACGTTCGGAAGCCGAACCTGGACTTTTTCCCAAAGTTCGGACGGACCCGCAGAACCATCCAGGTGTTCACTCAACTCTACTTATAAGTCCTTATCCAGGATAGATCTTGCTTTGGGAAATGGTAACTTTCTCCCATGGCTCGATACAGTAGAATATGGTGCCAGAGGGATTTCAGACCACTCTCCTTTGATATTAATGATAAACTTTTTTACCCCTATCCCTTT
>BLSH010438154.1:426871-443820 GCA_018402905.1 Glandirana rugosa
GGCCTCTTCCTCCACCTCCTCTGCCTTAGCCTTGTGCTTCCGCTGAGCCCCCGGTGTCATTTGGGAATGCCCTCAGCAGCGCCTCTACCAGTGTGCGCTTGTAGTCGTGCATCTTCCTCTCACGCTCCAGTGAGGGGATTAAGGACGGCACGTTGTCCTTGTAACGGGGATCCAGCAGGGTGGCCACCCAGTAATCAGAAGGAGTTACAATGTGGGCAACTCAGCTGTCGTTGCGCAGGCACTACAGCATGTAGTCGGCCATGTGTGCCAGGCTGCCCAGAGGCAAAAACAAGCTGTCCTCTGTGGGAGGTATATCATCTGTGTCCTCTGTATCCCCCCAGCCACGCTCCAGTGATGCCCACGAGCTGCGTTGGGTGCCACCCTGCTGCAATTCCTCCTCCTCCTCCTCCTCCTCATCTTCCTCCTCCTCTTCGTCCTCCAGAACTGTGCTCTGGCTTGAATATTTTTGACCTGGCCTATGCTGGTGCAGGAACCCACCCTCCAAGCCACTTGCGAATGACTGGCCTGATAACCATGGAAATTACCCCTCTTCCTCCTCCTCCTCCTCATCCTCCTGTGCCACATCCTCTTCCATCATGGCCCGAAGTGTTTTTTTCAAGGAGACATAGAAGTGGTATAGTAACGCTAAGAACAGCGTCATCGGCACTGGCCATGTTGGTGGAGTACTCAAAACACCGCAGTACGCTACACAGGTCTCGCATGGAGGCCCACTCGTTGGTGGTGAAGTGTTGCTGTTCCGCAGAGCGACTGACTCATGCGTGCTGCAGCTGAAACTCCACTATTGCCTGCTGCTGCTCGCACAGTCTCTCCAGCATGTGCAAGGTGGAGTTCCACCTTGTGGGCACGTTGCATATGAGGCGGTGAGCGGGAAGGTCGAAGTTCCACTGCAGCGCAGACAGGCGAGCAGCAGCAGGGTGAGAACGCCAAAAGTGTGCACAGACGGCCCGCACTTTATGCAGCAGCTCTGACATATCCAGGTAGTTTTTTAGAAAATTCTGTACCACCAAATTCAGCACATGCGCCAGGCAAGGGATGTGCGTCAAACCGGCTCGGCCCAGAGCCGCTACGAGATTTCGTCCATTGTCGCACACCACCAGGCCGGGCTTGAGGCTCAGTGGCAACAACCACTCATTGGTCTGTTGTTCAATGCCCGTCCACAGCTCCTGCGCAGTGTGGGGTTTAACCCCCAAACATATCAGTTTTCAAACAGCCTGCTGTCGTTTCCCCCTGGATGTGCTGATGTTGGTGGTAAAGGTGTTACGCTGAGCGGATGAGTAGGTGGTCGAGGAGGAGGAGGCACAGTAGGAGGAGGAGGCAACAGGAGGCAAAGAGAAATGCCCTGCAATCCTCGGTGGTGGAAGGACATGCGCCAAATGGCTAGCCGGCTCAGGCCCACCCGCCACTACATTTGCCCAGTGTGCAGTTAGCGAGATATAGCGTCCCTGCCCGTGCTTACTGGTCCATGTATCAGTGGTTATGTGGACCTTGCCACTGATGGCGTTGTGCAGTGCACACCTGATCTTGTCCCCGACTTGTTTGTGCAGGGAAGGGATGGCTCGCCTGGAAAAGTAGTGGCGGCTGGGAGCCACGTACTGTGGGACAGCCACCGCCATAAGGTTTTTGAAACTGTCCGTGTCCACCAGACGGAATGACAGCATTTCAAAGGCCAGGAATTTTGAAATGCTGGCATTCAGGGCCAGGGATCGCGGGTGGGTAGGGGGTACTTCCTCTTTCTCTCCAGGGTTTGGGAGATGGACAGCTGTAAGCTTCCATGGGACCGTGTGGAAATGCTTGGGGACGGTGGCGGACATGGTGGCGTTTCTGTCATATCATCTGTTTGCTGAGTGGCAGGTGACACTGTCACTGTAGAGGTGGAGGAAGAGGCCGAGGCAGCAGCAGAAGAGGAAGCAGGAGGAGGCCGAGACCTTTCTTGGATTTTGAGGTAATTATTCCAATGCAGCTTGTGCCTTGAATTTAGATGCCTGGTCATGGGGGTTGTGCTCAGGTTGAGAACATTTATGCCCCGGCTCAGGCTATGATTGCACAGCTTGCAAACCACTCATGTCTTGTCGTCAGCACATTGTCTGAAGAACTGCCACGCGGGGGAACGCCTTTGAGCTGCCTTTGGTGTGCTAGGTCCCTGGGTGCAGTGGGTAGTAGCAGGCATACTGTCTAGGGGACGCTCGCTCCGCTTTTGCAACCTGCTTCCTCTTTTGCTGTGCTGGTGCCTCTGTGCGACCACCACCTCTTCCTCCAAACTCCACACGTCACTAGCATGACCCTCATTCCATGTGGGGTCTAGGACCTCATCATCCTCCACATCATCTTCCACCCACCCTTCACCACTGCCCTCCTTGTCAGTCTGCACACTGAGGCAAGCTGCAGGAGTTGGCACCTGTGTTTCATCATCATCATAAATGTGCTGCGCTGGTGTTTCCATGTCCTCATCCTGCAACAGAAGTGGTTGGGCATCGGTGCACTCAATGTCTTCCACTTCTGGGGCAGCGCTATGTGGATGGCCCACGGAAAGCACACAAGGAGAGTCATCAAAAAGCATAAGAGTCTCTTGCAGGGCTTGGGGCTCAGACTGCTTGGCTAATTTACAAGGGGCTGAGGTGAAAGACAGATGGCCATGGGGTTCAGGTGCCAACTTTGAGCTTTCATCAAGGGACCGGAAGCCACCCAATCTACTATCGCCTGTACTTGTTCTGGCCTCACCAATCGTTGAGGGGCATTCTGGCCAACCATATACCGGTAAAGGTTCTGTTGGCTACCTGAGGAAGGTGTTTCTCTTGTGCGTGTAGCTGGCACACCTCGACCACGTCTTCTCCTTTAAACAGGAGGTTCACCAACACCACCACCAGCAGTACCAGCAGCACCAGCAGCACCATGACCACGTCCCTTATTTGCTCTCCTCATTGGGCCCACAAATGTACTATGTAGCCCTATCTAAGTATTTATTAATACCATTTAATACCTTTTTTTTGGAAAACACCAATGTAGCCGGACTTTTTATTTTGGTGCACTGCTCACACCAACAGCTGGAAGCTCTCCCTTTAGAACTAGGAGATGATTTTTGAACAATAATGTGTCACTTACAGCAACAGCTGTAACCTGACCCTATAGGAGTAGGCAATGATTTTTGAACAATAATCTGTCCCTCTAAGCAACAGCTGGAAACTCTCCCTTTAGGACTAGGAGATGATTTTTGAAAAATAATGTGTCACTTACAGCAACAGCTGGCCCTATAGGAGTAGGCAATGATTTTTGAACAATAATCTGTCCCTCTAAGCAGAAGCCTCTACCTAGTACAGTCAGATCACTCAAAGCAGCAGTATGTGAAAACTCAAATTACTCCCACAATCTGATCGTTGTGTACGATCGCACAAACTGATCGTTGTGTACGATCGTAACGATCGTTGTGTTAGGCAGGGTTTGATCTGCAATGTGTCACTCAAAGCAGTAGTATGTGAAATCTCAAATTACTCCAACAATCTGATCGTTGTGCACAATCGTAGCGATCGTTGTGTTATGCAGAGTTTGATCTGCAGTCTGTCACTCAAAGAAGCAGTATGTGAAATCTCAAATTTCCGCAATCTGTCCCTCAGAGCAACAGCAGTAATAATCTCAGGATGCAGGATCAGATGTTAAAATGTCTGCAATCTCTCCCTCACAAAAACGCCGGAAGGTGGGAGGTCCAGTAGTAGGAAAGTTTTAGGATTGAAGGGCACCCAGGAACCAAAGATGGAATTTAGTAAGGAGTGCACCATCCGCCAGTAGGGGACGATCAGAGGACAGGACCAATAGATATGATATAGCATCCCTATGTATTTGTCACAGCGCCAACACCGGCGGTCGGCAGAGGGATATATTGAATGTAGCAGGTTTGGGGTTTGGTACCAATGAAATAGTATCTTATATTGGTTCTCTTTGTACAGAGTACAAATAGAGCTTTTAGACGCCTGTGACCAAGTAAGTTGCCACGTCTTCAGAGACAAGTCCTCACCCAAGGCCCACTCCCACTTACACTTACATAGGCATTTTAAGGCCCAGACAGCGATAGGTCTGTGATTAGGAGCTGGTAGGTACATTAAATCATACCCTTAGGGGATGGGCCCTGTAAGCAAATTTTCTTGAACTCTGTTAGAGGGGAAAATTAGAGGTTTGTTACCAAGGACTGCCCCATTTGTAAGTAGCTGATGACTATAATTTTTACAGATTTTTGTTGTTTTTTTGGAACACCATCACAATCATAATAACATCTGTTTTCCAATATATATATATATTTTTTGTATATACAGTAAAACCTTGGTTTGAGACAAGCAAATTTTAAAAAATTATTTTTATTTGATATACAAGCGATGTCTTAATATACAAGTAATGTCACGTCACAACTGAGTATAAAATAGAAGAGAGGCTCCTCTTTTTAGCAACTCACATGGTTGATGATTAAAAGAGACACATCTAAGTATGGAGGCATCCAGGGTAAAGCTGTCCACATAGACTATCCTACTGCACCGCCATCTACGTCATACCTTCCACACTGCACTCCATGAGCGATTCAAGCCTCGCATTCAGATCGCTCTACTGCAGGATGGTCTTCCCAATCATGATCGCAAACTGACAGGGGTGAGAGCCGGCGGTGCGGAGGACGGTCTATGTGGACAGCTTTACCCTGGATGCTGCATACTTAGATGTGCCTCTTTTAATCATCAACCATGTCAGTTTCATTAAATGTAACCACATTGCTACTCTTAGAGGCGCCTCTCTTCTCTTTTATACTCTAGCTCCTGATGGATTTTGCTTCTAATCCCCCGTGGAGGCGGCCATTTGTATATGGACATTTTATGGTTACACAACCTATCACATTACTATAATCTTTTTATATGGACTATAAACTGAAAGAATTAGGAATAAATTGTTGTGGAACAAATTGAGTTTCCATTATTTCTTATGGGGAAATTTGCTTTGATATACGAGTGCTTTGGATTACAATCATGTTTCCGGAACAAATTATGCTCGCAATCCAAGGTACTGTACTTATTAAAATGCCCTTTCAATCGGTTTCAAATATAGAAGGTTACTTTCTTTGGCTGTATTTTCAAGCACATGTAACTCATATTTAAATGAACAAAAGCTTTCCCGAAAGTAGTAGCATGCTTTCTAGATTTGCAACTGTGCCACCAATTGTATTATGCAGTAGACATGTACGGTTCGTTTTGTTCCGAATTGAACTTTTTCATTATCCGGAAATTCGGATGTATCTGAATTTCTGCATCAAAATAGTAGCAAATTTAAATGAATCCAAAATAACAAATCAAAATTTTGGACGCAAATTCAAATAGTTTTCAAATTGAATTGTAATTTCCAAAGAGAATAAAATAGAATATAAAATAAAGGAATAGAACAGAAAATACTGTCATTCTATAGAATAGAAAATAAAAGAACAGAATAAAACAAAATAGAAAATAAAGGAATAAAATAGCATAGAATAGAATAAAATAGAAAGAATACAACCACCTTCTGAAATTCGAATTTCAAATAGAATACATTTACATTTGAATAGAATAGAAAAAAACAGAATAGAAAATAAAAGAATAGAATAGAATAAAAATAATATAACGATTTCCCATTATTCTTTGAATAGAACAGAAAAGAATAGATTAGAATAAAAAGTAAAATAATTGAATTGACTAGAAAAGAAAATAATAGAATAGAAAAAAAACAATAGAATAGAACATAATAGAAAGAATATAACCACTTTCCGAAATTCAAATTGCGAATATATTACATTTGATTTTGAATGGAATTCGATTGAAATGCAATTTGAATGGAATTTGAAAAATTCTATTTGATTCAAATAAATTAAACAAATTCTGAAAACAAATTTAACTAAAGGAATTTATGTGAATAACAAATCAAAAAGAAACAAATTTTTTCGTTCTGCACATGTCTATTATTCAGTTATAATTCGTTTATGATGGGTTCTTTTTCTCATTAGGTTGTTATTAAGTTTTGCAAAGTTTACAGCGCAAGATGCATTGGAAAGTTCAGAGAGAACAGAGTACAACTATACATGTACATAGCTCTTATTGTTAAGAACACTCTTTAACCCCTTTGTGCCTAAGGGTAAAACAAATGTTAATGCCTAAGCACAATTTTGCAACTTTGACATGTGTTAGTAAAACCGTACATCTCATCACAACTGCTTTGTGTATCCAGGTGGAATTTTTTTTTTTTTTCATTATCAAAGCAGAGAATGAGAGGCAAAAGGGGAAGGACCACCAGAACTTTATAGATTTTTGAGACAGCACTTGCAGAAGGGGTTTCAGTGCTCTCTCTGTCTGAGAATATTTGAATAGGGTGCCCTTGAATGGAGAGATGATCAGCTTCCCTGGCCAATTGCATAATGCTTTCTTTCACCCTGTCAAAATGTGGTTTTACCTGAGGGTAAATATGACCAAGTCTGTGGCTTTAAATATCACTACCCCAACACCCTTAGGTAGGGCAGCTGAAAACTCACTTTGCTTTTGCCTGGAGTCCCAATACGATCCCCTACTTGGGCATAAACCTAGCAGCTAGTGTCGATCAACTATATAAACGCCAACTACCATCCCATGTATAAAAGCCTGAGTGCTGAATTATCTAATTGGGGTTGAGGGGATCTTTCATGGTTGGGGAGGGTGAACTCTATTAAAATGACCCTTTTACCTAGATTATTATATTTATTTTGCTCCCTTCCCATCCCAATCCTTAGACAGCATCTGCGTAAATTTCAATCCCAGATCATACGCTTTACCTGGGGTAACAAAGGATAGAAGACGTAGACAAGGAGGCCTAGGTTTACCTGACCTCTGGAAGTACTGCCAAGCAGCTCAACTAGCGCAATTCTCAACTATTTACTCTCAGGGAAGCAAACCGGATTGGGTTGAAATGGAGAGACAGGCAATCCCCCTACACACCATAGACTATTTAGTCCGGATACCCTTTAAAAATAAACTTTCCATCATGGCTCCCACCTTCTCACATTCTATAACCCTATGTGACATTATACATAGATCCTCCTTTATCTCCGAGTTACACCCTTTATCCCTTATCTTTCACAATCCCGAATTTCCGCTTGGTCAAAACATTTGAGCGTTTCAGTGGTGGACGGACAGGGGCCTTTACAGGAGTGGACATTTCCTTTCCTCATTGGGACACCCGAAGGCAACCCATTGTATTAGCAATCTAGACACACCCCATCAGAAAGGGTTCAACTTCATCAAATTCAACATTTTATTATTTCCTTAGGGGTCTTGAAACCAAACCCCCCCGAGAATCACTGCGTATGAAAAATGGTGCTCAGGCAACATGGACCAAAGGGGAGGAATTTCTATGATATATGCCTCATTGATGGAAACCCCTGATAAACCCCCTTATGCCCTAAGCTGGGAACAAGGCATCTCAGTTAACTGGGACGCAGACACTTGGTTCTCACATTTCCAGAGATCCTTCAAAGGCATAATGAATGTCTTTCTTATTGAATCTAGTGTCAAAATTATCACACGGTGGTACCATATCCCTCTACATCTGGCAAAGATCTTCCCTGGCACATCTCAATTATGCTTCAGAGGATGTGGGCTTACAAGTTCATCCTTTCACACTTGGTGGGAATGTCCCCGTATTCAGGGTTTTTGGAATAGGATTTTTTGTTTGCTGCGTAGGGTGATGGGCTTGGCTGTGCCCAAAGCACCTGAGATAGCCTTATTGAACAATAGACCTTGCAGGTGCCCTAAGTCTATTCAAATCCTTATACACTTTATATTTCTGGGAGACAAAATCACGATAGCCCATGCCTGGAAGCAGCCAGACGGGCCCTTTACTGCAGCAAAGAGAAAAATATCATGGATCACGACTCAGGAAAGGATGGCCAGTATCATTAACTCTGCTACAGAAAAATATGATATGGTCTGGGAACCTTGTAAAACATATATACAACAGCCTCTATAACTCATTTCACAGAACCACAGCCTACATAACTCCTTGGTGCCCCCTCTTATTCTTTTCTTTCTCTTATGTTCCCTATCTCTTTCCTTGCCTTCCCTTTCCTCTCTATCCTTTAGTTAAGTACCTGCATGGTTTCTAGTTGAAATGTAATACTTTGACCTAACTCCAGTTACAAGAGTTATGACTAGAGTTGAGAGAACTTTCGGGTGCCCGTGTACCGAACCCGAACCCAAACGTTTGAGAAAAACATTCGGGTTTGGGTTCTGGGTTCTGGTATTTTATCACGCACGTTGAATAGCTGTAGGGCAGCCAATCAACAAGCGTTTCACTGGTTTTCCCTAGAAGCCATCACAGCCATGCCTACTAATGGCATGGCTGTGATTGGCCAGTGCATCATGTGACCCAGCCTCTATATGAGGCTGGAGTCACAGTGCTGCATGTCACATGCTCTCAGAACGATCTGATACTGGACTAGGTAGAGATCACTACTGCTTTGAGGGACAGATTGCAGCTCTAATAACACCTCCCATTTTTCTTCCTTTTGCAGCCCTCTAGCACTTTCCAGGACTGTTTTACAGCCATTTTTGTGCCAAAAATTTCAGGTCCCCATTGACTTCAATGGGGTTCGGGGTCAAGTTCGGGTAACGTTCGGTACCAAACCCGAACGTTTCCGCGAAATTTAGCCGAACCGGCCGAACCCGAACATCCAGGTGTTAGCTCAACTCTAGTTATGACTTGTAGTATTCAGCCAAAGTTTATTTCTCATTACTTAAGATATACACATAAAGCTAATATGCTTCTTGCTTTTATTGTCCACAACTTAATATAACCAATGGGCCCAATTGTTGCCTACTCCACTATCAATAATACAACTTTAGCTCATGTTATAACCTTTATACGAGCATTGAAGGCAATAGATATATAATGGCGTTGCCGTCCCCCCCTTCCCAGGACACAGCTTGTTCCAAGACGGGGGGTCGGGGAGAGGGGAACAATGCCCTTTGTACTTGATCATAACAAACTATGTTACCTTTAAAAAAAAAAAATGCAGTTCAACAGATACAATTAGCTAGTGCTGCGCTAGTGCTAAGTGTAACCTGCAAACTGAGTTTATTCACAACAGTAGTGAAAAAGGGAAACTGAATCCTGCGGATGCCTTACTGCTCTCTGGACCAGCGGTACAAAGTAGTTATCCTCTTTTCCTTTTTTCCTATCCCCCCCCACTTTTTTTGGAAATTTATCATTTATAACTCATAATTATTATAAATATCACTATGTTATTATCATCTATGTTAGATCCAGTAATTGTATAGGCTGATCTATCATCGATAGGGTTAAAACTTCAACTAATTAGTATCTGACTAATTTAAAGCAGCGTTCCACCCAAAAATGGAACTTCCGCTTTAAGCACTCCTCGCCCCCTTACATGGCACATTTGGCATGTCATTTTTTTTTTTGGGGGGGGGGGTGTGTCCCCAGGTTTCAGAGGGACTTCCTGTCCCTCTTCCACCTTCCATTTCTGGGCGGCCTAGGCGACTCCTCCTCCCCCCCTAGGCGGCCCCTCCCTTCTGGCAATCTTCTGGGACACGTCACATGTCCCAGAAGATTGCCTGGCCACTAGGAACAAGCAGCGCGACTCGCACATGCGCAGTTCGTGCCGGTGCCCACACTTACAATGACGGCGCCGCAGGGAGGAGGGGCAGATGAGCAAGGCTTCGGGCGCAGTCATTGCTGGACCGGGAGACAGGTAAGTTACTGTTTATTAAAAGTCAGCAGCTACACTTTTTGTAGCTGCTGACTTTTAATAAATGAAAAAAACAAGTGCACTCCGCTTTAGTTTTTAATTTATGATAAGAGCTGTTTTTAAAGTATATTTTTGTATATATATTTTTACATAATTCCTATGTATATACACTTTAGTTCATATATATATATAATATTTTTTTGTTTTTCAAATATTTTATTTTCAACAAAAAGGCAATTCTATGGCAACAAGACAGTAATAAAAAAAACATATTGGTATACCAGTATACATACATTATATATCCAAAAGTATTGGGATGCCTGCCTTTACACGCACATGAATTTTAACCAGTTCCCGACCGGCTCTTGTACATTTACTGCTGTAAGTTGACAGCATAGTGCAGATCGCCGATCTATAAATGGTGATTCACACACACGCAGCTAGGGGGCAAGCTTGCGCCGCCTCCATGCATTTGTGTCCGCCACAGGCTCCCTGGGTGAGGTCGCGTGGACTCGATGTCCGCCGGCGACCCGCGATCACCTGATACAGAAGAAAAGTGGGGAACTGCCAAGGTAAACACGGCGGTTCCCCACTCTGTCAGGCAACATGTAAGAGATCCTGAACTCAACCCAATAGAACACCTTTGGGATGAATTAGAGCTGTGACTGTGAGCCAGACCTTCTTTTCCAGCATAATAAATGCTCTTCTGGAAGAACGGTCAAACATTCCCATAGACACTCCTAAACCTTGTGGACAGCCTTCCCAGAAGAGTTGAAGCTGTTATAGCTGCAAAGGGTGGGCCAACTCAATATTAAACCCAACGGCTAAGACCGGGATACCATTAAAGTTCATGTGCGTGTAAAGGCAGGCATCCCAATATTTTTGGTTATACAGTGTAGCTTAAATACATCTAGGCAATAGATAGAATCGAGACACCAAAATGGATCATTAAGCTTTTAGATTATACCTATCAGGCATAAACAACCCACCATGACCATATAGAACCCGGACTTATCGTAAGACTGGACACCGTAAGAAACAAGGACCACCCCAACTCACTTTAAACATATTTCAAGGAGAAGAAGGAAGAATATAGAAAGGTAAAAGAGGGAGACCAGGAGGCCCAGAGGGAAAGAAGGAGAGAGGAGAAGAAGAAAACACACAAACACCACAACAAAACTGTTTACAGCTTACCCGTTTATAATTACAGAGGAGGTCTACTGCTGGAATTATTGCTCTTGCTCTAACGTTCTCGGCGATTTGAACACTGTTTACATATGCTTGCATGACTTATGTATGCATTCACTTCTGAGCGCGAGCACAGAGGGGTGGGGGCGCTTTAAATTTTTTTTTTTTTTTCACTGTCCCTTTATTTATTTTTATTTTTTTATCACTTTTATTCCTATTACAAGGAATGTAAACACCCCTTCCAATAGAAATAAGGATGACAGGTCAACTTACCGACCAGCCTTCGACCAAGTAAATTCACCTGTCTAACAGTATGCGTTTAAAAACAGGGGATTGGTTACACACAGACTAGACACCCAGCACATTGCACAATGGTGGCCAGTGTGTTACCTGAAATGTCAACAATACAAACAAATGTCACTGCTCCCACCTATATCTGGGCTCCAGCAAGGAGCCATGGAAGGACGGACATGTCAAACAAAAACAAGGAATTCCAAGCTCAACTTACCGACTAGCTAAAAGACTTTTTTGGTTGGTTTCAAAAAGACCCCAGATCTCTCATTTACCATTAAAAGCAAAAATAACATTTTTTTGAACTTTTGCTTTAATAAAAATAAAAATATCTACTATGGCCCGGGAGCTGGAAGTGATGTCATGATGTTGCTCTAGTTCTCCAAGGGCATAGAGATGAGTTCTGGCCATCTTGGCCTCACTCTTCTCCATACCCAGCTACCGCCAGCATCAGATCGCTCCTGGGCTTCACTAATCGATCAGGTAGGTAGGAACAACCAGGAAGCGCCCCCCACCGCTTTTAAAAGGGATCCCTGGCGAATCCTCCTGCGGGACCACTTCTATCTGAAAGTGAGTCGGCCAGAGCAATTAGCTAATTGCTGCCATAACCTCGGTATTGAACGTCAAACAAATTGCATATTTTAACTATGGACCGGTCGTCAAGTGGTTTTAATACTACTTTACTGAACATTTCCTCCAAAATGCCCTCCTTTGGTGTCTTAGGCTTCAAGTAGACATTACACACAGTTCAGTTCTTTATCACATTAAGGGGTCTATTTATTTATTTATTTTTTTTACCCGGTAATAACACAACTTTTACCCAAGATTCCCCAATGTTTCTAACTGAATATGGAAAATGGGTGAATCTTAAGAAAAAAAAAATTGATTAAAAAAAGACCCATACAACGTCCTTATATTGACCTCTGGTACAAGTTGATCTTGGTCTTATCTGTCCATAGGGTGTTGTTCCAGAACTGTGAAGGCTTTTTTAGATGTTATTTGGCAAACTCTAAACTGGCCTTCCTGTTTTTGAGGCTCACCAATGGTTTGCATCTTGTGGTGAACCCTCTGTATTCACTCTGGTGAAGTCTTCTCTTGATTGTTGACTTTGACACACATACACCTACCTCCTGGAGAGTGTTCTTGATCTGGCCAACTGTTGTGAAGGGTGTTTTCTTCACCAGGGAAAGAATTCTTCGGTCATCAACCACAGTTGTTTTCTGTGGTCTTCCGTGTCTTTTGGTGTTGCTGAGCTCACCGGTGCGTTCTTTGTTTTTAAGGATGTTCCAAACAGTTGATTTGGCCACACCTAATGTTTTTGCTATCTCTCTGATGGGTTTGTTTTGTTTTTTCAGCCTAATGATGGCTTGCTTCACCGATAGTGACAGTTCTTTGGATCTCATATTGAGAGTTGACAGCAACAGATTCCAAGTGCAAATAGCACACTTGAAATGAACTCTGGGCCTTTTATCTGCTCCTTGTAAATGGGATAATGAAGGAATAACACACACCTGGCCATGGAACAGCTGAGCAGCCAATTGTCCCATTACTTTTGGTCCCTTCAGGCTGTAATTGACTGCAAAGGATTTGCAACCAAGTATTAAAAAGTGAAAGTTTGATTTATGATTGTTAATCTGTCCCATTACTTTTGGTCCCTTAAAAAGTGGGAGGCACATATACAAACTGTTGTAATTCTTACACCGTTCACCTGATTTGGATGTAAATACCCTCAAATTAAAGCTGAAAGTCTGCAGTTAAAACACATCTTGTTTGCTTCATTTCAAATCCATTTTGGTGGTGTATAGAGCCAAAAAGATTAGAATTGTGTTGATGTCCCAATATTTATGGACCTGACTGTAGTTGGGGAAAAGCTGCCCATTACTGCCCAGAATATAGTTGAGGAGACCAAAAGTCAAATCAAAATACAGCCTTTGGCCCCATTTTTGGTAAGACATCCTTGATATTATTTTTGGGATAAAAACATAGAAGTCGCCCCTTTGAGACTTTATATGAGGTGTGCAGAAATGATCAATGAAATTGACAAATATGAATACAATAAAGCCATTTATTGCAGAATTATTACACAAGAAAGAGTAGCAGAAACAAAGGCAGAGCCGATACAATTTTGCACATGGTTAACGATTACATTACATATAAAGTACAATAGTATGCATAAAATTCAAACACACGACGCGTTTCGCGAGATGTGAGATGTGAGATGCATGTAAAATATATCTGAAAATAACCAAAAAGATAATGTCACACATGAGTAAATGGATGAACGGTAAGAGGGGCCTTACAGGGAGAGAGAAAGGTCCTCATACTCATCAATCGACAAGGCCTAGGTGCCTTGGCTATGTTCACCGAGGATAGCAGCAGTATGTGCCTGGGAAGGGAGCTGAGGGAGTGGAGCCAACCAGAAACCCCGACCAAGGAACAATGGGAAGGCAAACATGGCATGGATGGAAATGAGTGACCTTGAAGGTCCTGGATCTGTTCAGGTGTCCTTTCTCTCTCTGTAAGGCCCCTCTTACCATTTGTCCATTTACTCATGTGTGACATTATCTTTTTGGTTATTTTCAGATATATTTTACATGCATCCACCCCTGAGGAGCGAAACGCATCGAATGTTTGAATTTTATGCATACTATTGTACTTTATATGTAATGTAATTGTTAACCATGTGCAAAATTGTATTGGCTCTGCCTTTGTTTCTGCCACTCTTTCATGTGTGATAATTCTGCAATAAATGTTTTCATTGTATTCATATTTGTCAATGTCATTGATCATTTCTGTGTGCTCTAAAATCCGCTCTATGATTTAAAAAAGGTTCACATACATCAGCCCCATGGACCTCTCCAGGCTCCAGGGGCAGATGAATGACCGGGGGCTGCTGCTACACAAGTAAAATTACTCTCATTAGTTTTTCTAACACAATTTTGCTGCGCCACCCACTATATTAATAAACCAAGTGACAAATAACCTGTGATCTAAACGAACCTTAAAAAAATACCCAAGCATTGCTGTGTGCAATATATAGGTGCTATTGACCATCTGCCATACTTTAAAAAGCAATAAACATAATCAATAGAAAATAATTTAAATTATTCCGTGCTGATAACCATTAACATATTAATAAAATGATTAAATGAACATAGTCCATGAAAAATAAATCGATAAAGTGCTCCGTGCTCAAACAAGTGCAAGAGGCTTGGTCCTGGTGCAGGTCAGATGTGGATATGGGATATAGCAGGATATAGGTGATGGTGACGGGAACCCCGCTCTCAATGGGACTGCAGGCTAAAGATGTCATTTCCGGCTCTCCGCATCCGCTGACGTCACATCCTGCTGGTGGTGGAACGCACGCCGCAGCCAACGTCGCTCACAGCCTACACGAGATTTTTACACTAAAGCGAGAGCATATCTGAATTCCTGTAAGTGTTTCTTCATTTGCGCATAATAAATGTTTTGGCGATATTTCACTATGGAGGCCATTTTTTCTTTTTTACCAACTATATGAGGATAAGTGGAGTCTTTAGCCTGCAGTCCCATTGAGAGCGGGGTTCCCGTCACCATCACCTATATCCTGCTATATCCCATATCCACATCTGACCTGCACCAGGGCCAAGCCTATTGTGATCCCCAGACTGAAAACCTGGGGGTCCATTTGTTCTGGTGAGTGGGGCCACAACAGGGGACTGGCACTGAGCACCACGATATCTATTTATTTTTCATGGACTATGTTCATTTAATAATTTTATTAATATGTTAATGGTTATCAGCACGGAATAATTTAAATTATTTTCTATTGATTATGTTTATTGCTTTTTAAAGTATGGCAGATGGTCAATAGCACCTGTATATTGCACACAGCAATACTTGGGTATTTTATTGATCATTTCTGCACACCTCATATAAAGTCCCAAAGGGCGACTTCTATGTTTTTATTGTATTATTAGGAATGGAGGTGTGTCACAATGGGTGACACCTGACCTCTTTTTTTTTCTTTTAATTATATTTGGGAAATTGCTCCAAATTAATATAACTCAGGGAATTTCTATGGTAGGAACAGAAGATCGTACCTAAACATAGAGTGCATAGTACAGCTGGACCAAGGTCATGCTGTGTTACAGTAACTCGTCCCCAATTCCAAGCCTTCTGTTTGACAGTTTCATTACTTGGCGAGCCTGCACCCATTTCGATACTTTATTGGATCTACTATCACAAAGACATTACCTTTGAGGCAATCCATTCTTTTTGGCCATTAAGATGCCATTACATTAGTGTTGGACGATTCAATAAATAGAGGGTATCATCCAAAAGGTTCCTATAATTTATATTAAATAGACAACAGAGCAGGGCCGTTATTGGGAGACCATGACATGGTGGCAGAATTCTTGTAATTATTGTCGTATATCTCATTGTCTTTCCATGCCTTGAGGATGATATGGGTTTGGAGGGGTTAATATCTAATTAAGTAATATATGGCAGTCTCAGATAACTGTGCAAACCCTATTAAGGTTTTCATTTGGCACTTGACTCTTTGAAGGACACTTCTTGTTTGCCTTTCTTACTTCGCTTCACCAGTTAAATGTCTGCAAAATTCTATCTCTTATTGAGCAGAAAATAATTCCTTTCAATGGAGGAATAGTATTAAAAATTATCTGTATTTGCGATACAATATCATATATCTGGATATTTAATGGGAAATTCCAATTCCATTAACAAATATATATATACAGTCAGGTCCATAAATATTGGGACCTGGACACAATTCTAATGTTTTTGGCTCTATACACCACCACAATGGATTTGGAATGAAATGAACAAGATGTGCTTTAACTGCAGACTTTCAGCTTTAATTTGAGGGTATTTACATCCAAATCAGGAGAACGGTGTAGGAATTACAACAGTTTGTATATGTGCCTCCCACTTTTTAAAGGATCAAAAGTAATGGGACAGATTAACAATCATAAATCAAACTTTCACTTTTTAATACTTGGTTGCAAATCCTTTGCAGTCAATTACAGCCTGAAGTATGGAACACATAGACATCACCAGGCACTGGGTTTCATCCCTGGTGATGCTCTGCCAGGCCTCTACTGCAACTGTCTTCATTTCCTGCTTGTTCTTGTGGCATTTTCCCTTCAGTTTTGTCTTCAGCAAGTGAAATGCATGCTCAATCGGATTCAGGTCAGGTGATTGACTTGGCCATTGCATATCATCCCACTTTTTTCCCTTAAAAGCTTTCGCAGTATGCTTCGGGTCATTGTCCATCTGCACAGTGAAGCGCCGTCCAATGAGTTCTGAAGCATTTGGCTGAATATGAGCAGATAATATTGTCCCAAACACTTCAGAATTCATCCTGCTGCTTTTGTCAGCAGTCACATCATCAATAAATACAAGAGAAGCAGTTCCATTGGCAGCCATACATGCCCACGCCATGACACTACCACCACCATGCTTCACTGATGAGGTGGTATGCTTTGGATCATGAGCAGTTCCTTTCCTTCTCCATACTCTTCTCTTCCCATCACTCTGCTACAAGTTGATCTTGGTCTCATCTGTCCATAGGATGTTGTTCAAGAACTATGAAGGCTTTTTTATATGTTATTTGGCAAACTCTAATCTGGCCTTCCTGTTTTTGAGGCTCACCAATGGTTTATATCTTGTGGTGAACCCTCTGTATTCACTCTGGTGAAGTCTTCTCTTGATT
>BLSH010438154.1:454039-466830 GCA_018402905.1 Glandirana rugosa
TGGGGAAGTGGATAGAGGAAGGAAGGAAGTGGATGGTGAAGACTGTGGGAAGGGGAGGGGAACGGGGGGGTGGAAGTGGATGGGGAAGTGGATAGAGGAAGGGAGGAAGTGGATGGGGAAGACTGTAGGAAGGGGAGGGGGACAGGGGGGGTGGAAGTGGATGGAGAAGTGGATGGGGAGGACTACGGGAAGGAGAGGGAGACAGGGGGGGGGCAAGGGGAGGGGAAGGGTGTCAGAAGTGGTAGGTGAAGGAAGGAAGGAGATAGGTGAAGGGGTAGGTGAAGGTGGGGGGGCAGGGGGAGGGGAAGAGTGTCAGAAGGGGTAGGTAAAGGAGGGAAGGAGAAGAAGGCTTATGGGGGGGGGGGGTGAATAAAGGGAGAGAAAAAAAAAGGAGTGGAGGCAAGGGCTGACCGCCAACTTTTGGCCCAGGGGGCAAGAAAACCCATTAGGTCATAGTGCAGTGACTCGGCTCCACTCCCATTCTCCCTCTTCCATGCTTCCTCCCAACCACCATCCCAGGATGAAGCTCTGCTAACTAGGTGGGTTGAGCTGGACAATGCCTGCTGCACAGACTCTGGGTTCCTGAACTGGCCGGCAGGGGGCGACCAAGGGCTGCAGGGTGGAGCCAGGGTGGCTCAGTCGGGGCTGGCCACTGGGGCACAGAGTCGGCCTCTGCTTGCTATGTCCTTCTCCCCATCCCGCACTGTCAGGGACTTTTTACTTCTCTTCGCCAAGATGCCTTTAGGCATGTCTGCAGCGGAAGCCATGTGGCTTTTTTACAGGGCATCAGAGAGCGGCCCGAGGGGGCAGTTGTCCCTCTTCCCCCTGGCCCAGTCTACTCCTGAGAGGAGGAAAGGGGAGGGAAGAAAAGAAAGGATATAACATAATCAATTTATAACATAATGTAATTAGATAATCAAGTTTATTTGCCCACTACATCTACATGCTCTATTCAACACCAATTACAGTAAAACCTTGTATTACGAGCATAATTCGTTCTGGAAACATGCTTTTAGTCCAAAGCACTTGTATAGCAAAGCGAATTTCCCCATAAGAAATAATGGAAACTCCGATGATTCGTTCCACAGCCATTTATTCAGAAGCCCTTCAGTTTATAGTCCATATAAAAAGATTATAGCATTGTGATTGGCTGTGTAGCCATAAAATGTCCATCCACAAATGGCCGCCTCCACAAGGGGATTAGAAGCAAAATCCCACAGGAGCTACAGAGAATAAAAGAGAAGAGAAGCGCTTCTGAGTGTAGCAATCTGGTTACATTTAATGAAACTCACATAGTTGATTAAAAGAGGCACAGCTAAGTATGCAGGCATTCAGGGTAAAGCTGTCCACATAGACCGTCCTCTGCACCGCTGGCTCTCACCATTGTCAGTCTACAAATGTTACTGGGAAGACCACCCTGCAGTAGAGCAATCTGGAAGCGAGGCTTGAAGAGCAGTGTGGAAGGAATGACGTTGATGGCGGTGTGGAGGACGGTCTATGTGGACATCTTTACCCCGGATGCCTGCATACTTAGATGTGCCTGATTTAATCATCAACCATGTAAGTAGCTAAATGTTGCACCTTCATTAAATGTAACCATATTGCCACACTTAGAGGTGCCTCTCTTCTCCTTTAAGCCTCATACACACGGGCGTATGCAAAAAAATAGGCAAAACGTCAGGGAAAAATCAGCGTTTTTTTTCTGCGTTTTGCATCGGCATTAATGAGCGTTAGTGAGCGTCGGCGTCAATAGGCGTTTTTTTCAAAAAAAACATTCCTCTGCTATTTTTTAACCTGAAAACGCCGGTTAACGTCGGTATGGCATTAGTGAGTATTAGTGAGCGTTTTGCCGGCTTAGCGCTAAAAAACGCAAAACGCTACAGCCTCAGAACGCGCTGGTCCCGCGTTCTATTTACAGTTCACTAACGCCGACGCCATCTATAGCTCAAAAACGTCTGCATTTTTATGGGGCCATTGAATAACACGGAGAGCTGCAAAAAACGTGGCGTCAAAAAATGCCCGTGTGTATGAGGCCCAATACTCGGTTGTGACGTGACGCTACTCGCATATGAAGACATCGCTCTGTTGACTTCCATCATCCAATCATGTGCAGGCAAAAGTGCAGTTTTTTTGAAGAAAAATTCCCTTGCACCTGATTGGGTACTCTTTGCAAAGTGAAGCTCTCATTTACTAAGCTCTGGAGCAACAGTCTATTTGCCTTTAGTATATCAACCCCATAGACCAGCCTTTCTCAACCTTTTCAACACGGCGGAACCCTTGAAATTATTAAATTATTCTCCGGTCTCGGGGAATCCCTGCTAAAAATGAGAACTCAACAACTCATGGTACATTAGTGTGATGGTCAATGGGAAGAATGCTCCTTACATTTGTGGTCATTGGGAAGAATTACCCCCCTTACAGATAACTAAAAAGATCAATGGTGTCATTGGGAATTTATCTGAGAGGTAGAAATTTACCATTGCTCAAGGAACCCCTAGCAACTTCTGGAGGAACCCTAGGGTTCCACAGAACCCTAGGGTTCCACAGAACCCTGGTTGAGAAACCCTGATATAGACTGTGCACACGGCAAGTGCAGTTGCTCCAGAGCTTAGTAAATGAGATAAAGCTTCACTTTGCAAAGAATACCCAATCACGTGCAAGGACATTTTTTCTTTCATGCACGTGATTGGATGATGGAAGTCAGCAGAGCTTCTGCTCTTGCAGAGCGCACGGTCTATTTGGCCTTTAGTAAATCAACTCCAATGTGTACATACATACTGGTAATGAAAATGCAAAGATGCTTAACCACTTGCCGACCGTCAACCGCAGGTTGACGGCGACAAAGTGGCTTGATATCGCAAACCGCCATCATACGACGGCGGCTGCGAGATCGCGCACTGTGAGCGCGCTCGCTGCCAGAGGCACGCCCGCACGCTCACTGTGTTCGGGGGGGGGCAGGGAGCGGGTGCGGTGGACTCGATCGCCACCGACTACCCGCGATGCCCCCCCCCGCACTGAAAGAACGGAGGTCCGTGTATGTAAACACGGTCCTCCATTCTGTGACAGGGGGAAGGGCTATGATCACAGCCTTCCTCTACACGGAAGCTGTGATCACTTCCCTTCCCTGCTAGGGCAGCCCCCATACAGTTAGAACACGCCCAGGGAACACAGTTAACCCTTAGAGCGCCCCCTGCAGGTTAACCCCTTCACTGCCAATGGCATTTACACAGTAATCAGTGCATTTTTATAGCACTGATCGCTGTATAAATGACAATGGTCCCAAAAAAGTGTCAAAATGATCCGACATGTCAGCTGCAATATCGCAGTACCGCTAAAAATCGCAGATCGCCGCCATTACTAGTAAAAAATTAAAAAAAAATGAAAACCCCAGAAATGAATTCTCATCATCCGTAAACGCGGCCACTTTTGCGCAAACCAATCAATAAAGGCCGATTGCGATTTTTTTTATCACAAATATGAGGAAGAATATAAATCGGCCAAAAACGGTGAAAAAAAATGTTTTTTGTGTATTTTTTTTTTGGATTTGTATTTTAGCAACAAGTAAGAAATTTGTTTTTTTTTTGCAAAATTGTCGCTCTTCTTTTGTTTATAGCGGTGATCAGAAATGACGCAGCGGTGATCAAATACCACCAAAAGAAAGCTCTATTTGTGGGAAAAAAAGGACGCAAATTTCGTTTGGGTACAACGCCGCACGACCGGGCAATTGTCAGTTAAAGCGTCGCAGTGCCGAAACGCAAAAAGTGCTCCGGTCCTAAAGTGTGAAATCCTTCCGGGGCTGAAGTGGTTAAAAAAAAAAAACAGACAAAAGAAATAACAATTTCCGTGAAAAGAAAAAAAAATTGAAGCCGTTATGAAAAAGCTGCAAAATAATTCAGGTTTGGAACCGCGCTGGTTTTCTAGCAGACTCTGTTTTTAGGATATTTACGAAGAACAGATTTACAACCATTTACCAGCCGGCAAACTGTACCGGGTTTGTGAAAACTGAGAACAGAATTAGCAATATTTTGTGAAATATTTTGAGAGCAAAACTGCCAGACGCAGCACTAAATCTTTGAAGTCTGGAAACCGATCGCGGCTCACAGAGGAAGAGAAAAGGAAAGGTACTGGAAGGGCTCACATACACCGCCATCATACACTGATCACTGTATTAGTGTCACAAGTGATGTCAGTATCAGTCATTTCCCCTCAGCATCAGTTAGTGTCAGATTGCCCACCATAATATCACAGCCCCACTATAAGTTGCCGATCGCCGCCATTACCAGTATAAAAAAAATAAATAAATGAAATTTCCTCCACATATAGCATTTTGCTTTTAGGCCAAAAAGTTCACTTTTGGTCTCATCTGCCCAGAGCCCCTTCTTCCACGTTTGCTGTGTCCCCCACATAGCTTCTCGCAAACTGCAAACGGAACTTTTTATGGAATTAAGGAAAGGTTGAGGTTCCCAAGAGGGACTATCTCTGGACTTCTTATGGCTTTCTTCTTCCATAAAGGGCAGATTTGTGGAGAGCACGACTAATAGTTGTCCTGTGGACAGATTCTCCCACCTGAGCTGTGGATCTCTGCAGCTCCTCCAGAGTTACCATGGACCTCTTGGCTGCTTCTCTGATGAACGCTCTCCTTGCCCGGCCGGTCAGTTTAGGTGGACGGCCATGTCTTGGTAGGTTTGCAGTTGTGCCACACTCTTTCCATTTTTGGATGATGGATTGAACAGAGCTCCGTGAGATGTTCAAAGTTTGGCATATGTTCTTATAACCTAACCCTGCTTCAGACTTCTAAACAACTTTATCCCTGACCTGTCTGGTGTGTTCTTTGGCCTTCATGATGATGTTTGTTCACTAAGGATCTCTAACAAACCTCTGAGGGCTTCACAGAACAGCTGTACACACAGGTGGACTCTATTTACTAATTAGGTGACTTCTGAAGGCAATTGGTTCCACTAGATTTTAGTTAGGGGTATCAGAGTAAAGGGGGCTGAATACAAATGCTCCCCCCCCCCCCCACCACCACCACACTTTTCACAGATTTATTTGCAAAAAATGTTGAAAACCATTTAACATTTTCCTTCAACTTTACAATTATGTGCCAATTTGTGTCGACCTATCACATAAAATCCCAATAAAATACATTTACGTTTTTGGGTATAACATGACAAAATGTGGAACATTTCAAGGGGTATGAATACTTTTTCAAGGAACTGTATGCCATAGTTTGTAGGCGCTATAACTTTCATGCAAACCAAATAATATACATTTATTGGGATTTTTTGTTCTACCAAAGACATGTAGCAGAATACATTTTGGCCTAAATTCATGAAGAAATTCGATTTTTTTCAGTAGGCGCCACCTATGTGAAAGTGCCCATATGCTGTTCAAATTTTGCCGCAGCATGTTTACAGCCCTGAGCGGCTGCATGCCCTCGTACAGGAGGGTGGTTGGAGATGTTAGAACTGTGGCTCAAGTCAACTGACTGGTTTTACTGCCCCCTGGCCACCAGACTGGTTTACTTGGAATGCCCCCTGGTTATTAGGGTGAACAAACCCTAAGGGCAACCACACCTCCTGGGTCTGTATAACATGCTTCATGGGGGCTTGTAGATGTACAATGTAAGGCATTGGCAACCATCATCATGGAGGAACGACTTCAGGCTATTGGATACTAGAATCAGACATGTCCATGCCTATATGGGCAATACATATAGAGGTTAGCGGTAGATAAGGGGGGTATAGAGGGTTTCTAGGGCAGTGTTTCCCAAGCCAGTCCTCAAGGCACACCAACAAGTCATGTCTTCAGGATTTCCATTATTTTGCACAGGTGATTTGATCAGTTTCACTGCCTTAGTAATTACCACAGCTGTTTCATCTGAGGGAAATCCTGAAAACATGACCTGTTGGTGTGCCTTGAGGACTGGGTTGGGAAACACTGTTCTAGGGTATAGGGAAAGAATAGGCAGAGTTAAAAAAAATAATAAAACCAAAAGGTGGAAAAGGGATTGCTCGTTGCTTTGCTAGAATTTTATTTCAAAGAACTTGTAGCTGTCTGCCGGCTTTTCTCCTACTTTTTTATGTATTATATGATAATATATTTTCCATCAGATACAGAAATTCTGAACATTACAGCTATGCACAAAAAGTTATGGTACAGCAATACAATCATACAATGAGCGTGGTAATAGAGATATACACAGAGATCGTCAAGCATCAGATAGTGAAGGAGTTCAGGCTCCGGTAATATCTGAAGTATGTAGGCGTAGGATGAATGAAAAAAGAAGCAATAACTCCAATGTCCTAACAAAGACGGCAAAATAACGCCACCTACTCTAATGTAGCAAAGCAATCTCTTAACCACTTGAAGACCAGGCGTTTTCTGGCACTTTTTGTTTACAAGGTTAAGTTCAGTATTTTTTTTTCTGGAAATACTTATAACTCCAAAAATTATTCATTTTTTTTTTCTTTTAGCAGAGACCCTAGGGCAGTGATGGTGAACCTTTTTGAGCCTGAGTGCACAAACTGCAACACAAAACCAAAAGTGCCAACACTGCAACTAGTGACAGCCACAGATAATGGCCGCAAGGGGCAACACCCGCAACTGGCACTGCAGGGGTGATATCTGTCCCCTGGCTCACAGCGTGCTGCTCCATTCTCTATCTCTTGCAGATGATCCCCTCTCTCTCTCATGCCCCCTTCCTCTCTGTTCTCTCACTCCTGATGCTGGGCTGAACATTGAAATGGACCCATAGTCTTCCGGGACTACATGTCCCATGTAGAATTTTGACAGAGATATGTGATGGATGGTATTGTAAGGGTTTACTCACTGTGTTTATGTTACGTTCAGAGGTCTATTTGCAGTCTGTTGATCGTGTTGGAAGGCTGTGGTTGGGTTCGTGTTTTCAGTCATTTCTTGCCTTTCTGTGTGCTGGCGAAGCCGGCACACTGCCTTCTACAGGGGTGCATCTGTTGGCTGGAGGCGGTGAGGAACTCGGTGACAATCGGCATCTTCTGTGGGGTGGGGGGGCTACCCCGGTGGTGGACGTCCACTGGCTCTTCCTGTTGCTGAAATAAAGAACGGTGGTTATTATTCCAGTCAGGTATTTTGATAGCTGGGATACCAAGATTCTCACCAAAAGATTGTACGTCCTCAGGATGTCTAAGGTACGCTGTTTGGCCTGCAGACCCAGCTTGTAGGCAAAAGGGGAACTTCCATCTGCATGGGATGTTTCTTTCTCTCAAAATGTCTAGAAGGGGTCTTAGATCTTTAATTTTTTGTTCGGCCAAACTTCGGAAAAAAGTCCGGGTTCAGTACCGAACTTAACCCGAACTTTACCCCGAACCCCATTGAATTCAATGGGGACCCGAACTTTTCGGTACAAAAATGACTGTAAAAGTGTCCTGGAAAGTGCTAAAGGGCAGCAAAATGATTTTAGAACAATAATCTGTCCCTTACAGCAACAGCAGGAACCTGACCCTATAGAACTAGGAGATGATTTTAGAACAATAATCTGTCCCTCTAAGCAGTAGACTCTACCTAGTCCAGTCATATCTTTCTGTAATGCAGCATGAGATCTACAATCTGTCCCTAAAAGCAGTAGTAGTAGTAATCTCTACCTATCTATCTATCTGCAATCTGTCCCTCACAGCACCGGCAGCATCCTCTCCCTACACTACCCAGTGAGCATGTGACATGCAGCACTGTGACTCCAGCCTCATATAGAGGCTGGGTCACATGATGCACTGGCCAATCACAGCCATGCCATTAGTAGGCATGGCCATGATGGCTTCTAGGGAAAACCAGTGAAACGCTTGTTGATTGCTGCCCTGCAGCTATTTAACATGTGTGATCAAATACCAGAACCCCGAACCCGAACCCAAACTTTTTTTCAAATGTCTGGGGTTGGGTCCGGGTCATGGACACCCCAAAGTTCAGTACGAACCCGAACTCTACAGTTCGGGTTCGCTCAACTCTAGTGATAGGTCATATACAGCTTTACCTCTGTGCCCCTGTAAAGGATGCGGCCCCTGAGTTTGGCTTGCCTCAGTATTTCCTCTTTCAGTCTAAAGTTAACTAGGCATCCAATGACATCTCTGGGGGGTTCAATGTCTTTGCCTTTAGGGCGCAGAGCCCTATGGAGGCTTTCGATTTCAATTGGCGTGTCAGGGGGTCTTCCCAGCAGGTTGTTGAATATGGATAGTATTGCGGGAAAAAGGTGACCTGGGTCAACCGTTTTGGGTAATACCCTTACTCTTATATTATGCCTACGCCCACGATTGTCTGGGTCCTCTAGACTTCCGCGTAGGTCTCTTAATTGTGAGGAATGTGAGTCTAGGGATTGCTGTGCTTCATGTATAGCTGTATCATGGCGGTCAGTCAGCTCTTCTACCACGTCCAGGCGTGCTGCCACTCCCTGTATGTCTAGCCTCAGATCAGATACGTCTGCAGCCACAGCTCTTAGATCGTCTAGGCACAGTGCAGGTGCAGGGCGAGTTTGAGAGATTGCGTGCTGTGATGCCCGGGACCTCGTGGGGCTCTAGCTTGGAGCTCTAACTATGCCTGCGGCCTGGTGCACTGCTGAGGCCAGGTCGCGGGTTGGGACCGGAAGATCTCTGGTATGTTATCACTTAGCTGCGTCTCGCTTGTCCTGGGTGAGCGGGAGCGGGTAGCGGAGCGATTGCGCTCAGGTTTGCCCATATCAGCGAGGATGATCTCTCTCTTTGTGTGGAGAAACGAGCGAGGAGCGACGGAGCAGGGGATCTAAGCTGCCATCTTCTCCAGTGTCCAGGCCACGCCCCCTTAATTAATTTTTTAAAAATTACTTTTATTGTTATCACAAGACATGTAAACATCCCTTGTGATAAGAATAGAGCATAACAGGTCCTCTTTATGGAGACATTTGGGGGTCTATAAGACCGCAGCTCTCTCCTCTATCCTTGAAAGCATCAGATAAAAAAAACCCCAAAACATTGATCTGATGTTTTCCCAAAAAAGTCAGTGTTTATATCTGCCCTAAACCAGAAGTGACATCATGACGTCATGTCTGGCCTCCTAGATCATAGAGGTGAACAGACGACAATCTGGTCTCTCCTTCACCTCTATGACCATCCACATGAGAAACGTAAGCCTGAGAAACACTGGCAAGGGCGGAGGGGTTGACTACTCCCGCTGCTTTTAAAAGCGATCTAGCAGCTAATCAGCCACTTGGATCTCTTTTAGGGAAAAGAGAATCGCCGGCTGAACATTTTATTACTGGGGTTATGGCATACAGCTTCAGCCATAGTCCATGTAAACCACTTCAAAACCACAACGTATATACGTATTGCGGTCTTGAAGTGGCTAGCTTTCATTATGTTCAGACAGCAATTGCATTCACTGACTCTATAGTCATGTGGGCTGCACAGAAGTGAAAAAGAAGGAAATAAGGAGTTTGGAAGGGAACTGAACTTGAGCATGCTCAGTAGAGGACAACAGCTGGTCTACACAATCTCAGGCTGCAGAGGGGACCCAGAGAAGATGGGAGGGGTAGCTGAAGGTAGGATCAACCAAGTATATTTCACTCTACATGTAGCACTACCACCTTGCAGATGACAGGGTTCCCCACTGCTGCACAGCCAGGCACATAGCATCTTCAGCTTTCATGCAAACACTGCGAACAGTCCTTGAGCTTTGTTTTGTGTTTTTTTTATTAGGGGGTAATAACTTGGATGAGCATAGGGATTATGGGATGCCCAACTTTATAATGACAAAACCTGGGACAACTTCCTCCATATATACAGCTCCACTTGATTCCTCTTTAGTAGCTAACAATCTCTGTTCAATCAGCAACAGCCCCATTCAAGCTAAGAACACTCTGTATCTTTAGAAAGTAGCACAATGAGTTGTGAACTGCATCCTGGAGTCCCTCCAACTCCCCTGTAGACACTGGTCCCAGTTCTACCACTGCAGGAAATGCTAGCCCATCTGGCTGCCTCTGCACCAGTCTACCCAACTGACTCTCTTCACTAGTCTACTCAGCTGACTCTCTTCACCAGTCTCTCAGAGAAGACTCCTTTCAAGGTTTACTTATTGTCAGGATCCTCCCAGTCCAGCACCTGAACCCCAGCCCGAGGTAGAGCACCCCCCCCCAGACTAGGGGGGGCACCAACAACCTCCTCAGAACTTGATCCCAATTTTCCACCCAACTCCTTTCCCAGCATGACTCATTCCTATTTAAGGGCTCACTTAATCCCCTGCCAGGCCCACCTCCTGGGGATTGGCCATGCTCCCCTAGATAGACAAAACAACCCTACTAGCCCCCATCCTCTAGTTTACAGAAGGTTCTTCAATTTTCCAGAACCAGGGGGAGGCACCAGAAAGCTTTCTGTATGAGTCATGCTGCCCTGAACTCTAATAACCAAACCCAATTAAGACTCACAGGGTTTAAACATGATTGAAAACATGTTTGACTACTCTGACAATAGTAGCATATTAGAGGGTGCTACATACAATACAAAACAAATGTTTTAGTGGGTTTTTGAGTTTGCACACTCTGTTATATAGTATGTAATGCGTTTTTCATGGTCTGGATTTAACCAGTTCCGGACCACGTCGCAACTATTGTCGGTGGCAGTGTGGCTCTGTCCTGCGAATCGCTGACTATAAGCGGCGCTCGCAGGCGCGCCACTGGGGGGCGAGTGTGCCCCTCCGGCAGCGCTTGCTCATGCCCGCCGCATGCTCCTTAAGCGGGGTCGCGGGTCAGGAGGACTCGAAGTCAGCCGGTGACCCGTGATCGCCTTGTACAGAGCCAGAACAGGGAACCACTGATGTAAACACAACGGTTCCCCATTCTGACAGGCGGCATGTCAGAGATCTACTGATCCCTGTACTCGGGATGAGTTAGATCTCTGGTGCCCCTGCCAGCCCAGCCCCCACACAGGGAACACAGTTAACCCCTTTGCTGCCCTCTGCAGGTTAACCTCTTCCCTGCCAATGACATTTATACAGTAATCAGTGGATATTTAAATTTCTGATCGCTGTATAAATGTCATTGGGCCCAAAAAAGTGTGTTCCTCCCCCTTGGAGGGGCACCTCTTGCTCGGCTGCAATTAGGGTGACTTAATTTCTCCATATGTGGATTTAAACACAAGAATGTCCTCTCATCGTGTAGTATTTAAAAACATTAATTTATTAAAAAGTAGTAACTTAGATTTGGAATAGTGAAGATCAGCGTAAAACAGTGTCACAAACAGTCCGAACGGTATGCAAAGCAGACTTCCGGGTTCGTCCGCACCCGGAAGCGACGTCACCACGTATCTCCCGACGCGTTGCGTCACAATCACGTGACTTTATCAAGGGATTCCCTTGATAAAGTCACGTGATCGTGACGCAACGCGTCGGACTATACGTGGTGACGTCACTTCTGGGTACGGCCGAACCCGGAAGTCTGCTTTGCATACCGTTCGGGCTTTTTGTGACACTGTTTTATGCTGATCTTCACTATTCCAAACGTAAGTTACGACTTTTTAATAAATGAATGTTTTTAAATACTACACGATGAGAGGACATTCTTGTGTTTAAATCCACATATGGAGAAATGAAGTCACCCTAATTGCAGCTGAGCAAGAGGTGCCCCTCCAAGGGGGAGGAAAGGAATTGAAATTGCAGGATTGCAGTTGAGCTTATTTAAAGCAAAAGGCGCATGCCCAAGGGGAATTGAGAATTCATACCACTAATTTTTAGTCACATATTGATAGTGTAGTCGCATGCAGCGCCGCTCTATACTCTATGTACTGTTCATATACAGGAAGCCTGTGATCACCGCCCTTCCCCCTGTTTACATACACGGACCTCCGTTCTCTCACTGCGAGGGGGGCATCGCGGGTAGCTGGCGGAGATCGAGTCCTCCCTACCCGGTGCACACTCATAATTCTAGTTATCCTGGCCGCCGTCAAGTGACGGCGGTTTGCGATAACGAACCACTTTGCCGCCATCCCGCTGCGGCGGGCGGTCGGCAAGTGGTTAAGGGGGCGTGGCAGGGGGTGTGTCCTATGCCTACATACTTTTGCTAATAGGTGTCCCTCATCTCAGAAAGTTGGGAGTTGTGATCTTATAGAACTTCAATTTCATATCTAAGCCGGTTACATTGATAAGAGAAGCTGCATTACATCTACAAGTTAAAATATAAAATTCAGCAGACGCTTTCTATACCTGTGTAAAAATGACGCGTAATGCGCACGCCATTATCCCCAAAATGACAAATTCAGATCATAAGAAAGCAATTTATGCTGCACAACTCGTGAACGGGAAACGCATCCTCTGCCTGCATTATGGAAACGCAGGGACATTATCTCTTTTCAGCCGGTGATTCTACAATGCAATGTCATTTGATTTCTCCATAGAGATTAACTAGGGAAGAGTTTGGGGTGTGAAATGTTTCTGTTTTTAGGCAACGCTCCATGAAACCCAATGACCATCGCTTTCAGATTGCAGTCTTTTTCCAATGTCTGCACGCTATTGAGCGCCAAATTGGTCGTAAGTAAGCGGAGGACCGATAAATAGAAAGAGTCCTGTAATCTATCAGCTGCCATTGTGCCCTGAAATATAAGAAATGCTTTTTGGACAGGACACTCATCAAACGTGTTAATTGTGCGTTAAGGATTTAAAGTGTATCTAAAGCAAAAACTCTTTATTTTTAAAGTGATTGTAAACCGTTATTTTTTTTTAGAAGTAGCAAACCCGTTATACTTACCTGCTTTGTGTAATGGTTTTGCACAGAGGAGCCCTGACCCTCCTCTTCTTGGATC
>BLSH010438154.1:491080-504702 GCA_018402905.1 Glandirana rugosa
ACAAATCCCCCCCCCCCCCCCCCAAAAAAATATATATATATTAAAAAAATGTATTCATCGGTTTAGGCCAAAATGTATTCTACATATTTTTGGTAAAAAAAAAAAAAAATTGCAATTGGCGTTTATTGATTGTTTTGCGCAAAAGTTGGCAAAATTTGTTTATTAAACTTGTTTATTAAAATTTGTTAAAATGCGTTTACAAACAATGAGAATTCATTTCCGGCATTTTCACAATTTTTAAAAAAATGTTTTACTAGCAATGGTGGCGATCTGCAATTTTTATTGGGACTGTTACATTGTGGCGGACATGCCGGCCATTTTAGACACATTGACCATTGACATTTATACAGCGATCACAGCTTAAAAAAAAAAAAAAAATACGCTGATTACTGTATAAACGTCACTGGCAGTGAAGGGGTTAACCTGCAGGGGTGCTCTAAGGGGTTAACTGTGTTCCCTCACTGTGTTCTAACTGTATGGGGGCTGGGCTTGCAGGGGCATGACAGATACTTTCACACTGGGGCGGGGAGGAGCGGTAGCGGTAAATCGCCGCTAATTAGCGGCGCATTTACCGCTATTATAGTGGCGTTACGGTGGGAGTGGGGCACTTTTAACCCCCAAGAAGTGGTTAACAAGGGGTTAAAAGCGCCAGCGCTCGGGGCTTCCGAGGCGGTGTACAGCCGCTTCGGGAAGCGCCATTCATTGCTTTCAATGGAGGGGGCGGCGTACACACCGCTCACCGCACCGCCCCAAAGATGCGGCTTGCAGGACTTTTCTTACTGGGGAGAATGGGGGGGGGGGTCTTCAGGCGCTGCACAGGCGCTATTTTTAGCACCGCAGCGCCTGAAGAATGTCCCAGTGTGAAAGTAGCCTAACTGATCCCGATCACAGGGATCAGTAGATCTCTGTCATGCCGCCTGACAGAACGGGGAACCGCCGTGTTTACATCGGCGGTTCCCTGCTCTTCCTTTCTCACAGGCGATCGCGGGTCGCCGGCGGACATCGAGTCCGCCCGACCCGCGGGCACGCTCGCGGAGCGCAATCGTGCATGCACCGATCGCCGTTTATAAATGGCAGTCTGCGCAGCGGTGCCAACGTGGCCGCTATATATATACTATACGTGGTCGGCAAGTGGTTAAAGTAGTGGACTCATCATCTAATAATACTCTATACAAACCCATCTGCTGGAAATACCCTAGGGGCAAAGGACTTATCTCAGACATTTACACCCTTCTAAACAATATAAGATCCCAGGCACCCCATTTATAAAGGACCAAATGGGAAGCACAATGTACCCCAGATAAAGAATCGATTAATTGGCCAGAGTGTATCGAGAATCTCAAAAAAATGCATAAGATCACCGAATATTAGAGAAACGGCTCTGTAGCTCCAAACACGCCGGTATTATTACCCCTACTAAAATACACCCCAGAGGGGTAACTAGAACCTTCAGGGCCCCGGTGCAAGAAATTATGAAGGGCCCCCCTGACCCATGGCCAGGGCCCTTCCCTCTTCCCACTGATCCTGGGGCCCTTTACTCCCATCGCAGGTCCCTTTATTATGGTACAGCAGCGGGGCCCTTTCACACGTTCTGCAGCGGGGCCCCCTTTCTGCCATCTTCGGGCCTCCCCATGGTGGTGAAATGCCAGGGCCCGGTCGCAATTGCAATCCTGATAGTTCCCTCACTGGTGGCAGTAGTTTTTCATTTTTATTTTATTATTTTTTTACCATTTCATTTTATTTCTTTTACAATTTTATTTTTATTGTTTTTTACAATTTTTTTAGGAGCTCTGTTGGGGGGCTTTGATGAGATATCAGGGGGTCTAAACATACCTCAGCCCTCAATCTCCATCTGTGTGACCTCAGCTGCACAGAATGAATGGAAAGGAATAGCTGTGCACCGAGCCTCCCATTCATTCAGAAATGGAAGTATAGTAAAAACAGTTTACTATGCTTCAGTTACGAATGAGCCAATTGGTACCAATCACTGACTCTGTCCATTCAGAAAAGGAAGGAGTCGGTAAATGCCAAATTCACCGACCCGTTCCCATCTCTCCATCATGACTCATCTTCTACAGGAGGGGGGAAGACAGCAGCTCTGTGGGGGGACCAGGGAAGCACACAGGGGTCCTGGGAACAGCAGAAGACAAGTAAACTGGATAGGAGGGGCGGCGGGGGCAGCATATAGAGGAACCAATCTCCTGCATTAGGAGAAAAATGGAGGAGATTGGTTCCTCTAAAAGCCGCCCCCACCATCCCTCCTATCCAGGTGTACAAGGGAGGCACACAGGCAATTGCAACCCCTGCAACCCCTGTAGTTACGCCCCTGATACGCTCAATTTTCCCTATAGTGTCCCCACAATGCCTTGGGGTTGTGACACAGGAGGTTCATTCCTTCATCTATTCTGGGAGTGCCCTCAAACTGCCACAGTATGGGAAAAAGTGGAAGTGTTTGCATCCACTACTGCAGACACACAAATTACCCTTACCCCCATGCAATGCCCTTTATATATCCGGGATCGGCACAATACAAGTAAGGCTGATACATGCTATCTGCGTAGCCTTACACCGGTAATTGCACTAAATTGGAAGACAGGGATAACCCTAAAACTGTTTTCCTCCCTATCCTATTCCCTCATTGCTCATCTATTCTTTACCGGCTCAATCCGGGTATTGAGGTATAACAAGTCCAATATATTGATGCTCTAATGCAGGGGTAGGGAACCTGCGGCTCTCCAGCTGTTGTAGAACTACAAGTCCCATCATGCTTCTGGGAGTAATTGTATCCATCAGCCTTGCAATGCCTCATGGGAAATGTAGTTCTACAACAGCTGGAGAGCCGCAGGTTCCCTACCCCTGCTCTAATGGATATTGGTTTTCACCTGTGTTGTGCACTAGGTATGTGTGATTCGTTTCGTTCCGAATTCGTTTTTTTTTCAACAAATTTTTTCGAAATTCGGTCGAATCAAAATTTCCAATTTCTGAATTTTTCCGAATGTTAGTTTTTCCGAATTCGAAAATTCACTAATCGGAATACCGGCAAATCCGAAAACCCGAATACCACAAATTCGGAAATTCAGTAATCGGGAAAGCTGAAAATCAGAAGTTTCGGAAATTCGGAAATCCGAAAATAAGAAAGAACATTTGAAATAATAACTAACTAACTAGTAAATAACTATTAACCACTTGCCGACCGCCCGCCGCAGTGTGACGGCGACAAAGTGGCCCGTTATCGCAAACAGCCGTCACCTGACGGCGGCCGCGATAACTAGTATTGCGAGCGTGCGCCGCCGGAGGCGCGCTCGTCCACTCACTGTGTTCGGGGGGGGCCAGGGAGCGGGTAGGGCGGACTTGATCACCGCCAGCTACCCGCGATGGCTCCCCCGGAGCAACAGAACGGAGGTCGGTGTATCTAAACACGGATCTCTGCTCTGACAGAGGGGGAAGGGATGTGATTACAGGTTTCCTGTATATGGGAGCCGCGGTCACTCCCCTCCCCCTGCCAGCCCAGCCCCCATACAGTTAGAACACACTGAGGGAACACAGTTAACCCTTAGAGCACCCCCTCCAGGTTAACCCCTTCTCTGCCAATGGCATTTACACTGTAATCAGTGCATTTTTCTAGCACTGATCGCTGTATAAATGCCAATGGTCCCAAAAAAGTGTCAAAATGGTCCGACATGTCCGCCGCAATATCGCAGTACCGCTAAAAATCGCAGATCGCCGCCATTTTTAGTAAAATATTTTAAAAAATCAAAACCCCAGAAATTAATTCTCGTCATTAGTAAATGTGGCAACTTTTGCGCAAACCAATCAATAAACGCCTATTGCGATTTTTTTTTTTTACCAAAAATATGAGGCAGAATATAAATCGACCAAAACCGATGAAAAAACTGTTTTTTATATATTTTTTTTTTGGATTTGTATTTTAGCAAAAAGTAAGAACAATTGTTTTTTTTGCAAAATTGTCGCTCTTTTTTTTGTTTATAGCGGTGATCAGAAATGACGCAGCGGTGATCGAATACCACCAAAAGAAAGCTCTATTTGTGGGAAAAAAGGACGCACATTTTGTCTGGGTGCAATGTTGCACGTCCGCGCAATTGTCAGTTAAAGCAGCGCAGTGCCGAATCGCAAAAAGTGCTCTGGTCCTAACGTGGGAAATCCTTCCGGGGCTGAAGTGGTTAAAGAGGAAGTAAACCCTGATGTGGTTTAATTCCTCTGTATTCCCCTGCAAAGTAAAAGCATAATGGGCTACTATGCAAGTGCCACCTACCTGCAAACAAAGCCTGCAATATCCCCTGTGCAGGCCGCGTCCATCTTCAGCCCATCTTCCTCTTCCGCGACTCCGTCTCTGTGACTGGCAGGGGTCATGTGACGTCACTCCTGGGCATGTGCCGAATGGCGTCGGCAAAAACAGTACACTGTATATCTCCTAAACCGTGCAGGGAACCCACAGGTAAGATTTATTATAGGCTTATCTGTAGGTTAAAGTGGTTGACAAGGGTTGACAACCACTGTAAGTTATAGGTATTGGAATTTCCTTGAAAATATGGCTGTTAGTGATAAATTTTGTATTTAAGTTCACTAACAGCCAAATTTGAAAGAAAATTCCAATACCTATAATTTAATAGTTATTTATTAGTTAGTTATTATTTCAAATGTGTTTTCTTATTTCCAAATTTCGGAAATTCGAAACTCGGAAATTCGAAAATAAGAAAGAACATTTGAAATAATAACTAATAAATAACTATTAAATTATAGGTATTGGAATTTTCTTGAAAATATGGCTGTTAGTGATACATTTCATATTTAACCACTTCGGCCCCAGAAGGATTTCACACTTTAGGACCAGAGCACTTTTAGCGATTCGGCACTGCGCTGCTTTAACTGACAATTGCGCGGTTGTGCAACGTTGTACCCAAACTAAATTTGCGTCCTTTTTTTCCCACAAATAGAGCTTTCTTTTGGTGCTATTTGATCCCCTCTGCGTCATTTCTGATCGCCGCTATAAACAAAAGAAGAGCGACAATTTTGCAAAATAAAAACTATTTTCTTACTTTTTGCTAAAATACAAATCCAAAAAAAAAATATAAAAAAAACATTTTTTCCATTGGTTTTGGCCAATTTATATTCTTCCTCATATTTTTGGTAAAAAAAAATCGCAATTGGCGTTTATTGATTGGTTTGCACAAAAGTTGCCATGTTTACGGATGATGAGAATTCATTTCTGGGGTTTTTATTTATATTTTACTAGTAATGGCGATCTGTGTTTTTTAGCGGTACTGCGACATTGCGGCGGACATGTCGGACCATTTTGACACTTTTTTGGGACTATTGGCATTTATACAGTGATCAGTGCTATAAAAATGCACTGATTACAGTGTAAATGCCATTGGCAGAGAAGGGGTTGACCTGCAGGGGGCACTCTAAGGGTTAACTGTGTTCCCTGGGAGTGTTCTAACTGTATGCGGGCTGCCCTGGCTGGGGAAAGGGGATGATCATGGCTTCCATATACAGGAAGCCTGTGATCATCGCCCTTCCCCCTCTATGAGAATGGAGATCCGTGTTTACATACATGAACCTCTCTCACTGCGGGGGGGGCCATCGCGGGTAGCCGGCGGCGATCGAGTCCGCCGCACCCGCTCCCTGGCCCCCCCGGACACAGTGAGCATGCAAGCGCGCCTCCGGCGGCGCGCGCACGCTCACAGCACTAGTTATGGCAGTCGCCGTCGTATGACAGCGGCTTGCGATAACGAGCCACTCTGTTGCCGTCAGACTGCGGTCGGCGGTCGGCAAGTGGTCAAGTTCTCTGACAGCCATATTTTCAAGGAAATCCCAATACCTATAATTTTAATAGTTATTTGTTAGTTAGTTATTTTTTCCAATGTTCTTTCTTATTTCCCAATTTCCGAATTGCGAATTTCCGATTTTCAGATTTTTTACTTCTGAATATTGAATTTCGGCATTTTCGAATTGCCGAATTTCCCAATTTTGAATCCCGAAATTTTGAATGTCTGAAAAATTTCCAAAAAAAAATTTAAAAAACGAATGGAGCGAAAACGCACAATTTTTTCGGCCGTGCACAAGCCTATTGTACACCACTCGTTTCAATGTTGCAAAGACATGTATTTGTCTTACCTCAGTCATCCGAAGTTCCACTGGTTGGACATGTAAGTATGTACATACAAAATGCTTTGTACCACAATGGTATATATTTTCCAAATAAAAATCTTTGTAAACAAAAAAAAAATGACATTGCTTTGCCAAGGTGGGACATCCCGTAGTTGGCAAGAGTTACATAATTTTCGTGTGTTGGGTGCAAATGTTAGCATATGCAAATGGGGATTATTACATGCAATTGATATTAAACCTTCGGGAGTTTTTTTTAAATTAAAATAACCATGTCTATACTTACCTGCTCTGTGTAATATATTTGCACAGAGCACCCCCGATCCTCCCCTTCCCAGGGTCCTCTGCCGGCACTCCAGGCCCCTCCTCTTCGTTTGGCAGCTGCCCCAACAGAAAGCTACTTGTCATGGGGGCACTCGTGCGTGCTCACTCCCGAGCCTCAGCCCCCACCCCCTGCTCCCGCGTCACAGCATCTGATTGTCAGCAGCGAGAGCCAATGGTTCCCGCTGCTATCGATCTGCCCAATGAGGAGGGAGGCAGTGGCGGGAGCCGCTGCTCTCCTGCACATCGCTGGATCGGATCGGGCTCAGGTAAGAAACAGGGCCTGTGGGGCAGCTGCAGCACAGAAGGTTTTTCATCTTAATGCATAGAATGTATAAAGCATACCTGTTTTTAACCACTTACCAACCGGTCCACTTTTTTACATTTGGTGGTCACAAGCTAAAAACATTTTTTTTGCTAGAAAATTACTTAGAACCCCCAAACATTATATATATATATTTTTTCAAACACCCTAGAGAATAAAATGGCGATTGTTGCAATACTTTTTGTCACACGGTATTTGCGCAGCGGTCTTTCAAGCGCGATTTTTTGTGGAAAAATTTTAATTTTTGAGTTAAAAAATAAGACAACAGTAAAGTTAGCCCAATTTTTTTGTATATTGTGAAAGAGGATGTTACGCCGAGTAAATAGATACCATACATGACACGGTTGAAAATTGCGCGCACTCGCGGAATGGCGACAAAGTCCGGTATTTAAAAAGTTCCATAGGCAACGCTTTAAAAATTTTTATCGGTTACCCGGTTAGAGGTACAGAGGAGGTCTTTTGCTAGAATTACTGCTCACACTCTGGCGATCGCGGCGATACCTCACATGTGTGGTTTGAACACCGTTTTCATATGTGGGCGCGACTTACGTATGCGTTTTGTTTGCTGCGCGAGCTCGCGGGGACGGTGGCGATTTAAATCTTTTTTTCTTTTTTTTTTTTTCTTTTATTTATTTATTTATTTTTAGCACTGTTCCTTTAAAAAAAAAAATCTGATCACTTTTATTGCTATCACAAGGAATGTAAACATCCCTTGTGATAGTAATAGATGGTGACAGGTACACTTTTTGGAGGGCTGGGGGGTCTAAAAGACCCCCCATCCCTCCTTTGCACTTCACAGTATTCAGATTGCCAAAAACGGCGATTCTGAACACTGTCATTTTTTAAAAATTGGCGCTGTTAGCCGCCGTGTAACGTCGCTTCCGGAATTTGCCGAAGGAGACCCGATCGCAGCCGATTGCGGCTTCTGTCAGGTCTCCTTCCAGCCGGCGGATGTGCTGGATCGTCGCTCCGGTCTCCCGGTGGGACGGGAGGCCGGAGAAGAGCGGCGGAAGGCGGCGGGTGGCGGGGAATGTCCCCTCCCGCCCCCTGGGGTAACGACCGAGCGGCTCCCAAGCCGGACCGGTCATTACCCCTGGATAGCCGACCGCCAGCTCTAAAAAATGATACCGGGACATAGCCTGCAGGTGCAGGCTATGTCCCGGGAGAGCCGCTCAAACCCGACCGCCGCCTATTTACGGTGCTGGTCGGGAAGTGAACTCCTGCTCCCATGTCTACTTTATCCCTTGATCTTTTGAATACAGAAGTTAAACAACCACTTTAACCTACAGGTAAGCCTATAATAAGGCTTACCTGTAGGTGCCCTGCATATCTCCCAAACCTGCACGGTTCAGGAGATATGCAGTGTACTGCGATGTGCCCACGTCATCGGGCGCATGCGCAGTGAAGAAATGGCTTCCGTGCCGTTTCTTCACTAAGATTTCACGCGTGACTGGCGGCTCCCGCGCACATGCGCAGGAGTGACGTCACGCAACTCCGGCCAATCACGGAGCCGGAGATCAAAGCCCCGGAAGGAAGAGGGGCAGAAGATGGACACGGCCTGGAGGAGCGGGGACATCACGGGCTTCCAATGTAGGTAAGTGGCAAATAATGGGCTAATATGCAATGTATACTAACCCATTATACTTTCACATTGCAGGGTAACATAGAGGAAGTTATCCCCATGAGGGTTTACTTCCTCTTTAAAGTGGTTGTAAAGGCAGAAGGTGCATTCTATGCATTAATATAAACAAACATTTTGTGTGTGGCAGCCTCCCCAGCACCCCTCTAATTAGTTACCTGAGCCCCATCTCTCGCCAGCAATATCTACGAGTGTCTTAGCCCTCCGGGACTCTTCTCCTGATTGACTGAGACAGCGATGTCATTGGCTCCCATGGCTGTCAATCAAAATCAGTCAACCAATCAGGTGAGAGAGGGGTTGGGGTCAAGCTGGGACTCCGGGTCTGAATGGATACACGGAGCTCTAACTCAGCTCAGGTGCCCCCATAGAGAGCTGCTGGCTGTGGGGGCACTCGATAGGAGGGAGGAGCCAGGAGAGCAGAAGAGGAACCCGAGAAGAGGAGGATCCGGGCTGCTCTGTGCAAAATCCAACTGCACAGAGGAGGTAAGTAGAACATGTTTGTTATTAAAAAAATGAGACTTTACAATCACTTTAACTATCGATAAAAGCTACAGGCACAAAAAAAAAGAATGCTTTGTGCTGTGAAGTTGAGTGGGAACAAAATTTGGGCAGGACCTCATCTCCCGAGCCGAATACTCCTGCCACAGAAAAAGAATTCGACTGTTAAAAGGAAGAGACCAAAGGCAAAACTTTATAGGCTAAGGAAGATTCTTCTTTTTTTTTTTTTCTTCCAAGAGCTATAGAACTACGTTGTGCCCCCGCCTAATAGTGTCTGCCGCCTGAGGCCGGGTCTTCACCTCGCCTTACCTTTTGCAAAACAGAAAGAAAAAAACAAAATCTCGGTTGCAGCGAAGAGCAATTCTGGGAAAAAAGCCATCGGAAATATTTCGGCATTTCAGGAGGTAATAAACCTCCCCAATGTCCTCATCAAGATTTCAGCATCGGATTTCTGTTTTCTTTTCTCTCCCCATCCTTTTGCAGATCTGAAAGGGCGATTTGTCCTGATGTTATTATTTCAAATGGAAGTTCACTTTATGAATTACAGGAGAGATTTTATTGACACAAAAATAAGTGCCAAAGGCAGAGATCAGCTCTTGTTTAGATCAATCTAGTGCCGTTATTACATCAAGTATACCTTTACGCGGTTTTAGAAAAGAACGTTGGACTGGAATGGAAAAATAAACACAAACGCGGCCTCCTGTCCCTCTTTATTTTTTTTTATTGCACTTGCAGATCTCATTACATTTAAAGTGGGTTTAAAAACTCTATAGAAATATTAAAGGTACAGTGATGCCTCGGTTCACAAACTTCATTCGTTCCACGTCTCTGATCGCCAACCGAATTGGTTGCAAACTGAGGCAAATTTTCCCATAGGGCTCAATGTAAATCGGGTTAATCTGTTCTGAACTTATACTATATTATCGGTATTTCCTTATGTTTAAACAAAAAAAAAACTCTAATAAAATATAATATATATTGTGCAATTAAAAGTTACTTACAATTCTCATGAATAAAGGATTCAGCTCCATTGGCAGCTGGTGTTTTTTTTGGGGGAGGTCAGCAAACAACCACCCCCCCCGGTCGGCCCCCCATCCATCCCCTGCTTGCGCTCGGTTGGGTCACCCACAACAACATGAGTCTCACGTAGCTATGATTAAGCAACCCGCTTTGATGGTGTGAAACGCATAAGAATACGGTCCTGCCTCCTATGTTCCTGTACTTGCACGACTTATGGATTTTATGAAAAATGAATAAAGCTGTTCTTAAACGGAGTGCGGCCATCCGGCGAATTCCTTTGATGCTCATCTTTGATGCAGAGCTGCACCTGTGCTACGAAGCCTGAGCAGAGGCAATTAGAACCACGCTTGACCTGGAGTGGTGTACACACTCCTCTAACAGGAGTCATCCAGCCCCTCACTTACCACATATAGGTTCTGGGCGGGCAATGCACCTACAGGCGGCAGATGGGCATCTCCTCCTCTGCATCACTGCGGCTTCCGCCATGCATCTCCTCCTAGGCATCAAATAGGATCGCCTGTCCTTTCACCCAGTTGGGTGACGGGTCTCAGGACCTGCTTCCTGAGTGCCCAGGAGGAGGATCAGTGTGAGAATAGCAAATATTCATAAGCTATTGTCACACAACTGGGTGGGCTCGGAGCACCACACTCTGCAGCCCGAGCCCACCATTTTTTTAAGCCTATTAGAGCCCCTGGCTCTAATCATGTGCATCAACCCCCCCCCCCCCCATTAGAACCCATGCGTCTGGCACCCTGCATGTAAGTTAGTAGCTGGACGCATGGATGGGGGGGGTGTGCCCATGTGCCCCTAATGGACAGGCACGGCACCCCTTTTTGACTTTTTGAAGCCTATTAGAGCCTCTGGCTCTAATCATGTGCTTAAGAAAAACCCATTGGAATCCATGCATCCGGCGCCCTGCATGTAGATTAGCATGGAGGGCGGGGGGCAGTGCTTGTGTGCCCTCAATGGACGAGCCACCACCATTCAGCTCCTTCTTTTAATAAAACCTCCTAATAAAAAATGGGATGCATGCCTTGGGTTTAATTAGCCAAAGAAGCCACTTTATCAATCATAAAAATTAAATAACTAACCATGGAAAAATAAAATAACAAAATTCACTTTTTAACATTAAAATAACCAGGAAGAGGGTTTTTAGGTCCCAGTATGTTTAAAAATGATAAAAGCACACCACTCGAGGGAATGGATGATGGGGAGGCCGCTGCTCTCTCTACATAGACGGCCACAGTTACCTTTTACTTGAGTGGTCTCCGGCTGGGACACCGTTGCGCCTAGGGACCAATCTAGTGACTGAGGGAACTTTGCAAGCAGCTTGCGAGTTATGCCTTCCCTTATCAGAGTCTATATTATGGCATATACCCTTTGCTATATGCATTAATCCTTAAACTACCCTAAGCATATTAACTCTCTACCTACTACTATGGATACTGAATAACTGGGATGACAGTTGGTACACTCCCTACCCGTTTTAGCCTATCATGAAAGCATTTTAATGCGATAATCTACCGTAATACCTAATTCAAGTTCCTGAAGAAGCGCAACTGCGCGAAACATGTAGAGCTTCATTCCCCCACACATCATCCTACACCCGGCCTGCTTAGACATTGACAGCTGTATTTCATTGGCATACTCACATGGTTATGTTATTAGTCACAGCAGAAGCCGATCAGTGGGTGCTGGCCAATGGATATCACCTGATCGTCGAGGAGAGAGGCTGGACGTCACCCTAGATCAGTGTTTTTCAACTCCAGCCCTCAAGGTGCCCCAACAGGTCATGTTTTCAAGATGAAACGGCTGTGGTAATTACTAAGGCCGTGAAACTGATCAAATCACTTGTGCAAAATAATGGAAAGCCTGAAAGCATGACCTGTTGGGGCGCCTTGAGGACTGCAGTTGAGAAACACTGCCCTAGATGTTTAACCCCTTCCCAGCCCAGTGTCATTAGTACAGTGACAGTGCATATTTTTAGTACTGATCACTGTATAGGTGTCACTGGTTCCCAAAAATTGCCAAAAGTGTCAGTAAGTGTCAGATTTCCCACCGCAATATTACAGTCTCGTTATAAGCTGCTGATCGCCGCCATTAATTGTATAAAAAATATGATATATATATATATATTTTTTTTTTATGGTTGAACTAGATGGACTTGTAAGTCTTTTTTTCAAACTGACTAACTATGCAACTATATAAATAAATTAAAATTCCAGTATATATATCTCAAAGTTTGTAGACTCCATAACTTTTGTGCAAACCAATCAATACGCTTATTTGGATTTTTTTATCAAAAATATGTAGCAGAATACATATTGACCTAAATTGATGAAGAAATTAGATTTTTTTTTTTTATTATTTGATGGTTTTTTTATAACAGAAAGTAAAAAATGTTTTTTTTTTCAAAATTATCGCTCTTTTTTTGTTTATAGTGCAAAAAAAAACCCTGCAGAGGTGATGAAAAGAAAGCTCTATTTGTAGGGGAAAAATTACGCAAATTTTAATTGGGTACAGCGTTGCATGACCGCACAATTGTCAGTTAAAGTTAAAGGGGGGGGTAAATCTTCCAGAGGCCAAGCGGATATGAAGATGTCAGCTCCTCGCCTTGCATTACTAAGGGTGAAGACTGAAGAGGACCCAGACCTAAAGATTCCCACATCGCTACCATTGTAGTGCTTTGGCTCTTAATTCAATAACCAGAACTTAATGAGATCTCTAATTTGCCTGGCACAGTTCATCTTAAAAAATCATTTGCAATGACCCCCATAGAAGCGGATTATACATACAATTTACACCTCTCGTGTGTGAATCACACACACAGTTTAAAAATAATACCAATTATTTAACTGATAATTGCTGACAGCTTGCAGAAAATAGCAGTCCCTGGTCTAGCAGTCTCAGGATCGTCCATTCTTCAGCAGAAGCCTTGTTTTGTAGCCACCTTGTACTGCAAGCCGCTGACTTTCCATGGTCATTATGGCATTTCTCCCATCAAACAGCCCCCTAACCAAGTGGGGTGTGAATTTCTTATTTATGCTTTACAGAGCTACAACCCAGAAGCTTCCTCTCATTTTTCCAATTTTTTTCCTGCCTCTGTACCCCTAGTCGGCACCATAGGTGTGTGCACCCCAAAGCTCAAACACACTGGCCAGTGAATGACAGGTCCTCAGGCTTTCTGAAGCCACAGTTATATACACTATATTGCCAGAAGTATTGGGACACCGGCCTTTACACGCACATGAACTTTAATGGCATCCCAGTCTTAGTCTGTAGGGTTCAATATTGAGTTGGCCCACCCTTTGCAGCTATAACAGCTTCACCTCTTCTGGGAAGGCTGTCCACAAGGTTTAGGAGCGTCTATGGGAATGTTTGACCATTCTTCCAGAAGCACATGTATGATGTTGGACGAGAAGGCCCTGCTCTAAATCATCCCAAAGGTGTTCTATCGGGTTGAGATCAGGCCAGTCAAGTTCCTCCACCCCAAACTCACTCATCCATGTCTTTATGGACCTTGCTTTGTGCACTGGTGCGCAGTCATGTTGGAACAGGAAGGGGCCATCCCCAAACTCTTCCCACAAAGTTGGGAGCATGAAATTCTCCAAAATGTCTTGGTATGCTGACGCCTTAAGAGTTCCCTTCACTGGAACTAAGGGGCCAAGCCCAACCCCTGAACAACAACCC
>BLSH010438154.1:529333-543358 GCA_018402905.1 Glandirana rugosa
TCAAACTTTCAGTCTTAAGACTCTAATTTTCAGTCTTAAGACTCTTTTAATCTCAGAATTCTAGAAAAAAATTTTTTTTATAAACTCATCATTCAAAAACTCAGAATTCTGACTTTTAATCTCAGAATTCTGACTTTCAAACTCAGAATTCTGAATTTTAATCTCAGAATTCTAGAAAAAAATTTTTTTATAAACTCATCATTCAAAAACTCAGAATTCTGACTTTTAATCTCAGAATTCTGACTTTCAAACTCAGAATTCTGACTTTTAATCTCAGAATTCTAGAAAAAAAAATTTTTATAAACTCATCATTCAAAAACTCAGAATTCTGACTTTTAATCTCAAAATTCTGTAAAAAAAAAAATAAAATTGTGGATTCTGACATTCAAACACATAATTATGTAAAAAAAAAACCTTTTATGATGTCTATAAAAAAATTTCTTTTCAAACTCAAAGCTCTAAAAAAAATTTTTTATCATGGCCCCAGGGCTCTTCCATAAGTTAGTTACATACTGTTTGGTCAGGTTGAAAAAAAACTTGCCAATCAGATACAATAACAATAATTATCACAATGCCTTTGTCAATTAAAGTGCAGCAAACAGACCAGTGCTCAAATAGTGATATTTAAAAGAAAGATATAATAAATATCTTTAATGGTGCAAGCATTTTTAAGTATGTTCTTTGCTTGCATTTCCCATAACTTTACATGTAATTATTAATTGGTGTCAAAGAGTTTTATTAATCTTCTGTAGGTCCAGAATTTAAATAAAAAATAAAACTATTTATAACATTTTGGTGTCTCGCGTGGAATGCTATAAACAAAGTAATAGAAAGAAGAGCTTACCTTCCATTTCTATTTGTCATTCTACTTTACATCAGAGGGAAACGTGGTCAGTGGTTCCAAATTTAATAGAATGCATCTAGGTCAGTGGTTCTCAACCCCTGTCCTCGGGACCCACTAACAGGCCAGGTTTGCAGGATAACTGAAATGCATAACAGATGTCATTTGCTGCTCAGTGATTGCAGTATTCTAGTCTGCATCTCCCCAAGGTAATACTTAAAATCTGGATTGATAGTGGGTCCTGAGGACAGGAGTTGAGAACCACTGATCTAGGTAAACAGAGTTAGTTTCTTATATTACAGTATCATTTTTCAGGCATTAGTCCAATTTACGGCAACATAATTATTATGAAGCCATCACAATAAATATGACAATCATGAGGTCTCCACAGTAATAGTATTTGAGCATGATAAGCCTCATAAGCCTTTTACCATTGGCTGTGTTTCATTATGGTGTGTTGGCTTGTGCAAGGCATGGACGTTGACCTGTGACCTTCTATACCACAATGAAGGCGTACATGGGATGCGCAATGGGATCATTGTGACGAACGCAGGTATCAGATCCCTGGCCTCCTCACTAACTTGTGACAGAGCACTAGCTAATCTCACACTGCGCTGTCACTTGGGTAACAATGCCACTCTCAGCTGCACCCGGCACAAAGATTTTCCTGCTTGCGGAACCACAATCCTAGGTGTCAGCAGCCTGAGAGTGATTGTCACTGGGCTAATTAAGCAATTAACCCTTTAACTGCCACCACTGACATTTACTGAACTGTCAGAACTTCCACCAATTTAGCATTAAAATTATGATTTTAGAATAATTGTCTGTAACACACAGTGTCACCACAGACAGTATACTCAGAGGATTATCCTATACAGTAACACTCTTCAAGAGAGAGTCTAGCTTGTATTAAGAGCTTAGGGACAAGGTTAACACTTTTCAAAATAAGGTTTTAATAATGAAAAGGTCATAATTGGTGCAAATAAAATATTTAAAGAAAAAGGTGTTTCAAAGAAAGAAAGACAATATACAGCAACAGAGAAATAAGGTAAAATGAGAAGAATACTTGCGCAATGTCCTGGGTTGAACAGAGTTCAGTCAGATGAGCCAGGTGTCTTCAGTTCTCAAACTTGACAAATGTTCCTGATTTGATGGTAACGGAGAACTGACAACTGTCTTGGCATCTCCCCTTTTCTCTGGGATCAAAGGGGTGGTGACAGATGCCCCTGACCAATAAAATGGATAAGGAGGGTCCATGGGCTGTCCGGGGGTTGACGACTATAATGACCCTCCCTTACACACAGTTTTATACCACCACTATATCTCCCAGTCCCAATATGTACCGGTTGCACTCTTGAAACTGATAGATTATTGTTCAGCATTGAATTTCGTGTCCAGGGATACTAAACACAGGGTAGCTCAGATAAACTTGTCACCCAGGAGGCATCTGACCGCTATCTTCCCTTCCGTATGAGCTAGGGTGGTCATGTATGACCTTAATTTGCTCTGTATGACATTTTGTATTCAAAGATATACTTATTATTAATGTGTCATGTTCCTGTCTGAGTTTATGAATTGTGTGTGGATTTCTTACGTTTTGAATGGGGCAGAGGTTTCTGAAAGGTCACTTCTGCCTCTGAATGCCTTTTATGATCTCAATTAGTTCTGGGTGTCCTTTGATGGCATGCTATGTATTCTTATTGGATTTAGTTATAGTTTTACGATAGGCTTGGACAGCAGAAACAGACATCCTGCCAAGACTCAATTAGCTGTTTACTGTCCTGCACAGACCCAAACACTGGTTTCTGATGTCTCTAAGTTGCAATAACGGCTCTTTTGAAGTGAGCTTGAGTTAAGGCTATGAATTCCATGGATTAAAGGAGTAGGGAGGGAGGTAGGATCACTGATGCAATGTGTAACTTTTCTGCCAAACCACCATGGCTGACGTATGATTCCTGAACAAAATGGCCGCTAGCTACAGCTTTTCATGTGTCTAATACATGATATCATTACAATCATGATTTAACTTCGATCCCAGGTAGTAGTAGTTATTGGAGGGCCCCGATGTTGTATTATTGTAGTGAACAAATATATACATTGTTGGCACAACTGAGAATAAGCTGATACCTCTCATTTAATACAGATTTGCCCGTTTAACACTACTCGTGCTATCCATATATGTTGACTTTTAATAGTCTGTTTGCCACCTAACCTATATTTCTTTTTCTGCTTACCTCTACTTTGTCACTTAACAACACATTCATATCCTCTATAGGCACTGTCCTAGCAATTAGGCATACTGTAAAAAGTTTATGATGTTAAAGTACACTTTTACTGAGATAAATATAGAATCAGAAATGTGGAACACTATGTAATGTGGAGCATTATGTAAAGCTGGAAGTAAGACAGAATTTCTGATCTATGTATTTGTCCGGGGTGAGTAACTGTGAAATTAAAGTAGATGACAGCCAGTCAGCAAACCCTTTTTAGGAGACATCAGCAATGGCAGTGTTTGTATTTTTTTTGTCACTGTGTTTTTTTCATTAGAAATTGACATGTGAAAAGTTACAGTAACCTTTAACCTTAACATAGTTTTCTATATGCAACATTCCTTTACCACATAGTTCTTCAAGGGGTCAGCAAAAACGTTCTGCGCTGAAAAATGGCAGACGAGTGAATTTTTGTTTTATGCCTTGGAATAAAGCTGGATACACACTGTCCAATTTTCTGCAGATTTTTTCCTTCCAAATCATATAATATGAAGTCAAACCTTAGGAGTTTCAATTTCTTTGTAATCGGGCAGGCCCTCGCACTACATGGTTTTGGTAAATCTGACAAAAAAAGTTGGATAGTGTGTATGGGGTCTAACTCTACTTGCATAACTGGCATAACTGATATTAGTCTGACTCTGCAATCTTGATATATAAATAATAGACAATATATTGTAGGAATACGTATGACTATTCTTTTGCTTTGCTAGGTGGAAGCTGTACAGTTAATTGCTGATGGTAAAGCACCTCGTATAGACCAACCAGAGGATGGGGCCACATACGAAGGAATCCAGAAAAAAGAAAATGCTAAGGTGATTAGTGAAGCTGGCCTTCAAAACCTGCAGAGTTATACGTTAAGTTAATACATATTGATTAGATTCTGGTGTTCAGTGAATTTGTTTTACTAGATCTGACAAAATATATTGAGTATATTTGGAGCAGAGCTTGTTAAAAAAAATATCCTAGTAATCTTTGCCATCTACAATAAATCTATGTCCTTTCTGGCCTTAAAATTAGGGAGGTTTATGAAAGGAGTAGTTGTTACTTTTGAGCTTATTGAATGTGTAACAAAGGTTTGCTTGGCCAGATCGCTTCAATGCTAGATAAAATTTGTATGGAAGAAATTGGAAACTTTGTCGTTTTTTTCTCAAATGTTGACAATGTTTCTTTTCATATTACACTGAGGCCCCATTCACACCTGAGCGTTTTGTAGCTTGAAGCCTGAAGCTACAAAACGCTGGAGGGGAAAAAATCAATGATTCTCTATGGAGATGGTTCACATCTCCACTCAAAAATGCCTGAAGCCAAAAGCCTGAAAACGCCTGAAGCTCAAACTAGTTCTGGAAGTATTTTTGTAGCTTGATTTGGGCGTTTTTCTATTTTTTTACATTGGTGACTTTTTGACCTGTATAAAATCGCGGTAAAACGCGGTAAAAATTGCGGCAAAATCCCGGTAAAAAACGCGTGTATTTCTGCCTGAAAACGCGACGCCCAGGTGTGAATGCAGCCTGAGATTTACATAAGTGACAACCACTGGGCTAGATAAGTTTAGCTGGGAACAATGATTTGAGCAAAGACCACTTCTGAAGAGGTTGTATGTAATGAAGACAATCAATGGGCCATTTATTCACTCTCCAAATTCTCTACATGGCAAGTGTTCCAAAGTCGAAAAAAATATTTTTAGTCTCAGGTTCTTCAACTCACACAGCTTTCTCTGTTCCTCAATTGGTTATATGGTCTAGCAAGTTTTGTCTTGTATATATGGTATACATACAGTATCTCACAAAAGTGAGTACACCCCTCACGTTTTTGTAATATTTTATTATATCTTTTCATGTGATAACACTGAAGAAATTATACTTTGCTACAATGTAAAGTAGTGAGTGTACAGCTTGTATAACAGTGTAAATTTGCTGTCCCCTCAAAATAACTCAACACACAGCCATTAATGTCTAAACTGCTGGCAACAAAAGTGAGTACACCTCCAAGTGCAAATGTCCAAATTGGGCCCAATTAGCCTTTTTCCCTCTCCGGTGTCATGTGACTCGTTAGTGTTACAAGGTCTCAGGTGTGAATGGGGAGCAGGTGTGTTAAATTTGGTGTAATCACTCTCTCATACTGGTCACTGGAAGTTCAACATAGCACCTCATGGCAATGAATGCTCTGAGGATCTGAATAAAATAATTGTTGCTCTACACAGAGATGGCCTAGGCTATAATAAGATTACCAAAACCCTAAAACTGAGCTGCAGAATGGTGGCCAAGACCATACGGTGGTTTAACAGGACAGGTTCCACTCAGAACAGGCTTCGCCATGGTCGACCAATGAAATTGAGTGAACGTGTTCAGCGTCATATCTTAAAGGAGTTGGAGGTCAGCCTCTCAGTGCTCAGACCATGCGCTGCACACTGCATCATATTGGTCTGCATGGCTGTCATCCCTGAAGGAAGCCTCTTCTAAAGATGATGCACAAGAAAGCCAGCAAACAACTTTCTTAAGACAAGCAGACTAAAGACATGGATTACTGGAACCATGTCCTGTGGTCTGATGAGACCAAGATAAACTTATTTGGTTCAGATGGTGTCAAGCATGTGTGGGGGCAACCAGGTGAGGAGTACAAAGACAAGTGTGTCTTGCCTACAGTCAAGCATGGTGGTGGGAGTGTCATGGTCTGGGGCTGCATGAGTGCTTCCGACACTGTTGAGCTACAGCTGAGGGTAAAGGAGATGTACTGGCCAAGCATGTCTCCAGACCTAAACCCTATTGAGCATCTGTGGGGCATCCCCAAACGGAAGATGGAGGAGCGCAAGGCCTCTAACATCCACCTCTGTGATGTCGTAATGGAGGAGTGGAAGGGGACTCCAGTGGCAACCTGTGAAGCTCTGGTGAACTACATGCCCAAGAGGATTAAGGCAGTGCCGGAAAATAATGGTGGCCACGCAAAGTATTGACACTTTAGGTTCAATTTGGACATTTTCACTTAGGGGTGTACTCACTTTTGCTGTCAGCGGTTTAGATATCAATGGCTGTGTGTTGAGTTATTTTGAGGGGACAACAAATTTACACTGTTATACAAGCTGTACACTCAATACTTTACTTTGTAGCAAAGTGCCATTTCTTCAGTGTTGTCACATAATATGAGACAAGATATAATAAAATATTTACAAAAATGTGAGGGGTGTACTTTTTTACTGTATGTGTGTGTGTGTGTATGTGTGTATATATATATATATATATTTTTTTTTTTTTTAATTTAAAGGTGTGCAACAGATTACAATGGAACACACAATTTGTGAGAAGTCGAACAGGTTACAATCAGGCATAAGCCACACATGGTATACTAATATGTCCTTCAAGATGTACATAAAACAGCGACAATAAGCACACGACTGAAGGTGCACAGTGTGTACAGAGGATACAACAACTAGTATAAAATGTGTAGATGCAGGCAAGGGCAGCCTGCCAATGTAACTTGAGGGGGGAAAGCCCCTAATAAAATAAACCACTATGTTCCTGTAATGACTTCAGCCCCAGAAGGATTTACCCCCTTAATGACCAGGCCATTTTTTGCGATACGGCACTGCCATACTTTAACTACAATTGCGCGGTCCTGCGACATTGTACCCAAACAAAATTTATGTACTTTTTTTTCTCACAAATAGAGCTTTCTTTTGGTGATATTTGATCAACAATTTGAGCAACAATTTGGAAAAAAAACCCAATATTTTTTTACCTTTCTTTTATAAAACATCTCCAATAAAAATATGTAAAAAAATCAAATTTATTCATCAGTTTAGACCAATTTGTATTCTGCAACATACTTTTGGTAAAAAAATCCCAATTTGCGTATATTGATTGGTTTGTGCAAAAGTTATCGTGTCTACAAACTATGGGATTTAGGTACTTTTTTTTTTTTACTAGTAATGGCGGCGATCAGTGATTTTTAGTGAGATTGCGGCATTGTGGTGGACAAATTGAACACTAAGTGACACTTTTTGGGGACCAATGACACTAATGCAGTGATCAGTGCTAAAAAAACACACTGATCACTTTATAAATTACACTGACAGGGAAGGAGTTAACATCAGGGGAGATCAAAGGGTTAACTGTGTTCCCCCAGTGTGTTTACTAACTGTGTGGGGGATGGACTGACAGGAAGAACTAAGAGATTGCTGTTCCTGATTACTAGGAACAGACAATCTCAGTGTACTCCCCTGCCAGAACGGGGATCTGGCTTGTTTACATAGGCAGATCCCCGTCCTGCCTCTCTATAGAGTGATTGTGGGTGGTTGACGGACATCGGTACATACAGGTACGTTGTTTCGTGCAATAGAGCTGCCCTGCTGCAGTATATATGCGATGGGCAGTATTTAAGTGGTTAAAGTAACCTATAGTAAAAAGAAAGGGTATAAGGAATTGGATTCAGTGGGTCCAGCTTGGATCTGTGCAACCCAGAATTGTATCTGTTTAAGGGGAAAGAAGAAGGGGAGAAGAGAGAAAAAGGAAAAAAAAAGTGTGTGTGGGGGGGGGGGGGGGCAGGTCACTACTAAGGGAGCGGAAGTAACAAATGCCAATTGGTCAGCTTGGCAAATTGATGGCTAATGTAGGTTAAGCATAGTGGAGGTAATCATCAAAGAAACTAAAGAGACCCCAATAGAACCACCTTGTCTTATGTTCCTGGTCTTACGCCTTTTCAGCATCTGTAGAGAGGAGTAGAAGGGGAATACAGGATAATTGTTGTCTGGTATGTTTGATTAATTTTTGACGTTACAGATTTTGAGACTTTATATCCAAAGTTATTACAGTTGTACACAAAAGTAACCCAAATTTGGGATATTTTTTGCAGATCTCCTGGGACAACTCTGCAGAGGCTATCCATAACTGGATCCGTGGACATGATAAAGTGCCAGGAGCTTGGACTGTCATAAATGACCAGGTGTGAGTCTTGAAGATATACAAGACTTTATTTGCAATTATCATTTTAGTGTTCATCTAAAGCTATTCTGTTACGTAAGTTATAAAAAAGTAATAGATGTTGAACATTTTACAAGCATAAAAGTGGGTTGTTGATAATGTTCTGTTTGTAAAATTGGACAGAGTGGGAAAGGGAGAGAGAGTACAGAGAGGAAATAGGGGGACAATACCTGGTTATACAGCTTGGCTGCCAATCTGTCAGAAGTACTGGTAGGTTTGTCACAGAGCCGTGACAAGCCTGCTTTAAGCACATTCATCTGAATTGAAGATGGAGAGAGTATAACCTGCCTTGCTTAAAGCTTTCTTCTATTTTCTCTCATGCAACAGGATTGGGGCCAGAACTTCAACCAGTCAACCTTATTATTGGAATTCTTGAAAGGCTGGGCAAAATCTAGCAAGCATGTATTTGGATAATATTATTGGCCTGCCAGCACAGTAAAAAATTACAATTAGGACTGATGCTGCCCACAAAAAAAAATTATGTTCACCTCACCACTAAAAGTTTATTTACAGTCCTGTCTGTCATCTTCTGTGTTTTCAAAGTACTAGAACAGAGCCACTAGGATCAACAGATTCCATTGAACCACAGAAAGTGGTGGAAAAGATGTTTACTGGTGCCTCCATGGCAGCATACCTATGATAGGCTCCACCCTTAACTCCTCCCCTCAGGACAGTGAATATGATTAAAGTAAAGGATAAAGCCCCCCCCCCCCACCATTATCCCTTTTTTCCTCATACCTGATCTGATGGACAGTGATCTGAAGCCAGGTGTCCATACCTTTTTCCATTTGGATTTGGCCTCTCCCAATTGCAGTCCTCACTGTTGGGCTGCTAAAAGCGCTGATAAGGCAAGGAGTCCCTTCCTGGGGTCTTTTGGGCCTGCAGCTGTTTCCTAACCAGGAGCATTGGTTCTGCTTAACAGCAGGATGATCTTGGTCCCAGGCAGCCAGAACAGCTTGCTTTATTCCTTTCCTTTTTTCTCTTTCTCCTCTCACTCTGACATAACTGTCTCTATCCCTCTAGTTTTCCCTCCTGCCTTTTCCTGCTTTCTTTTTTCTATCATCCTGCTGCTCTTAGGCATCGAGCCCGCGATTCTGAGGGCTTTAAATCTTCCTCTGCGGCATCCCTCATGTCCCTCTCCATGCATGCGTCGGCGTCTCGGCGAGGAGGAGGGGCGGAGGGTTTGAACGAGGAGTAGAGTCGTGATTCGTGCATGCGCACTGCAACGGAGGCCATGGCGGCCATTTTGGAAAAGGGAAAACCTGTGTGGTTTGCCCTTAATCTGTTTTCTTTTTTTGCGAGTACATCCAGTTGTTCCCAATTAAGGGGACATCCTCTGTTTTTCTTCTTAAAAGCCCGGGAGCTCCAGTGTGCTGAACTGCCTGTTGAAAATTGGTTATCTGCACTGAGAGCTCCTGGAAGCCACAGTGGTGCCCCATTATGGTAAGTTAAAACTATACTTTAAAAAAAAAAAAAAGATCCCTTTGCTGTTTCCTTTTCTTTGAGCAAATTTTAACCCATTATCTTTTCCCTATTCTAAACTTTCCAGTTGCTCTGGCTGCCAATGGATTGTGAGTCGATTACCGACAAGTAAAAACCCTCACCTTCAAAGGTAAGGACCGGCAGTTTAAAAAAGTGCATCACGCTGATACATTTCTGTTTGCAGCCCTGTACACCAGAAGAGCTCCAAGGCGACCTCCAGGCATCATGAGGAAGCTTCCGGAACAATTCACCACAGCTATTCAGCTTCAGGATTCAGCTTCTCGTTGGTTTCAGCCATATGTCCTGGCAGTCTAACTGGCAATCGGCTGGGTTTAGGCGGAAGAGCTGCCCAGAAAGGCTAAGAGTTATTTCCCCTTTTTTAACGAAATGTCTTTCCTATTTTCCACTTATGGAAGAAGTTAGAGACCTCATAGAAGCTGAATGGAAGAAGACAGACAAAAGGTGTTCAGTTAATCATCTAAATATAAATTATACCCATTAGCAGAAGAAGATTCGGTGACACTGGATAATCCTCCAGTAGTGGACGCAGCTGTGGTCCTCTTGGCCAAGAATATGACCTTGCCTATGAATGACTCTACATCATTTAAAGACTCATTTTGACAGACGCCTTGATTCCGATTTGAAAAAGGCCTATTAGACAGCTGGAGCAGCATGCAGACCAGCAATTGCTCTAACATCTGTATCGAATGCTGTGAGATTTTGGACAGACAATATAGAGACAGCCATCCAGCAGGAAGTTCCTAAAGAAGATATAATACTGGAGGAGCTAAAGTTTTCATCTTTCAGCGGATTTTATCGAGGAGGTGGCCATTGACACTATAAGATACTTGGCCAGATCAGTGCCCCATACAGTGATGGTAAAGCGGGCCTTGTGGCTAACGCCTTGGGCTGCAGACGCAGCATCAAAATAAACATGGCGTAAGATCCCTTTTGATGGGAAAGCGCTCTTTGGGGACAAACTTGACAAGGCAATCTCCCGTACAACAGGGGGAAGGTCGGGTTTGCTGCCCCAGGATAGATGGCTAAGACGAGCTAGAGTGTTCTCATACAAATTCCAACCAACAAGAGGAAGAGACTTTAGGCAGTTTCGCCAAAATCGGGATACGAGAAGAAACTGGAGAAGCACCCAGGCAACCTTCCTTAAAACGCATAGACAGAAGAGTCTTCCCAACCCTCAAGATGCTACAAAGTCCTTTTGACATAAGGCAAACCCAGGGTATTCCGGTCGGAGCTAGGCTATGACAGTTCTTGGAAACCTGGTCTCTCCGATGCAGGGATCCTTGGGTAATATCCTCGATTCACTTTGGACATTTTTGGACCCTTTCAAATCTCCCTCCTCGGGATTCATTCATCCTGACAAAAATCCCAGCCTCTTCTCAGAAAACAGGAATACTGTAACAATTCCTGGTCTCCCTTCAAGAACAGCAGGTGGTAGTCGCGGTCCCTCCTTCCGAGAGATTCACAGTGTTTTACTCAACACTATTCCTGGTACCAAAGAAAAATGGTGAATGAAAACCCGTGGTAGACCTGAAAAGACTCAACCGCTACATTTGTTTGGAGAGCTAAAAAATGGAGTCTTTACAGACAGTCATCCAAGTAGTGCAGCTGACAGACTGGATGATATTGGTGGACCTTCGAGATGGGTATCTGCACATACCCATTCTACCCCTCTTCCAGAAATATCTCAGGGTGACAGTTGGCAGAACGCATCTTCAATTCCAAAGCCTGCCCTTCGGCCTTTGTACTGCACTGAGGGTATTTAACAAGATACTGATAGCAGTCTTAGCCCCCCTAAGAGAAAAGGGGCTGATGGTTTTTCACCACCCAGACGACATTGTGCTTCTAGCCTCCAGTCCAGTACAGCTTGAAGTACACAAAAAAGTTCTATTGAAGACTCTGACGGAGTTTGGGTGGTTAATAAACCAGAGAAGTCTTTTGACTCCAACTCAGAGGTCTATCTGGGTGCATTATTTGACACTGCCAAAGGAACAGCATCTCTCCCTCCTCAGAAGGTGGCATCTATCATTCAGAAGATGATGCACATCAGGTCACGTACTCACCTGCAGGTCTCGGATTGTCTAAGCCTGATAGGATCTATGTCAGCTTGCATTCCGATGATTCCATGGTCTCATGGACACCTCAGATATTTCCAGCAGGAATTCCTTTCTCAATGGAGGAAACAGTCCCTGACACAGCAAATTTGTCTAACGAATCCCATGCGGAGGGGCCTACTTTGGTGGGCGAAGAGAGAAATTCTCTCGAAACTGTGTCAGTTGCAAGATCCCTCATGGGCCATAATTACTACAGATGCCAGCACGATAGGCTGGGGAGCACATTGTGGCCAGGTCGCAATTCATTTAAGATGGGACTTCACAGCTGCAGGAATAGTCTCAAATATTCTGGAGATCCTAGCTGCCTTTGAAGCATGGTTAGCCTTAGCACCCCAGATTCATCACCAGGCAGTGTTACTTTGCATGTACAACAAGGCAGCGGTGTCCTATATCCAACGCCAGGGAGTGACACACAGCATCCCATTATTGAGAGAGGTCGAACCTATTATGCTGTGGGCAGAGAGGAACCTTCTAGATATCAAAGCAGTCTACCTGCCAGTTCACTTGAACGAGGATGCAGATCACCCTTTCATGGAACTTTGAAGACAATGAGTGATCCCTCCATCCACTAGTATTCAACTGGATAGTGGAGCTATGGGGTCTTCCAGAGATGGATCTTTTCACCTCAGCAGCCAACACAAAGTTACCAAGGTTCATCTCACACCTACCTCATCCCAAGGCGGAAGCAGTGGATGCCTTGACAAGTCCATGGTTATAAAAGACAGCATATGCCTTTCCTCCCCGACCTCTAATTTCAGAGTTTCTTTTCAAGCTGTTGAATACATCACTAACAGTAATAGCGATACTACCCTACTGCCCGAGACGCCCGGGATTTCCCCTGGCGATGCACCTCAGTATCCATCACCCGATCAGGATTCCACTCACCTCGCCTTCTGTCTCAGGGGAGATTTGTGCATCTGGCTCCTCACAAACTGAGCCTTCCAGTTTGGAAGTTGAGAGGCAGAGGTCGCAATCCTTAGGCTTCTCATCAGAGGTAATCTCAAAGCTCCTCAAAGCCAGAAAGCCTTCCACAAACAATGTATACTCCAGGATATGGAACAAGTTCAAGATCTTTGCAGGAGGCAAGGGTTTTAACCCTGCCCAGCCTTCAGTCTCCTTTTTATTGGACTTCCTGCAAACCGGCCTGGAATGAGGTCTTGGATTGAGCTCCCTTAAAGTCCAGGTCGCAGCAGTATCAGCAGCCACGGATAAAAGATGGGCAGAAGAAGCTCTGGTGATCAAGTTCTTCAAGGCGGCAAAAAAGTTACGGCCACCTACAAAACAGACATTTCCCGCTTGGGATCTTTCCCTTGTACTTGAGGTTTTATCTTCTGAACCCTTTGCTCCGACTGAAGCAGCTTCTCTATGGAATCTGACTCTCAATACGGCTTTTCTAATTGCTATAACATCCAGCAGAAGAGCCTCAGAATTACAGGCCTTAGGGGCAACAAACGATCACATTGTCTTCTTCCCAGATGGAGTGGAACTTCGAACAGTACGAGGATTTGTCCCCAAAGCACATTTGACCATGGTAGTTTCCACGTCCTGGGCAGCAAGAGCAATGTCTCTGTGAAGACAATTTGCAGAACAGCTATATGGTCTTCACAAAACACCTTTCCTATGGCACTACAGGGTTGATCCAGGAGCTCTCACTTTGGTGGATTTTGGGAAAAGAACAATTGAGTCAGCCTTGGCACTTTCTAATTAAATATTTCTTGAGCATTACCTACCCTGTTTTCAGCTAGTTATTTATCACAGGCATGCTGCCATGGAGGCACCAGTAAAATGGAATATTGTATCATACTTACTGTAATTTTCCTTTCCTGTGCCTATCCATGGCAGCATACAGGGAGTGCAGAATTATTAGGCAAGATGTATTTTTGAGGAATAATTTTATTATTGAACAACAACCATGTTCTCAATGATTCCAAAAACTCATTAATATCAAAGCTGAATATTTTTGGAAGTAGTTTTTAGTTTGTTTTTAGTTGTAGCTATTTTAGGAGGATATCTGTGTGTGCAGGTGACTATTACTGTGCATAATTATTAGGCAACTTAACAAAAAACAAATATATACCCATTTCAATTATTTATTTTCAGCAGTGAAACCAATATAACATCTCAAAATTCACAAATATACATTTCTGACATTCAAAAACAAAACAAAAACAAATCAGTGACCAATATAGCCACCTTTCTTTGCAAGGACACTCAAGGCAACCACAGCCTCACAGACACTGTTCAGAGAGGTGTACTGTTTTCCCTCCTTGTAAATCTCACATTTCATGATGGACCACAGGTTCTCTATGGGGTTCAGATCAGGTGAA
>BLSH010438154.1:544037-565098 GCA_018402905.1 Glandirana rugosa
ACCTTGTCATTTAGTGTTATTTTGTAAAAAAAATTCACATACCATATAGAAGAGTCTTAGATCTCTTTCTCGTGAGAACCGTATGGTTGGAGATAATTTGAATTTACTTGTGACCTACAGTAGAGTTTGTAAAGACGTGAGACCGATTTGACGATATTTGGCCTTTTAACATAGTATCAATGGTATTAAAAGGAAAGGACCACGGATAGACACCGTCGTATGGACACTATCCAAGGTGGGAATTGAGGAGGGGAGTCTTGTCACTTATAATATTTTCATTTTCCATTTCAGGGGGCATCGGTTGGGGGGGGGGGGGGGTCGGGTGGTAAGAGGTACAGTATCTTATGGCTCCCTCCCTTACATGTGACAAATGTTGGGGGGGGACTTTACCTTTTACTTTTATAATATTCACTGTCCTGAGGGGAGGAGTTAAGGGTGGAACCTATCACAGGTATGCTGCCACAGATAGGCACCAGGAAAGGAAAATTATGGTAACTATGATACAATTTTCCGGTTTATAGCAGTTTAGCCAGAGTGCAGAAATGTTTGAGATGACATCCAGTGTTCATTTAAGTTTAATAGAGGTTGGTATGCCAAGAGTGCTCTTTCTCTAGATTCTGAGAAGATATACCATACACTTAAAAAAAATGTTTTATTGTGATTTACTGTTCCACCAGATGGTGACGCTTTATGGATCATCTTTACTGGAGGGAACAGTGCCTGCCGGGGAACCATTGCCTATTGATGAGGCACCAAGACCAGGACTTGTTACAAAAAATGGACTAATTCTTTTTGGTAAAGATGGAAAAATGGTAGGCAAAAAAGACATGTATTACTGACCTCAACAAGGATAACTGTAGTGTAATTCTGACTTCAATGATGAACATTTCATTAACGCAAATGTTATCTGTACATTGTATCTACCAAAATGCTCATCCATTTAAATCTTCAGTACATTATATAAATGAGTGAACATTGAGGACTCATGTTGTAAACTAGAATAATTTGGTCAATGTGAAAGGCATGATTAGACTGATCAGACCTATTGCCAGCCAATTTGTAATCTAAAGATGATGACTAGACTGAAAAGGACAATTGATGATGTATGGTAATATACGGAGTTCTGTCACTGCTAAACGTACTTCCAGCTATGTGATTCTATCTAAAGTATCAGTTTGGAGCAGTCACAACACATTCACTGCATTCATAATGTGGAGAATGTGATGTTAATGTTCATCCTGACAAATGTTTAACCACTTCCTTACTGGGCACTTAAACCCCCCTCCTGCCCGGACCAATTTTCAGTTTTCAGCGCTGTCGCTCTTTGAATGACAATTGCGCGGTCGTGCGACGTTGTACCCAAACAAAATTGGCACCCTTTTTTTCCCACAAATAGAGCTTTCTTTTGGTGGTATTTGATCGCCTCTGTGTCATTTCTGATCGCCGCTATAAACAAAAAAAAGCAACAATTTTGAAAAAAAAAAACAATATTTTTTACTTTTTGCTATAATAAATATCCAAAAATAAAAAACAAATTTATTCATCAATTTTGGCCGATATTAATACTTCTACATATTTTTGGTTAAAAAAATCGCAATCGGCGTTTATTGATTGGGTTGCGCAAAAGTTATAGCGCCTACAAACTATGGACATTGATTTATGGCGTTTTTATTATTATTATTTTTTTTTACTGGTAATGGCGGCGATCTGCGATTTTTATCGGTAATGCGATATCGGGGCACACATGTCGGACGTTTTTGACACTTTTTTGGGACCAATGACATTTATACAGCGATCAGAAATTTAAATGTCCACTGATTACTGTGTAAATGTCATTGGCAGTGAAGGGGTTAACCTGCAGGGGGCAGTGAAGGGGTTAACTATGTTCCCTGGGTGTGTTCTAACTGTGGGGGGGCGGGGTTGGCAGGGGCATGACAGATCTAACTGATCCCAGTGACAGGGATCAGTAGATCTGTCATGCCCCCATCACAGAACGGGGAACCGCCGTGTTTACTTCGGCGGTTCCCCGTTCCTCCTGTCTGTAAGGAGATCGTGGGTCTCCGGCGGACATCGGGTCCGCCCGACCCACGGGCACGCTCCCGCAGTGTGCGGCGGCACGTGCACGCGCCGCTCGCGCCCGCGGGAGCGCGCCCAGCACGAGCCGAATGGGAGGACGTCAATAGACGTCCTCCCGGCATTTTAGAGCCGCGCTGTAGCCGTCATTCGGCTATAGCGCGGATAGGAGGTAGTTAAAGTACAGAAGCAGCAGACTTAGTTGCATGTGAGCCTGGCCAGTGCAGGCTATGTGGTTGATTTACTAAAACTGGAGAGTGCAAAATTTGGTGCAGCTCGGCATAGAAACCAATCAGCTTCCAGGTTTTTTTTTTGTCAAAACATTTCATATTCCTGATATGTGCCTGCTGTACCATGTACTTGCATGAGAAAGTATCATTTTCTCTTTGTATTGCTTCCTTTGTGTGAAATCCCTGGTGTTTCTACCAGTCCTTCTGCTTTCCTATTAACCACACCAACCACACGAAGCATGAGAGCACACCGTGGTCAGTTCTCTAGCTATGCTGGGAACTCAGTGTGCTCTCCTCCAATGATCAGACTTGTCCTGACAGGCCACCATAGGGAATCATTTTATTTTTATTGTAAAATGCAGTGATTCACCACCTCAGCCAGGCAAATGTGTAAAATGAATATTTTAAATTAATTATAAACTTGACAAGTAATACAATTAGGCTCAGTTCACACTGCCGCGACCTGAAAGTCGGCGCAACTTTGCCAGGCAACTTCAGTGCGACTTTGATGCGACTTCAAAGCAATTTCAGAGAATGCCTGGGTAATCTTCCTGTAGTGTCGGATCCAAATCACATCAATTAAGATGAGGATCCGACTTGGAGGTGACTTACATTAAAGTCTGTGAGCACAAGTCTGATACGTGACTTGGAGTCTCACAAGTCAGATCCCAAGTTGCGGCAGTGTGAACCGAACCTAAGCCCCGGTTCACACTATTGCGATGCGGGAACCAGCATGATTCCAGTGCAGGTTTCTGCATCGCATCTCCACTGCATGCACTTCACACTGCTCTCTGCAAACAGCTGCGGGTGTCAATACAAAGTTAAAGACACCCCCAGATCGGTTCGCAGTGCTAACTGTGAATTCTGACAGGAATTGGATGACGTGGGTGCAAACGCCTATGCGATCCGATTCCAGTGCAGGAAAAAAAGTTCCTGCAGCATTTTCGTGCAAATGCAATGTGAGTTCAGCCATACAAACTGTATTGCTGAATTTGCATGGCACGTAAATCGCATTGGGATCTGGACAACAATGTGGTGCAAATCCCACGCGATATCTGTGTTCGCAATAGTATGAACCCAGGCTAAGAGCTGAAGAAAAGATGTTGCAAAAAATAGGATTTTATTAAGAACTTACCGTAAAATCCTTTTCTCTGAGTTCATTGACAGACGCAGCCTCTCTTCATGACACGTGGGTTATGTATCTTTTACTAGGAGTAGACTAGGCAGAACGAAAGTTCAGAAAGCAAAGCTGGCCCCTCCCAGGGGGGCCGTCCTTACTCAGCACATAACCCCTCAGCCCTGCATAGCATATCAGTTCGTAACAAGCCGTACAAACACAACACCGAGGGGTGGGTTCTGCGTCTGTCAATGAACTCAGAGAAAAGGATTTTACTGTAAGTTCTTAATAAAATCCTATTTTCTCTTAGGTTCATTGACAGATGCAGCCTCTCTTCATGACACGTGGGAATGTCCCAAAGCAGTGTCAAACAGAGGGGTGGGCAAACAATAACAACTGTACCCACAGAAAAACTCGGGAGGCGCCAGCCGCACCTACACCGCCGCCTGTAAAACTTTGCGGCCAAAAGCAGCATCCGCGGATGCTGACACATCAACTTTGTAAAACTTAAGAAAAGTGTGCACCAAGGCCCAAGTAGCCGCCTTGCACACCTGAGACACCGACGCTTGGTGTCTAAACGCCCAGGAAGTACTAATCGCCCTGGTGGAATGAGCCGTGACTGGAAAAGGGGGTACTTGTCCCCGAACAGTATACGTGTGGGTCACGGTCTGTCTGATCCAACGTGAAACAGTGGCCGAAGAAGCCGCCAACCCTTTGCGCGGCCCATCTGTCAGCACAAACAACGCATCCGACTTTCTGAAAGGAGCCATAGCTGCCAAATACACCCGCAATGCTCTCACCACATCCAAGGAATGCAGAGCAATCTCCTTAGGGTGAGACGGGTGCGGACACAGAGAAGGGAGGACAATGTCCTCATTAATGTTAAAAGAGGAGACTACCTTCGGAAGGAACGAAGGAGATGGATGCAGCACCGCCTTATCCTTAGGACCAAATAGGGGGACCTAAACGACAAAGCTGACAATTCAGACACCCGCTTGGCGGATGTGATAGCCACCAAGAAGGCAACCTTCTGAGACAGCAATTGTAAGGGAATATCCCTGATCTTCTCATAAGGCGATTTCTGCAGTACAGAAAGTACCAAGTTCAGATCCCACGGTGCCAATGGCGACCGTACCTGAGGAGCCACATGACGTACACCCTGTACGAATGTACGGATCAAAGAATGCGTCGCCAAAGGACGCTGAAAGAGGATCGCCAGAGCAGAGATCTGGCCCTTGAGGGTGCTCAAAAGCCAACTTTTGGTCCAGGCCTTGTTGAAGAAAGGCCAGCACCCGGGCAACTGCAAAGGAACAGGGATTCCAACCCCCCGACTCGCACCAGGCAATATAGGCCTTCCAGGTGCAATGATAAATCTTGCGCGAAGTACACTTGCGCGCCTTAAGCATAGTGGCTGACTCAGAGACCTCCCTGTCCCTCAGCACCTGGGACTCAATAGCCATGCCGTCAAAGCCAGCGACGGTAAAGCAGGGTACAAGATGGGGCCCTGCGACAGTAAATCTTCACAAAGCGGGAGTCGCAGGGAACGTTTGTTACCATCCGCACCACGTCGGTGTACCAAGGGCGCCGAGGCCAATCCGTGGCCACCAAGATTGTCTGGGATTCCCTCCACTTCTATCCTGCGCAGTAACCGCGGTAGGAGCTTGAGAGGAGGAAAGGCGTTCAGAAGCCTGTACCGGGACCACGGGGCCACCAGAGCATCCGTGGCTGCCGCCAATGGGTCCCTTGACCTGCTCACGAAGGTCTTCACCTTGCGATTGAATCTGGATGCCAGGAAATCCACATTTGGCGTGCCCCACCTTTTGCAAATCTGGCGAAAGACCTCTAGATGCAGGGACCACTCCCCCTGGTCCAGCTTTTGGCGACTTAGGAAGTCCGCCTTCCAATTTTCTACGCCCGGAATGTAGATGGTGGAGATTGCTGGCACATGAAGCTCTGCCCACCTTAGGATGTGGGCTGCCTCTGCCGCTGCTGCCAAGCTTCTTGTTCCGCCCTGATGGTTCACGTACACCACAGCCGTGGCATTGTCCGACTGAACCCGAACCGGGAGGCCGCGCAGCCTCTCCGGCCAGCGGAGGAGACAAAGCTTGATCGCCCTCAGCTCCAACACATTGATCGGAAGACGAGACTCCTGCGTCGACTAACAGCCCTGAGCCGACAGGTTCCCCAGGACTCCCCCCCAGCCCGAGAGACTGGCATCCGTTGTGACTATCGACCAATTTAGAGGAAGAAACGACTTCCCCAGGGTCAATGCCGGGGCCTGAAGCCACCAAGTCAACGACCCCCTGGTCAGATGATCCAGCCGGATCAGACGGTCCAGAGACGAGGGGGACCTGTCCCACTGCAGTAGTATCGCTTGCTGCAGGAGCCGGGTGTGACTCTGGGCGTACGGTATCTCCTCGAAGGACGAGACCATGTGTCCCAACACCCGCATGCAAAAACGGAGCACCGTCGTGACAGCAGGGACCGCACCACTACTTGCAGTGCCAGCAACTTGTCCGGAGGTAGAAACACCTTCGCCTGCACCGTGTCCAATGTCAGACCCAGATATTTGAGGAGACAGGACGGGGTCAATGTCGACTTCTGTAGGTTGATCAGCCAACCGAAGTCCCTCAGTGAGGTCAGGGTGACAGTAACATTGTCTGCCAGATCCTGCGCCGACTCCACGAGCAGGAGGAGATCGTCCAGGTAGGCTACTACAGCAATGCCCCTCTGTCGAAGTAGAGCGAGCACCGGGGCCAGTAACTTGGTGAACACCCGCAGAGCCGAGGCCAGGCCAAAGGGGAGAGCCACAAACTGGTAATGAAGTTCCCCTACAGCAAAGCGCAGGAAGCGCTGGTGCCCGATATAGATGGGGACCTGTAGATATGCGTCCTTGATGTCCAGGGACGCCAGCCAATCCCCTTGGTGCAGGGCAGCCACGACCGAACGGACTGATTCCATCCTGAATTTGCGCTTCTTCACAAAGTGATTGAGCGCCTTCAAGTCCAGAACTGGCCTGGCCCCCCCGTCCTTCTTTGGTACCACAAAGAGGTTTGAATAGAAGCCGCAGAATCTCTCCGCCAGAGGGACTGGCACAATCACCCCCTGTTCGGACATCGACCACACAGCCTCTAGCAGAGCTAGCCGACGCTCCGGAGGGAGCCTTAGATTGGACGGGAAGAACCTGTCCGGGGGCCGGGTGCTGAACTCTATCTTGTACCCGGAGGAGACCACCTCCCACACCCATCGGTCAGAGATGCGGGCGGTCCATCGGTCTGCGAACTCCAGAAGTCGGCCCCCCACCCGAGAATCGGGCGGGGGAAACCCATCATGCGGAGGAGGACTTATTCTACGTCTTTTCGGTCTTGTGTTGCCAGGGACGCTTACCAGAGCCCGAGGCAGACTTGCCGGCCCGGGCGTTTCTGCCCGCCTGACCGGGAGCACAAAAAAAGTTTTTGCCCTGAGGGCTGAGGTCTCAGTTTGCGGCGCTGGTCACGCCGCTTGGGTTCAGGAAGAAACATACTCTTCCCCCCAGTGAAATCCTCAATGATTTCGTCCAATTGGGGCCCAAATAGCCGGCCACCTTGAAAGGGAAGATCCGTGAGGCCTTTTTGGACGCGTGGTCACCCGACCAGTGTCGCAGCCACAGCAGTCGCCTGATAATAATTGCAAAAACCGTCATTTTTGACAACATCGGTATCAAGTCCAGGGCTGCGTCACAAAGATAACAGAGCCGTTGAACCAGGTGTTCTGCTCGCTGCACAGACTCAGGCAAATCTACGTCGCCCCGTGCCTCACTCCACTGAAGCGCACACTCTGTGAGCAACTGAGCTGCCATGACAGACGCCAAGGCCGGTCGCATGGCTGCCCCCGCCACCAAAAAGAGTGCCTTAGACACTGCTTCTGTCTGCCTATCGGCCGGATCCCTAAAAGAGGGAGACCCCTCCAGGGGAATAGTTGTCGCCTTGTTTAGGCGGGCCACAGGCGGGTCCACCACGGGGGAGACCCATTTCTGTAACAGGCTGTCCTCAAAGGGATAGCGCACAGAAAAGCGTTTTGGCAGGGTAAAGGAAATCAGCGGACGCTTCCATTCCTTATACACATACTGGTCAAAATACTGGAGGTAGGGAAAAACCTTAGTAGCACGAGAGGACTTCTTGGACGCAAACGTATAGGCAGACGCCTGTGCCTCTCCAGCCTGATCCAGGTGCAGAGAACTGTGGACAGCCGCGACCAGGGCGCCCACTATCGCCTTTTCACGTGCTACCGAGGCCCCCTGGTCCTCCTCCCCATCCGAGGGCTCCAGCTCTCTGTCTGAGAGCTCCACGGGGGTCCCCGTGACCCCAGAGCCCCCTTCTGGTTCTGAGTCCTCCTTAGAGGATTGTGGGGGAGGGGGACACTTTTTAGGGGCCCCCCTATACCGATCTGAGTCCCCCCGGGCGAAAAACTCCTCCAGAATGGAGGTTAACTGATCTAGGGGAACCAGAGGTCCCAGCGCGTCCTGTGCTTCTGCAGACCCCACCGGAGAAGAAACTGTGGGCTCAGCCACCATTGCGCCACCGCCAGGACACTTGTGAAGCCTACCAGCCATCACCCCCTCAGTGCCACCCCCTGCAAGGCCTCAGGATTTGCCCAGTAGAACCCAGCACCACCGCCCCTGCACCCCAGGGAGAAGAGCCAGCAATACTTGTGGAACCATGTGCCACTGTGTGCCCAGAGAGGCTGCCACTGTCTGCCAATGCCCCGGATGTGCCGCTGCCCGAGCTGCTTATGCTGCTAGTCGTGCTGCCACTGCGTTCCCGGAAGGAATGGCGCCAAAAGCACATGGAAGTCTCCCATACAGGGAGATCAACCAAAAATGGCCGCCGACAACCACTAGAGGCTAAACACCTCCAAAATGGCCGTGTCCGCAGCAAAATGGCAGCGGTCGCGGCTCCGGAAAAATGGCGGCCGACACCGCCAAAATGGCGGCGGCCGCATGGCAATCGATGGAGTGGTCCGGGCGGAAGCGGCAGCGGAGCGGGCAGGTCACGAGCGGGCGGGCAGGCGGGTGGCCGAGCGGGCGTGTGTGCGGGGGGGGGGGGAGTACATGACAGGGACCAGTGGCCTGTGCCCCCCCACAAGAGTGGTACCGCAAGTCGCCCCCCCTCCCCCCAGGGGGGGAGGGGGGTGTCACTCACCCATCCAGACGGGCGTAGCGGGTAGCCACCCGGTGCAGACCTTCCTCCCCCCAGGTGGGGAAGGATGCTGCTGGCCAAGCGACCCCTGGACCGGTCATAGCCAGGACACTGGGCACGCAAGGTGGGACCTTTAACCCACCGGCTGCCCGCACAGAACGGGCAGGATGCGGCGGACCCCGCCAGTGCTAAGGGTGGCTCGCATCCGTCGGCTGTGCTGGGGAGATGGCAGGACCCATAAACATCCACGTGGTCCCCAGCCAGCTGCTTGATTGCAGTCTTCATCAGATGGCTAGCGCAAAAAGAGTAAAGGGAAAAAGAAAAAACTTTAGGGGAACCGCAGTTCCCAGCAGGGAACCAGGTCTAACTTCTTGCACTAGGCAGAAGAAAACTGATATGCTATGCAGGGCTGAGGGGTTATGTGCTGAGTAAGGACGGCCCCCCTGGGAGGGGCCAGCTTTGCTTTCTGAACTTTCGTTCTGCCTAGTCTACTCCTAGTAAAAGGTACATAACCCACGTGTCATGAAGAGAGGCTGCGTCTGTCAATGAACGTAAGAGAAATGTTATTTGATGCAGTGACTATGCAGAATATGACTGCCTAACCCTTACACACAGCCATACTGTTGTTTAAAAAATAATAACTGGCCCATTTATAAAGCATAGCACTGTGCTCTACAGAGTCCAAAACTACCAAGTGTCATTTATTTACTTTTGGAATATAAAGCTTGGAAAAGGGCAACCCAGTCATATGTCCACTCAAAGTCGTGTGACTGGTGTCTCTTTCCATCACCAAGCTTTTTTGCAGCATACTGTATATAATGCAGAGAGAACTTTATGGGACTCTGCATTCTTTCTACCATGAGCTGCATTTTATGAATTTCTTGTAAAATGTAGAGCGCAGTGTGGAGTAAACATTGTGTTGCTACAAATAGCACCATAGACTTCATTTTTATATGTATATATATTTTTATGTTACAGTTAATTGTCAAAAATCTTCAATTTGAAGATGGGAAAATGATCCCTGCATCTAATTACTTTTCAAGAGGCGAAGTTAGCACCTTGGAGCTAACAGATGAGGAAAAAAATATGGAATCTAATATCAGGGTAAGAATTTCCATAAGCACAACACACATTTCCCTTCCCACAAGTTCTCTAAAAACAGTGGTTCTCAACAGTGTCCTAACGTACCCCCAACAGGCCATGTTTGCAGGTTTTCCTTTATCTTGCACAGGTGCTTTAAATCAGAGTCAACGGCTTGGTATTTGGACAGCTATTTTATCGAAAGCCTCGTACACACGTTGCGACGGTCGTACGACCGGACGTCCACAAACGTATGTTGGTTGTTGTGTCTCGCGTACTAACGTGCACTAAGCGATTGTACGACCAAGCCGAACGTAGTGACGTGTTACGGGCGTATAAAGAGGAAGTTTAGGTGAATGTGATTTGTGAATCAGGAACGTAGGTTTACATGAACGGACACTTCTGGGCGTTCCTGACTTCTGAGCATGCCTGTTTTGCACATATAGCTTTGTTGGCCCAACTTCTCTGTACACACGATACAGTTGGACAACCGCTTGTTGTACAACAAATGTTTTCTAGTCTGCTCATCCAACTTCTTTTGTACGACCATCACACGTCGGCTGTTGTAATCACGCGTAGTAACGGTCAGATGATCGTACAACAAGCTATTGTACGACCGTTGCTGTACAAATGTTGTACCATGTGTACGGGCCTTAAGGGAAATTCCCAAAACATGGCCTGTTGGGGGTACTTGAGGACAGGGTTGAGAACCACTGCTCTAAAAGACAAATTCTGAAGTGAATCTGCCTTCTACTATCTGATCTGAAAAAAAACAGTACAAATGTCAAACTGATCTATAAAGATGTCATGTAATTTTATTTTTTATAGGACATTTGGAAGGGGATTCTAACTAATGTTGCTGTAATAGAAGACACAACAGATTTTTTTAAATCTGGGGCTGCATCCATGGATGTTGTCAGGTCAGTGGTATTTAAAAATTTCCTATGAATGCATATTTTTCCTTACCATTAACATAGCCCTTTATTTATAACCTACAGCAGCGTTTCCCGAATTGTGAGATTTGTGCCAATGTTGGCAAAGTCCGTACTCTTGGCAGTGTTGCCAACCTCCCGCAGCGTTTTTTACTGGCAAAACATGAAAAATTTACTGGCGGAGAACATTTTTTACTGACAACCTGGAAATTACCAGAACTCCCATTAAAAACAAAGGCAATTGATATTCAAACACAACATGGAAACACTGCCAATACTTGTAATGTAATTTGATTGGTTTACACTTAAAAAATCAGCACAGCGTGACAAATTATCAGACCCTGATATCATAGACAGTTGTAAAAATCACTGATTTTTACAAACTGTCAGTAAATTTACTGGCGGTTGGCAACCCTGACTCTTGGTAGTATAAACAAGCTTTTAAACTAAAAGGTGGACTGGCCCAAAGTTCTAACAGATGTGTTTACAGTGAGTATTTCCCCTATTTGTGATGGTGCTGGCCACAGAGTTTACCAGACGACACTAAGAGCCAGTTCACACTGAGGTGACTTTTCAGGCGACTCAAGTCGCCTGACAAGTCGTCCCCATGCAGTGCAATGGAACCGTTCTAATAGGAGCAACTCAGGTCGCTCCGACTTAGAAAAAGGTTCCTGAACTATTTTCGGGGCGACCTCAGCGCGACTTGCATTGACTTCTATGTAAAGAAGTCTCCTTGCAAGCCGCGCTGATGTCGCCTCGAGCGGGGCGACTTGCTTTGCCCTGCAAGTCGCGCCGCTCCCTTGTGAACCGGCTCTTAAGGGCTGTACGGTAAGTTAAACCACAGAACTAAATGACACTGTTGTGGAGGTAGTGGTGTTTTGAATAGGTTCTGGATCTCTCAGAAGCAAATAATTATAGTGCCACCTGCCCAGGAAATAAGCAGGGGAGACTGCAGCTATTTAGGTGTCAGTCAGCAAGTATAGCTAAAGCACATTGCTGACATAGTATATGTAGCTGGTACATTGAGATGGCCGGCCCAAAATGTTGCTTTAAATTGTGAACAGAGGGAATACAAGAAGTACCTATAGATGCAAGTGGTCCACAGCTTACGTCCGTGTGCAAATCAATCAATAAAAGCAAACTCCGATGATCTGCAGAATCCAACACTTCTGGTCAAAGTTGGATTCCTTGTTTTCTGCTTACCAGGAGAGGTAAGCATTCTAGGGGGTTGAGATCTAATAAAGGCAAATAGACTGTTCATTTTTCAAGCAAATTTGCCCCAGAGCTTAGTAAATGAGATGAAGCTGACTTCCATCACCTAATTCAGTGGTTCTCAACTCCGGTCCTCGGGACCCACTAACAGGCCAGGTTTGCAGGATAACTGAAATACATCACAGGTGATATCATTTGCTGCTCAGTGATTGCAGTATTCTAGTCTGCATCTCCCCAAGGTAATACTTAAAATCTGGCCTGTTAGTGGGTCCTGAGGACCGGAGTTGAGAACCACTGACCTAATTATTTGCAAGCAAAAATGCTGCATTCATTTTTTTTTCCTTGCACGGATTGGGTATTCTTTGCAAAGTGAAACTTCACCCCATTCACTAAGCTCTTGGGCTAATTCCCTTGCACATTGCAAAGTGAACAGCCTATTTGCCCTTTAGTAAATCAACCTCTATGTCAGGGGTAGGCAACCTTGGCACTCCAGCTGTGGTGTAACTACAAATCCCATCATGCCTCTGCCTCTAGGTGTCATGCCTGTGATTGTCAGGGTCTTGCAATGTCCCATGGGACTTGTAGTTTCACAGCTAGAGTGCTGAGGTTGTCTACCCCTGCCCTATGTCTTCTTTACAGGGGACAGTTATTTTGATGATTTATTTAAGCAACTTTAAATATGGACTGCCATCCAAGTACCCTTGCCTTAGTGACAGATAGCGTTCAATGAAGGGCAGCTGAGGGTAACTTTTATGTGTCATTATATCTTTTCCACTCTGAATCATGTACTTTCACAGGTTGGTTGAGGAGATCAAACAGAAATGTGGTGGGTTAGAAGTACAGAATGAAGATGTCTATATGGCCACTACATTCCAAGACTTCATACAGATGGTTGTGAGGAAATTCAGAGGAGAAGATAAAGAAGAGCTAGTTATAGATTATGTGAGTGCTAAAAATCCATTTGTAGGAAACATAAAAGCATGTATGAGCTTATGGTGCCTGCTGTCTACAATCAGAATGGTTTCAATACAGCCAGTGTTTGGTTCCATCAGTGTCCCCCAAGCTACATAGCTGTTTTATGGCCTGTGAAATGGGCTTTGGACTGTGTTGATGAACATGGTTTTGACATCAGTTTGAGATGCTTGTGAGATTTTTCAGAATTTATTGACAGGTCTACCTGGCCTGCTTATTGGCTCTAATAGACTTGTATGGGGAGAGAAGCTGTTCTGACACAAACAAAAGCCCATTGACACCTACCCTTAACCTGGAGAGAGAGACCTTTTTCTAGGACCTGTCATTTTTTTCTTCCTTCACTGCAGGATCTCTTCCTTAAATCTGTCAACTGTCTAAAAAAAAAAAAAAGTGCAAATATCACTGAAGGGTCCAGGACATTTTGTTAGATGCAGTTTGTATTTGGTAGTTACTTGGGAGTCCTTGTAAAAGAACTTTTGTAGAGGGAATAGTGGACAGTGAGTGCAAAAATTAGGGAGAAATCTGATAGCTTAGGCTGTACGGCTAATTGCGTCATACTCTTGGCGTAAGTAGAACAGTAAACAGCCACAGCCCTATGGCTGCCTGCCGACTGCTAGCTGTACTTATTTCAGATCATAGCCAGACAAGATGAGCTGAACTCCAGGGAGATATAAAAAAAGAACTAGTTCAGTTATGTATTAATTAAAACATTTAGGAGTTAAAGTGTTACTACCCACAACAGTAATTCAGTCTGTATATGCAATAAAGCATGCTTGTTATACTCACTGTGGAACCTAACGGGTTAAAGAGGAAGTAAACACAGATGGGGTTTACTTCCTCTACAGTCCCCTGTAAAGTAGATGCATAATGGGCTACTATGCATCGCATAGTAGCCCATTATGCGTCACTTAGCTGCAAACGAAGCCTGCGACGTCCAGCGCTGTCCCCATGTCCCCTCTTCTTTCCGGGGCTGTGACTCCGGCTCTGTGGCTGGCCGGAGTCGCGTGACTTCACTCCCGCGCATGTGCACGGGAGCCAACAGTCACGGCACGATCACAGTGAAGGAACGGCATGGAGGCAGTTTCTTTACTGCACAGTGCCGAAAAGACGTTGGCACAGCTAATACTCTGCATATCTCCTGAACCGTGCAGGTTTGGGAGATATGCAGGGCACCTACAGGTAAGCCTTATTATAGGCTTACCTGTAGATGAAAGTGGTTGTCACGAGTTGACAACCACTTTAATTCTCTGCGTTGTGCAAAAAGCCTGTTTGATCCTGTCTTCTGTGATCCTCCCTTTCTTCTACAGTCCCCAATCCATCTACTGATAGTACAGAGTAAGCACTCCGCACATTCTCAGTTTGGTGTGTATTGCTAGAGAGTTGTTTTTTAAGAGGGTGCATGTGATCGGCACAAGGCCAATCAGCACTGTCCAGACAAAGGCTCAGGGATCCTGCAGCCTCATAGGACAGTCAAGAGGAGAGAGAAGACTCCTCCTCCAAGCTTTAACCAGCGCTCAGCTGGACACTGATAGAAGTCACAAGACTTCTATATACTGCTGATTAGAAAAGGTATTTAGCAGTTTATATTTACTAAAATAATTGCAATTCCTATTCATGTATGTTCTGTGTACTGTGGGAGACCAGATATAGTGAATGCAGGGTCCTTGGTTTAGTAACACTTTAAATATAACTAGTGTAAGTATCCCACTTTGTTTTTATTTGAGCCTCTCAGACTGAAAAAGTGAGGACCGGCACTAGACACCTAGAGCACTAGACCAGCCTTTTTCAACCAGGGTGCCTTGAGGTTTTTTCAGGGGTGCCTTGGCAAAATGCCTAAAAATTGCCCAAAAATTGTATACAAGCCGGTATGTGGATGAAGGCTGCCTTACACTTACACTACGTCACAGGTTTTCATTGCGCACCAATTGAGGAGGAGGATGTCAGTCATCTGCATAGCATCCTTGTTTGACCCTTCCCTGCCCCTCTCCATCAGTGTTAGGGTCACATTAGCTGAGTGATGGAGAAAAACTGAGGGAGAAGAGAAACATAGGCATACTAGTCAGTACCAGTTTGCAAAAGTGTATTTGCTTTGGAAGAATAAATCGCCTCTAATTTGGGTGTCCTGCTTGGACTTGTGGATGTTGCTGCATTGTGTAAAACTATTAGGGCTGGTTTACACTTACTTCAAAACAGGGCGTCAGACACGCTTTGTTAAAGCTCTCTTAACGCCAGTCAAAGCTCCTGTCACTAAATAAAATGGTTAGCTTACAGTCCTGTTTACAACTTGCATTGGCTTTGCTGCGCTTCAGCTTTGTGTCAAAAGAGATACCCCATGTAGCTTTAGCCATGCTTCAAAGCCTCTCCAACGCCTCCATAGAAGTCTATGACAAAGCTTGTTTGAAGCTCGCATGAGACCGAAACCAGAAGTGATGAAATTCTCATTGCTTCCGGTTTCTGGCATCACTCAGAGGAACAACATCCATTCCTCTCATTGTGTCAAAGGAATCGGATGCTGCTGGTCGCATCCTTACAAGGCTTTCTGATCACACGGGAGAGCCCAGTAAAGGTGAAAGTGGGAGACCCCCTTCCATCACCTGTAAAAGTAATCCAGCGTCTCCTTAGCCGCACAGATTACTTTTTATTTTAACCACTTAAGGACTGGAAGGATTTCCCCCTTAATGACCAGGCCATTTTTTGCGACAATTAACAATTGTGCGGTCATGCGACGTTGTACCCAAACAAAAAAAGAGTGACAATTTTGAAAAAAATAACCAATATTTTTAACTTTTTTTCTATAATAAATATCCAAAAAAAAATGTAAAAAGAAAAATTCTTCATCAGTTTAGGCTAATATGTATTTATAGACATATTTTTGGTAAAAAAAAAAAAAAAAAAATCGCAATAAGCGTATATTGATAGGTTTGCGCAAAGGTTACAAAATAGGGAATAGATTTATGGCATTTTTATTATGTATTTATTTTTTTACTAGTAATGGCGGCGATCAGTGATTTTTAGCAGGACTACGACATTGCGGCGGACAGATCGGACACCTATGACATTTTTGACACTTTTTTGGGAACCAGTGACATTATTACAGTAATCAGTGCTAAAGATATGCACTTTTATTGTACTAATAAAACTGGCAGGGAAGGGGTTAACACTAGGGTTGATCAAGAGGTTAACTGTGTTCCCTGGGTGCGTGTTCTAACTGTATGGGGGACTGTGTGACTGGGGAAACACACAGATCCGTCCTCCTGCATAGTAGAAAGACAGGATCTGTGTGATCTCCCCTGTCAGAACGGAGACCTGCCTTACACAGACAGATCCCCGTTCTGTCACTGCGGGGAACGATCGCGGGTGGCCGGCTGACATCGAGTCATTGGTTGGCTTCCCGGCTGGCCAGTGGGAGCGCACGCGCCCACAAAACCTGTTCCCACGACCGACGTACAATGACAGCGATTCGCGGGAACGAGCCAACCTGCCGCAGTAAAATGACGGTGGCTGGTCGGCAAGTGGTTAAAGGGAATCGCCGGCTGGAGAAAATTATATCTCAGTGACCGCTGCAGCTGTACAGATACATCCAATTGTAGTGTACATAGTATTGCAGCTTACCAGTCCTTAAATGTGTTAGCTGCCTTTTTTTTTCTTTCAATGTTTCATTTACTTTTATTTTAACCACTTTACCCCCCTTCATGACCAGGCCATGTTTTTCAATAGGCACTGCTTTCATTTAACTGACAACTGCACAGTCGTGCAACGCTGTGCCAAAATAAAATTGGTGTCCTTTTTTCCCCACAAATAGAGCTTTCTTTTGGTGGTATCTGATCACCTCTGCATTTTTTAATTTTTTGCGCTATAAACAAAAACAGAGCTAAAATTTTAAAAAAAAAACAATATTTTACTTGTGCTATAAAACATATCCAGTAAAAAAATGTAAAAAATCACATTTCTACATCAATTTAGGCCAATATATATTCTGCTTCATATTTTTGGTGAAAAAAATCCCACTAAGCGTATATTGATTGGTTTGCGCAAATGTTATAGCATCTACAAACTATGGGATAGATTTATGGAATTTTTATTTATTTATTTATTTTACTAGTAATGGCGGTGATCAGTGATTTTTAGCAGGACTGCGACATTGCAGGGGACAAATTGGACACCTAACTGACACTTTTTGGGGACCAGTGACACCGATACAGTGATCAGTGCTAACAAAATGCACTGTCACTGTACTAATGACACTGGCAAGAAAGGGGTTAGCACCAGGGGCGATCAAAGGGTTAAGTGTGCCCCCAGGGGGTGCTTTCTAACTGTGGGGGGATGCTTTCACTGGCAGAAGACAGAGATCCGTGTTTCTTTTTAGCAGAAACACAAGATCTCCATCTAGGCGGACCGCCATTCTGCCTCTCCTCAGACTCATTGGCGGGTCACGGCGGACATTGGGGTTGATTTACTAAAGGCAAATCCACTGTGCACTGCAATGCACTTGGAAGTGCAATCGCTGCAGACCTGAGGGGAAGATCTGAAATTTAGGGGAAGCTCTGCTGATTTTATCATCCAATCATGTACAAGCAAAAATGCTGTTTTTTATTTTACTTGCATGTCCCCCTCTCTAGATTTACAGCGACTGTACTTCCAAGTGCCCTTGCAGTGCACTTGTGGTGCACAGAAGATTTGCCTTTAGTAAATAAACCCCATTGTGTCCGCCGGAACCGCTGATTGGTTCCTGCTGTGTCCAATCACAGCACGAGTGGGTCGCCGGCGGCGCGCACCCGCCCCACACCCCGTGCACCAAAGCTTGTATGGGTACAAGATTGAAGTGCGCTGGACGGTCCAAAAGCAGTTAACCTGGTAATACTGCCATTAACACACTTCCTTTTCCTAGGGTGCAACCGTACTGAGCAGCACTGTCATCCTGGGAAAGAGCGTGTGATAGGACTACATAACACCTTCCTCTCTTCTCCATAACAGGGGAAGGTGTTTTGTAGTTCACATAGATAGAACATTGAACAATGATAACTAGCAACAGGCCGGAGACAAGATTTTTTTTCTTTTGCACTTGTGAAACCGATATAATAAAATGCTTTCAGTGGTATATTTAACGGACCAAACGGGAGCAAAGAAGAGAAACGTATTGTTAGCGTTTACACTTTAAGATAATTCCCATCTACGCACGTCAGCCGTGCATTTGGCTGCTTGCCTGATGTTCTGCTTTTAAAGAAACGTAACCTTAGCTGAACCAAGAGAGAACATTCAGTTTGTCCTCACAGCCCTGCCAAACCATTGGTAAATGATTGCACAAGGCAGAGCTTTGCCAACAGTATTATCAACATCATTATTACCACAGTTGAGAAGTAAAGGAGTAATCTTGTCCTGTACCCTAATGTTACTAATATTTTTAAGCAGATAAAATGTCAAAGGCTATTTAGTAAATAATAAAGTATTCTAAACTCTAACTTAAAGTGTTACTAAACCCAGTAATATGAAAATAGTTCATCTGCCCCCCACAGTGCCCACAGCTTCTTTTTACATTAAAATACTGCCATTATATACCTTTCGGGATGATCTGTATACCATGTTTTCCGAATTACCTGCACAGTTTGTCCATAGCTGTGTGTTCAAGTAGGAGGAGATTTCCACTACAGCCTGTATACACGCCCACGTGTGTGATGTCAATATCATGTGACCTGAACAGTTCAACTGAAACAGGAAATGTACCCTCCAGCATAAGAGACCAAACTGAGCAGGTGCAGCTTTACCACCCTGCTGTGTATAATATGGACTTGCTTACATAGACAGTGCAGGAGGGAAGAATCTATGCATACAGGTTAAAACAGCCTTTTTTACACAATACTGAGGATTAACCCCTTAAGTTCCACAGTGAGTATAACAAGCATGCTATGCTGCACATTAGACATGTGCATGACGAAAAAATTCATTTCGTTTCGATTTGTTAATCTAGTTATTTCGTTTAGTTAAAATCGGTTGATTCATTAAATTTGTATTCGGAATTCATATTTGGAATTTTTTGAATTTACTGTTGTTTTTCAATTCGAAACGTTCAAATCGATACATTTTTTAATCGGACGAAACAAAAATGTTATATTTTTTCAATTTGAATGCAGCAAAGCGAACAAACACAATAAAATCTTCATCAAATGATTACAATGACCCTTTAAAGCGGAGTTCCACGCAAAAGTGGAACTTCTGCTTTAAAGGAAGGTGACCCCCTGACCTTCCACAATTGGTATGTCTTTTTTTGGGGTGGGGGGGGCGGGGACCGGAGATTCTGTTTTCACAGGGTCCCAGGTCCATTTCCTCTCCTAGAGCTGGGGCTCCAGAAGGAAGTTCACCCCCCCCCCCCCCATGGTGATCTTCTAGGACACGTCACAGGTCCCAGAAGATACATCGAGCCATTCACAAGGCGCAGAGCGACTTGCACGTGCGCAGTGATCGCCCGGCTTTGAAGCCAAAGCCAGGTGCCCACACTTGTGATGCCGGCACTGCCGAGGGGAGGGGGAGCAGAACGAGCCCCCGGGCGACTGCACCGATGTAGCCTGGGACAGGTAAGTGTCCGATTGTTAAAAGTCAGCAACTAAACTTTTTGTAGCTGCTGACTTTTACCTGGGTGGAACTCCGCTTTAAATCACCTTTGGCTTAACAAAAACAGCATTATTTCCAAATGGTACTATAATAACACACAAAGTCTTTGATTTCAGAAGTATGTTTACAGCTCAAATTCGAATGCGATGTAAAATTTGATTCGAATTTCGTTTCATTATTCGGAACATTCGGTAAATTTCGTTTATACTGTAATTCGGATATATCCGAATCATGAATAATTTGTCTGAATATTAATTCGGGATGAAACAAACCACACATCTCTACTGCACATACAGACTGATTTTACTGTTGTGGGTTTAGTAACACCTTAACTAAATGCATTTGGTTTGCTAAAGCACTGTGTATTAAAGCCCATACACACGATGCAAAATTTGTACGGGAGTTTTCGTACAACGACCGATCGTCTGAAATTTTTACCGTTAGTATGCTTCCTTCAAAAGTCGATTCTGATTCGACAGTCGATTCTTTTCAGACGACAAAAGCTGGATGTGCAGACTATACATTTTTTGTCGGATGTGACCACAACATCCGATTTTCGTATAATTAGTACGGTTTTCGTGCAAACATAATCGTAAGACTGCGCATGCTCAGATATGAAAGAATAACTACAAAGCACACATTACGTCACTTCTGAAGTTCTATTCTGTCGTACGAGAATTTTCATATCGTTAGTAACCTCTTCACTTTCGACATGAGACTAGCATCCAACATAAAACGGACGAACGGTCTTCCGAAAATCTAAGCTTGTGTATGAGGTTTTAAAGAAAAGAATTGACAGTACTTTTTTGTCATATAAAACACTGTTTTCACCTTTTCATATGCATCTTTACATCTCAGTGTCACTAATTACCTTCAGTCTCTTTCAGCTGCTTTCCATCTATGTACAAACTAGAGGTCGACCGATATGGGTTTTTCTCTGGCCGAAGCAGCTGCTGATATTTGGAAATCGGGGCGGCCGATGGCCGATATATGATGCCTATTTTTTTGTACCGATATGTTAGGCTGATTTTCCTTTTTTTTTCCCTTCATTTCATAAAATCTAACAGTTAAGTAATAAGAAGTGATACAGAAAAGTGCTTAAATTAACCTGTACAGGTCCGCGCTATTGACAAAAGACGTCAACAGTGCGGACCTGAAAATCCGGGTGGACGTCCATGGACGTCCGCCCCTTTACACGCCCCCTGCGCGCACTGGGCGGCGGCGGCGCACGCGCTCCGCCGCCGCACGCTGCGTGGGCGTGCCCGCGGGTCGGGCGGACTCGATGTCCGCTCCTGACCCGCGATCGCCTTACAGAGCAGTAGAACGGGGAACCGCCGATGTAAACACGGCGGTTCCCTGTTCTGTGACAGGGGACAAACAGATCTACTGATCCCTGTCACTGGGATCAGTTAGATCTGTTATGTCCCGACCAGCCCATCCCCCCCACAGTTAGAACACACCCAGGGAACATTGTTAACCCCTTCACTGCCCCCTGCTGGTTAACCCCTTCATTGCCAATGACATTTATACAGTAATCAGTGGACATTTAAATTTCTGATCGCTGAATAAATGTCATTGGTCCCAAAAAAGTGTCAAAAATGACCGACATGTCCGCCCGGATATCAAAGTCCCGATAAAAATCGCAGATCGCCGCCATTACTA
>BLSH010438154.1:567543-593825 GCA_018402905.1 Glandirana rugosa
AGCCGTCACATGATCGGGAGGGCCAATCAGAGCGCCCGTATCCCGATCTCCGCTCAGCTGGATCCTGTGATCATAATGATCACAGGATCCAGCAGCAGCGCGGCGCGTGCCTGCGCTGCGAGTACCCGTTCTGCATGACGTATATATACGTCATGTCAGAACGGGGAAGCTCCCACCCGGCCGTATATATACAGTGGCCGGGTGGGAGGTGGTTAAATGGTTAAACTGAGCTCATCTACACACTGGAGTTCATTCCTTTGATAAGTATAAACATTGTATCTCTCTGGTTCTTTATCAGCGATGTTCTCAGACTTGGCAGGCTACCTGGACTTTTGTCTTTCTTGTTCTAGTAGGAGCGACTCAGGTCGCTCCTACTTATAAAAAGGTTCCTGTACTACTTTTGGGGCGCCTGAAGTCGTGCTGTACGGGGTTGCACAGAGTCGCCCTGCAAGTTGGATCACCCCTGTGTGAACCAGCCTTAGTGCATAAATGAATCGGGCTAATTTGAAGCACAATCGGTCGATTAATTAAAAAATGCCAAAAATCGGCCCGTTATATCGGTCTACCTCTAGTACAAACACTCCAGCAGTGGCTGCATATCCTTGCTTGAGATAGGCTTAAAGTGTGCTTTGACTTTTGCAGTCAAATTTGAGAAAAACCCAGTTTATGTTTGTTTTGTGTTCCCATTTACACAATATGCCTGTTTTAAAAATAATTCTTACCTTTTTATTTACACCAAATACAACCTGTATGACTTTCGGGTTACTTATGTGTACTGGTTACTGTAACTCATAGGTGTGCGCAGCCTATTAGATACAAAAATAAAAAAAACGCAGCAAAGATAAAAGTCACCAATAACTAATAGAATGATAATAAATAGCAGCTATACACAAAGTTCAACACAGAACAATAAGCAAATGAGAGGATTAAAAAGTGCAGCGCTAAAAGACTCCAACATAATGCTCAGCATATGTCCACCATAGAAATAGTTCATTCAGAAGGAGAAAGATCCCACATGCCATGATAAAGATGATAGGTAATGTGAAGAGCCACCAATGTAGATACACCACTCTTACCCCAAGTATTGTGACCCCCTGACTAAGGACTAGTTTACACTTGCTTTGGCTTCAATGCTCATTAAAGCTCATACAGCTTCAACAAGCTTTATGATGTGTTTTTGAGGCTTCGGCGGTACTTCTAACAGGCTTCAGTGAGGCTTCAACAAGGCTTCAGTGATGCGTTTTTGAAGCTTTGTTGAAGCTTGGTAAATGCCCTGTGTGTGTTTGTTGATATCTCACACCTGCAATTCCTCCAAAACAAAGCGAAGCTAAAGCTGAATTACAGCCTCGGAAAAGCCACAGGTGCTTCAAACGAGCTTCAAACAAGCTTTGTCATAGACTTCTATGGAGGCCTTGTAGAGGCTTTGAAGCCTGGCTAAAGCTACATGGGGTATAATTTCTGCAGCGCAGCTAAGCCAATGCAAGGTGTAAACAGGACTGTAAGCTAACCATTTTATTTAGTGACAGGAGCTTTGACTGGCGTTAAGGGAGCTTTAACAAAGCCTGTCTGACGCCCTGTTTTGAAGCAATTGTGAAAAAGCCCTTAGAGTGGTCAAACTCGCTTTGTTTACAATCACAACAATCACAGCACTCCTGGACTCCTCTCCCTTTGTGTCACTTTCACCGACTCCCCGTTGGCAGAGATACACCTCGCGTCACTGAATCCACGTAGGGCAGCTCACCACAAGCGTCATGTAAAGTAAAAGCACGCCAACATAGCGTAAGCCCATAAAAAGTCATTTATTGTGAACAAGTTTGAATACACTCACATGTATGCTTTGGTCAAACGGCTAAAAAGATGTACTGCATGCCAGGATCCAAAATGGCCGAGCTCGGCCACGCATGCGCAGTATTGTGTGTACGTGGCTCCGCCCAGCGCATTTCAATATAGATGACGTCATCAGGGGCATGCCCACACATCAATACCACGCCAATTTATACCATGCATCAGCCTGGGAGGACAAATCGAAACTCACTATAATAACAAGAGGAAGGGCGTAAGTCTCATCACTCCATCCTCACCGTAATTAGACTACATAGACTAATCCAACCAAATCAATGGCGGAAAACCACTTGGACACCTAGAATGGGGGCGAAAGTTCATAGTAGTACCATCTAGTGTTCATACAGCAGATTACAATGCAAATGTAAATATAAAAGCTAAAACCATGATTCCAATGTTATTTTAAATTGAATTAAATCCCACACATAAATAAAGCCTATTGCATTAGGGTGTGAACCCCAAACCTTAAACACACTTGCCTTTCTCTGCAGCCTCAGCTGCACTGGGAAGTGCTCTGTGCTGAGTGGCCTCGTGTTTACTCACAAACTGAAGACTAGTAAACACAGTGAGTGTGTATATTTAGAAAAAAAGGCGCTGGTAAATGAGATATTTACTTGCCCCTTCCCCCACTCTCCATCCTAAAACATCCCCTGCAGCAGCCAAGGAGAGAGGAGAGGAGGAAAGCCAGCAGCACTTTGGGGCATAGTGATTAGGGTGTGCCCAGGCACACCGGGCACACCCACTGCGCACGCTTATGCTGTAACTTATATCCTGCCTTACACTGTTTGTATTTGATGTGTTCACTCCCTGACTGGGAACCACTGTATATTTGTTGGATGTGATCTGACCCTTTCAAAATAAAGAATGAACATGTTTTTAAAGAATTAAAAAAAGAATAATTCTTACCTTTTAGATGTTTCTCAGGTGGAGGTGTCATGGCTAACTACAAGTTTTTTTAAAAAAATGTTAGAGTGATCCTGCCCCAAGACTGTCCTCATTAACACACAATGCAATAAGCCCATCCTCTACAGTCACTTTTAACCCGTTGTTAGGACAGACAAGGGTTGATTTACTAAAACTGAAAAGTGCAAAATCTGGTGCAGCTCTGCATAGAAACCAATTGGCTTCCATGTTTTATTGTCAAAGCTTAAAGTGGACCTTCAGTCATTTTTTTCATCTTTCCATCTATTAAACCTCCTGTCCTTGTTGTCTTTACTTTTGGATAGTAAAACATTTTCTGCCAGTAAATACCTTATACAGCCCACTTCCTGTTTCTTGTCTGGTCATTAGCCTATGCTAATGACATCACACACAGCTCTCGGGGGGGGGGGGGGTGAGTCATAAGTCATAAGAAGGCCAGTGAGAGCTGCAGGGCTGCAGAGGTGTGCCTGGAGGTGTGCCTCTGTGTGTCTGTGTAAACCCAGGAAGTGAACAGACAGCAGCTTCAGCTGCCCACAGTTAAAATGTCTGTAGCCAGACTTAGTGGAGAGAGATTTCTGCAGCATAGTTGGCAAGTACAGAATCTCATGAAAGTGAAAGGGTAACAAAGTCAGTCAGCAGTGTTAATTTTGTTGACTAAAACCGACTAAAACATTTTAGTCGACTAACTTAATACCATTTTAGTCAACTAAAATACAACTAAAACTAAAACAATTGAGATGACTAAAATACGACTAAAACTAAAATGAAATTTTAGTCAAAAGACTAAGACTAAAACTAAATTGAAATTTAACGTGAAAATTAACACTGGTCTGTAGTGCATGTTCATACCTCATTACCATAAATAATAACATATTAGATTTTTCACTCCAGCAGTATATAATGAGTTTGGAAATTGTAGAGAAATGCTTAAATAATGCATTACAATTTAACTACACCCATTCGATTTTAGACGACTAAAATGATTTTAGTCGACTAAAATATACTGGGGATTTTAGTCGACTAAAATGTAGGACATTTTAGTCAACTAAAATGTCCTGGAGATTTAGTCAACTAAATACATCTAAAACTAAAACAATTTCAGAAGACTAAAATGGGACTAAAACTAAAATGCTATTTTAGTCCTAAGACTAAAACTAAATCGAAATTTGCTGCCAAAATTAACACTGGTTGGGAGACAGTTTCATTCGTATAACAGAAGTGCCTAAATACAGACCTTCATGGAAGGATCACCAGGTATTATTCTAATGAAAGCAGCAGATTGATAAAAAGCGTGAAAGCATTAACATGATAAAGCTTATATGAGATTTAAGTAACTGGGTTTCAATCTACTTTAATGGGAAACTTTGCCCAGGAACTAAAAATTGTAAGTAGGAAGTTTTCTTTCATAGACAAGATATAATATACTAGGACTGATTTACCTAAAGGAGTTGAGAATCTTACCTCAAAAAATGATGTGAATATTCACTTAAATTATTTGATCATGTAAAAAGCATCTGTACATGATTGGGTATTTAAAGTTAATATGAATTTGCTTTTCACATGACTGAATTATTAAAGTAAATAGTCGCACAATTTTTAGTAAAAATTCTCAACTCCTTTAGAAAATCAGCCTTATGCTGGCCATACACTACAGTATATGAAAAATCGGCTGTGCCCATTTTCGAAAAACGAACAATGAGAATGAGAGCAAACGATAGTGCCATCACGTAATGACCGATAAATCCCTTAATGGACATACATGAATCCATTTTTTGTTCGTTTTTTCACATATACAGTACCTAATGCAAACAGCTTGCACGGGAAACACATTATTAACCTTTCGATTTATCAGCCGAAAATTTCCAAACTTGTCCTTGTTTTTTTTGGCTAAAAAACATTCCAGCCTATTACCAATTTGTGCCCATTAACTGGCAGAAAAACTAACGAACTGTCCAAATGGCCGTTTTTTGGCTGATTTTCCGTATAGTGTATGGCCAGCATTAGTGTGTCCCTTCTTTAGTTCCGCTTTTACTTGTACTGGGAGATCATGGAGGTTGCCAGTGCTGAGTGGTTGCCTGGATGTCATACTAATCTAATGGCATTTATACTTTCTGAGGCACTGACTTGGAAGTATGAAAATCAAAACATCTGATGTCTGTCTTACTTTTTAACCGCTTCAGATCCGCTCTATAGCCGATTGACAGCTACAGCGCGGATCTGCTTTGCCGAGAGGCCGTCAGTAGACGTCCTCCGCCACGTGAGCATGCCCCTGGGTCGGTCGGTCTCGATGTCAGCCGGAGACCCGCAATCTCCTCACAGAGAGCCGGAATGGGGAACCGCCAATGTAAACACGGCGGTTCCCCGCTCTGTGACGGGGGGCAAGACAGATCTACTGATCCCTGTCACTGGGAGTTAGATCTGTTATGTCCTTTTTAGCCCCGCCCCCCCCCACCGTTAGAACACACCCAGGGAACACATTTAACCCCTTCACTTCCCCCTTAGTGTTAACCCCTTCCCTGCCAATGACATTTATCCAGTAATCAGTGTCTATTTTTAGATCTGATCGCTGTATAAATGTCATTGGTCCCAAAAAAGTGTCAAAAATGTCCGACATGTCCGCCGCAATATCGCAGTCCCGATAAAAATCGCAGATCGCCGCCATTACCAGTAAAAAAATAAATAAGAAAAACACCATAAACCAATTTCCATAGTTTGTAGGCGTTATAACTTTTGCACAACCCAATCAATATACGCCGATGAATAAATTAATTTTTTTATTTTTGGATATTTATTATAGCAAAAAGTAAAAAATATTGTTCTTTTTTAAAAATCGTCGCTCTTTGTTTATAGCGCAAAAAAAAAAACCGCAGAGGTGATCAAATTTCACCAAAAGAAAGTTCTATTTGTGGGAAAAAAGGACATCAGTTTTGTTTGGGTACAACGTCGCTCGACCGTGCAATTATTCTAATAGTGACAGCGATGAAAACTGAAAATTGGTCCGGGCAGGAGGGGTGTTTAAGTGCCCAGTAAGCAAGAAGTTAACCTGCATGTTTATTCAAGATTAGTTACTCAGCGTGTACCTATGTGAACCATAGTATTCCTCCAGAGATTGCTAGAGGTTCCTTGATCAGTAGTGAAACAAACTCCCGCCTGAGAATGCCTGCATTGTTGTGGCAACATTGCCACTTGGTAGAGCCAAGGGCATGGGACCAGTGGAGCCACTCCTCTTGTTTGCTAGTTAACTAACCACTGGCACCAATGATAATGTTAGCTGCCTCTAAAGGAGAACGTTTTTTCCACGTACCAACACATAAGGACCATTCTTCCCACTGACCACCAACATAAGGGGCATTCTTTCCAATGACCACCATTATAAAGATAATTCTTTTCAATGACTACCAGACTAAAGGGACCACCTCTCACCAATGTGGTGTGATGTACTTACCACAATTGGAATATAAAATAATTTTTAGTAGCGTTCTGAATATTATTACAAGTGTTCCTCCATGGTAAAAAGGTTGAGAAAAACTGCCATACACTACATTCTATTTAGACCCACCCTATAGTGTAAGGACTAGTGCAGTTGAATTCAAAATGAATCGATTGTTTAGGTTTGCTCTCCTATCTAAAGGTTTTGGAAAATTAAAAAAAGAGATGATTGTACAAGACTGTAACAGGTCCGGTCACTGTAAGTATATTGGTTTTAGCAATATACTGTATACGCATTGGCTTAGAATGCAAGCACGGAATTTGCTGCTGACAAATATATATTATTGTTGAGTTACCCTTTGTAAATTTACCTAGCTTTCTTGAATAATTTACATATTGTTTTTAAATGACAGGCTACATTAAATGTGAACAACATGACTGTGAAGATGCCATACCAATGTTTTATAAATGGACAGTTTGTGGATGCTGACAGTGGGAAAATGTATGACACTATCAACCCAACCGATGGATCGGTAAGTGTGACTGCTATATAAGATTGGAAAGATGGACACTCTTTAAAGTAAAAGTGTATGAAAATACACTTTTTGACATAACACTTTGTCACCTTTTCATTTAGAGCTAGACAAAACACACTTACTGTCAGTATTTCATGCATAAAAGACATGTTATTTTCTTGAATTTAATAATCCCTATGATTCCATTGTGTTTTTAGAGATAGGGTATGAGAACTGACATTTGGCTTGTTGCTGTTTGTGGCATCCTCAAAAGTGAGGAATCCCTGATTGTGAGCTGGGTCACCAGAACTAGTGTCACCATTGGAATATTTCCCCTCTGTTCCTGTTCTGGTGGCAACCCAAAATTTGTGATTTTCAGATAGAGAGGGTGAATCTCCTTAACATGGGTGCATACAGCAATAAAAACCTGACAGGTGTTCTAATCCCTCTCCACTCCATCCAAATTGTAATTAAAGGTTTTGCTTTAGTTATACTTTAAGCTTATTGTATTTGATTTAGGTTGCCTATTAGTGTAGTGCTACCCCCTGGATTTTTAGGTTCCCCTATTCCTGCACAGCCAGACAACACACAGTCAGTCAGTAACCAGTCCATGGGCTTGTTTTTGTTGTTTTATTGAGAGAAACAACTTGGATGGGGATGAGGGAATATGGGATGCCAAAATCAACTTGGTAAAACAACTTGGGGTCAAACTTCCTACTCTATGTACACAAAAAGGTTTATCCTGGACTGTACTCCCTCCGGAGTGATATCAGTATCTAAAGGATCAGTAGCAAACTTTCCTCTTTCAGGAGCTGTTCATGTCACCTTGAAACTCTAAAAAGTCTCAAACTTGCAGGAGCTCTATGTACTCTTGGCGAAACTCTAAAAAGCCTCAAACTTGCAGGAGCTCTATGTACTCTTGGTGAAACTCTAAAAAGTCTCAAACTTGCAGGAGCTCTATGTACTCTTGGTGAAACTCTAAAAAGTCTCAAACTTGCAGGAGCTCTATGTACTGTTGGTGAAACTCTAAAAAGTCTCAAACTTGCAGGAGCTCTATGTACTCTTGAGGAAACTCTAAAAAGTCTCAAACTTGCAGGAGCTCTATGTACTCTTGGTGAAACTCTAAAAAGTCTCAAACTTGCAGGAGAGCTATGTACTCTTGGTGAAACTCTAAAAAGTCTCAAACTTGCAGGAGCTCTATGTACTCTTGGTGAAACTCTAAAAAGTCTCAAACTTGCAGGAGCTCTATGTCCCCTTGGTGAAACTCTAAAAAGTCTCAAACTTGCAGGAGCTCTATGTCCCCTTGGTGAAACTCACAAAGTCCCAACACTTGCAGAAAATATCAGCTCACCTGGCTGCCTTGAAAAGTGTCCCAGACCAAGAGATTTAAGTTAGCTGTGGCACTGTCCCAATGAAGGCCTGCTAAATATTGCATCTGGTAGCCTTCTCCCTTATTGGCCCTAGGGGGTGATAGGTAGAGGTACTCACGCTGTCCCTTGAATCCTGCTGCCTTGGATAAGACTGCTGTTCAGGCCTCCTGCTGTACAGATTTTCCCATGCTAGACAGGGTGTCTCCTGGATGAGGCTGATTGATAGTGAAGGTCCCGCTCTTCAGCTTCCTCTCCTTTCCTCCTCAGCTCCAGCCCCGGGGTCCCCTCCCAGGCCTCACAACATCACCCTCACCACTTCCATGAAACAACAACCAACCCTGCTGGCAAGGCTCCTCAATATCTATGGGCCAGTTTTACCACCCTGCCAGGCCTCCTGCCTGCGGATTGGTCAAAACTCCCATCAATATTCAGAACCTGCCTCTTTACTTCAGCCCACTAGTTTCTAGAAGTTTCCATGGACCTCCAGAGCCAGGGGGATGAGATAGAGGCCTGCCTGATCTGTAGAGTCTTCGAGGTAGACCTTAAGCTGAACCCACAGCAATTACCCAGACTCACTTAAAGTGGTTGTATCCTCTTAGAGAAAAAAAAAAAATCCCCTGCAAGGCAAAGGCATAATAAGCTGGTATGCACCTCATACTAGCTCATTATGAAATACCTCAGAACGAAGGTCCCGCAGGTCCGCCTGGTCCCGAGGAGGGAGCTGCCATGTTCCCTCCATGGATCCTTCCGGGTTCACGGCTCCGGTGCTGTGAGTGGCCAGATGGCACTTCCGCACATGCGCGGGAGCCCGTCTTTACGGTGGACTTTTCGGCTGGGCATGCGCCTGCTGACGTCAGCGGTGCTTGCAGTGAGAATATCTCCTAAACCGTACAGGTTTAGGGGATATTCTTTTTACCTACAGGTAAGTCTTATTATAGGCTTACCTGTAGGTAAAAATGTCATTTTAGGGGATACAACCTCTTTTACTACTGTGAGTCCGCATAAATTTACCTAACTAGACAGTACACTAGAGGATACTACATTAGGTTACTGAAATAAGGCAAGTGTTTTTCTCGATTTAAAGTTAAAATGTTCCCACTTATGTAATTGTAACCACTTGCCATCAGCTCCATAGCAGTTTTTGCGCTGGATCATGTATATATATGTGATTCCAGACTTTTGTCTGCAGGGGGCACTGCTGGCCGTCCACTTCTGTGGTGATAATTCACATCAGAAGCAGAGATCCTGGTGGCGGGCACTCTCTGTCCTCCGGCACCCGCTGATCATTGGTAGACTACACAGAACAGGGATCTGCCTATGTAAACAAGGCAGATTCCCGTTCTGATGGGGGGAGGGATGCATTCTGTGTTCCTGAAAAACAGGGACTAGAATCCATCTCTACCCCTAGTAAAAGCATCACATATAGTAAACACAAACACTAGCTAGGCACAGTTAACCCCTTTATCGCCCTAAATGTTTAACCCCATTCCAGCCAGTGTCATTAGTACAGTGACAGTGCATATTTTTAGCCCTGATCACTGTATTAGTGTCCCTGGTTCCTGCAAAATGTCAAAAGTGTCAGTTGGTGTCAGAATGTCTGCTGCAATACCGCAGTTCCGCTATAAGTTGCTGATTGACGCCTCCTTTACTAGTATTAAAAAAAACATATACCATAGTTTGTAGACGCTATGACATTCGCGTAAACCAAAATCAAAATACGCTTATTGGGATTTTTTTTTTACCAAAAACATGTAGCAGAATTCATATTGGCCTAAATTTATAAAGAAATTATATTTTTAATTTTTTTTTATTGGATGCGTTTTATAGCAGAAAGTTAAAAATATTGTTTTGTTTTTTAAAAATTGTCAGTCTTTTTTTTGTTTATAGCACAAAAAATAAAAAACGTAGTGTTGATCAAATACCACCAAAAAAAAAGCTTTGTTTGTGTGGGGAAAAAAATGACATAAATTTTATTTGGGTACAGTGCTGCATGTCCACGCAATTTTCAGTTAAAGTAATGCAGTGCTGTATCCCAAAAGATGGCCTGGTCATGAATGGGGGTAAATCTTCTGGAGGTCAAGTGTTTAAGTTTTGCACACTCGTGGGGGAAATGGTTTTGGGTAAAGGCAATGTTTGAGGGGTGATTTCCCTTCTGGAATGCCCAAGAGTTTTGAAAATTGCTGTGTAGTATATTGCATATTCGTTTATGACTTGAAAAATTATGTTTGCCTGCAGGTGCTATGCAAAGTCTCATATTGCTCAGTAGCTGATGTAGATAAAGCTGTGGCTGCAGCAAAAGATGCCTTTGAAAATGGAGAGTGGGGAAAAATGAATGCAAGAGACAGAGGGAGAATATTATACAGGTAAGTATTGCATGTAACATGCTGCATAAGACCCAGTTTGTAAAGCCAAGACACCAAGGAATATTACTTAATATTAAAAAATACAGTATAGTGAGACTTGAAAATTACAGTCACATGCCTGAAAGTAAAAAGGTTATCCTTGTGTCAAGCTTTATGAGCTGAGTATATAGCTTGAAAATTGTGGATTCATTTTGTATATGGTTTCATGAATAAGCTAAAAATGATTTATCTGAGCCCATAGAGAACAGAGGATAAAAAAGCTTTTAGCATTGTTACTTTTATGCATGAAGTTTGTGCTCTCAGAGTATGCATGGCTTTTCACCAGAAATTCTGGTTAAATCACACATTTCATGTTTTATAAATCACATGAGAAGTCACTTGATTCCCCATCCACACTAACTTGTGTGGATGGAGGAATCGCCTCTGCCAGCTATTAAGCCTTTTTCATAATGGCGGACTTGATCTGACGCTCCATTCACCTCTATGGAGTGACGGGTGTCAGCGGTGACATGTCCGTTGACATCTGCTGCCATCCGATCCGGTCCGCTATAACCAGATGGATGGAAGCCCTATTTTCCATCCATCTGGCGAATCGGATGGGTTTGGATGTAAACGGACAGGGGGATCCGTTTTCATTCGACCTCCCTTAGAGGACAGCGGGGCTCTGACTGGTCCGTCTCTGCTCACTGTGCTCAACGGAGCAATCCTCGCTGAGCAAGTCCGTGAAAATGGACAGCCCCATATGAAAGGGGCCTTATAGTCAGACAGACACGGCACCTGCGTAGGGTTCCCCACCAAGAGATACCTTCGGTCTGGTATGGGTATTATGGGGAACCCCCACGCCAAAAGAATGGCATGGGCCCCCCCCCCAAAATCCATAACAGAACCGTATCCAAGCATACAGCTGGACAAGGGCCTCTTCCTGACAATCCTGGCTGGTGGTTGTCGGGATCTATGGGCGGGGGGGGGGACTTATCAGAATGGAAGCCCCTGTAACAAGGGGGTCCCCAGATCCCGGCCCCCCACTCTATGTGAATGAGTTTGGGGTGCATTTTACCCCTACCTATTCACCTAAAAAAAAGTGTAAAAAATAACACAGTACACAGATTTTTAAAGTATTTTATTAAGGCAGCACCGGCATTTCCTCGGATTTATTTTCCCCTCCCTTCTTTCTCCTCTGGCGATGTCTTCTCCCACTTCGGTTCTTCTCCTCTCTGCGCTGCAATTCCCGATGTAATGCTGGGTCCGCCGTGTGCAATGACTTATATTGGCATGGGGCGGGGCCGCCCACTGACATAATCTGGAGGCCACACCCCCGTGTGATGTCACCGCCCCATTATGCCCCCGGGAGGTGATGTCACAAGGGGGGCTCTGGATGATGTCAGCGGGTGGCCCACATAAGGTGGGGGGCCGGGATCTTGGGGCCCCCTTGTTAAAAGGGGCTTCCAGACCCTGACAACCACCAGCCAGGGTTGCTGAGAAGAGGCCCTTGTCCTCAACATGGGGACAAGGTGCTTTGGGGTGGGGGGCGCAGGGCCCCCCTGCCCCAAAGCGCCCACCCCCCCATGTTGAGGGCATTGTGGCCTGATATGGTCCAGGAGGGGGGGGGGGCGCTCGCTCGACCTCCCTTTTCCTAACCTGCCAGGCTGCGTACTCGGATAAGGGTCTGGTATGGATTTTGGTGGGTACCCCACGCCGTTTTTTTGGAGTGGAGGTTTCCCTTAAAGTCCAAACCAGACCGAAGGGTTTGGTATCTCTTGGGGGGAACCCCGCGATAATTTTTTTTTCCCCTTCAAGATCCTCAGCACATCATGATCCGACTTCTAGTGCGACTTCTATTCAAATCAATGAGCTCCCTTAAGGAACCATTGATTTTGTATAGAGGCAGAGAAATGCGGCTAAAAGCTAGCGAGGCTAAATGCGCATTGACACCAATGCAAAATGCTGATAACATTGCGTTTTTAACCTGGCATCGGTACTAGCTTTACAGCTCGTTTTTTATAACCCACTCGATAAGCAGCGCCTTCCCTGTACTAATACCAAGTATAATTAAATGTGTTTAAACAATGTGAATAAACAAAGTGAATAACCAATGTACAAAACGTGAACCAAGGGGGGCAGCTCCACTCAGGTAAATACCTGCTGTAAAGAATGGCTAAAATAATATGCACCGCCTCCCCTAATATAATGGCAATATTACAATTAGTGACGCATGAATAATAAATCTATACACAAATATTGAAACGTAATAAGTGTCCCTATATGTAAATCATACACAATATAAATGCAAAAAAGTCTTAAAGTGTTTTCAGTGCTTCAAAGTGACAACGTGCTTCAAAAGTGCTCCAACAACAATCTAGGTGCAGAGTGACGGGTGCCAGAACCCCTTTGTGTCCCCACTCACCAGAGAAAATAGACCTACTGCTTTTCAGTCAGAGGTCATAAACGCTAGATACTGGTGAGGGTGATGCTTGACTAGACCAACTGAACGATCGAATACCCAAAAAGGAATTGTCAGCAAGGAGCTGCGATCTAAACAGCTCAGACAAACAAGGAGATCCTCATAGTGTAGACTGTAAAATGAGCACTTTATTGCGCAAGCTTTAAAATGTACTTACAGGACATATGAAGATACAATCACCTGGTTTACAATAGTGTGTAGACGGCATGCGTTCCACCGGGTCCCTTCTACCATGGGCGGATGTGACGTGGATGGCTGCAGCGGACCGAATATGACGTCAACGCGCTTCGCTCTCGTAATAGAGCGTCATCACGGACGTTGATCACGGCCCATCGCAACTGATTTATTGCGGCATTCCCACCCCAACTGATTGTGGGGCCAATCAGAAAAAAAATGCAGATATCCATAAACATCCGTGACAGCCGTAAACCACGTACACAATACTCGCCCCCAATGGTAGAATAGGAGTGCGGAACACATTGTCGAAAGCAGATTGATACTAATACATGACCCATATAAGTATATTATACAAAAATATATATAAGAATAAAAATGTGATAAACATAATACAAAAGAATATAATATATTTAATATATATAAATCCTGAGTATAATGAAAATAAAAATACAAATAAAAATAAAGATAAAATAAAATATAAAAAAAAAATGGAATCAAAATGAAACTAAAAAAAAAAAAAAAAAAATTGAAAATTAAAAGTGTAAAGGTTTAAAAATTGATTTGAAGCTTCGAGTCCGATTGAGGGAACATGTCCATAACATTAGAAAAGGGTTCAAACATCACAGTCTTTCCAACCATTTTAGGCTTGTAAACAACAGAGACCCCAGTCAATTAGCCTTTTTTGGCATTGATCGGATAGAGGGCCATTGGAGGGGTACCAACCTCACCAGGGCCATTTCCCAGAATGAGGCCCAGTGGATCCATAGGTTGGGGACCCTGGATCTACTGGGCCTCAATATAGAGCTGGAAATCAATTGTTTTCTGCCTGATTGGTGACCCACACGGTGGGCACCTTGGTAGCATGATCCTATATTATTCTTAGGCGTGTTCCTAATACACTCATTGATCCCAACCATCCTAATAGACGAGTGGGTGCTTTTATGAGCATAGAGGCATATGTCTATCCAGGTGAATTTTTTTTTATTAATTTTCTAAATTAATTTTTCAAATCCATTTTAAACCTTTACACTTTTAATTGTTTTTATTTTTATTTTTAGTTTCATTTTGATTTCCATTTTTTTTATTTATTTTTTTATATTTATATTTTTATTTTATCTTTATGTTTATTTTTATTATACTCAGGATTTAAATATATTATATTCTTTTGTATTATGTTTATCACATTTTTATTCTTATATATATTTTTGTATAATATACTTATATGTGTCATGTATTAGTATCAATCTGCTTTCGACAATGTGTTCCGCACTCCTATTCTACCATTGGGGGCGAGTATTGTGTACGTGGTTTACGGCTGTCACGGATGTTTATGGATATCTGCATTTTTTTCTGATTGGCCCCACAATCAGTTGGGGCGGCAATGCCGCAATAAATCAGTTGTGATGGGCCGTGATCAATGTCCGTGATGACGCTTTATTACGAGAGCGAAACGCGTTGACGTCATATCCGGTCCGTTGCAGCCGTCTACGTCACATCTGCCCATGGTAGAAGGGACCCGGTGGAACACACGCCGTCTACACACTATTGTAAACCAGTTGATTGTATCTTCATATGTCCTGTAAGTACATTTTAAAGCTTGCGCAATAAAGTGCTCATTTTACAGTCTACACTATGAGGATCTCCTTGTTTGTCTGAGCTGTTTAGATCGCATCTCCTTGCTGACAATTCCTTTTTGGGTATTCGATCGTTCAGTTGGTCTAGTCAAGCATCCCCCTCACCAGTATCTAGCGCTTATGACCTCTGACTGAAAAGCAGTAGGTCTATTTTCTCTGGTGAGTGGGGACACAAAGGGGTTCTGGCACCCGTCACTCTGCACCTAGATTGTTGTTGGAGCACTTTTGAAGCACATTGTCACTTTGAAGCACTGAAAACAGTTTAAGACTTTTTTGCATTTATATTGTGTATGATTTACATATATGGACACTTATTACGTTTCAACATTTGTGTATAGATTTATTATTCATGCTTCACTAATTGTAATATTGCCATTACATTAGGGGAGCCGCTGCATATTATTTTAGCCGTTCGTTTTTTATAACGCCCGTGTATATGAGGCATTAAAGGAGAAGTCCAGCCTGAGCTTGTTTGACTAGGCTTCTCCTATGGGTCACAGGAGTGCAATCCGTTTTGCACTCCTGTGACCTGTTTTCAGCAGAGAACGGATTTAAGTCTGCTCTCTGCTTACGTCACAGGAGTCAGACCAGGCATCGCGTCATCCCGACTTCAAGAGTCTGGATCCGCCACGTGCCTGGACCGACACCCGTCTTAGCCTCTCAGTGAGCCACTGAGAGACTGAGACGGCCGCTCTCCGCCCCTCCACAGCTCAGCGCTCCATTGAGCGTGGTGGAGCAGAGTGGAGGGCTTGCTGATTGACAGTCGTTTTTTTTACCTTAAAATGAAGCCCTCCAGCAGTGTGCGGAGGCTTCCATCTTCACTCGGTCTTCCTTCCAGGTCCGAGAGCTTCCACAGCTTGAATGGCCGATGAGTCTCAGGCACGACACACGGCTCTGAAAGAAAGGCATGGGTATGCCGTTTCATCAGAGTGCATGCGACGGAGACGTCATCGGCTGCTGCCCACTAGAATAGCTCATAAACAGTGCATGTTTACAAGATCTTCATTTACCTACAGGTAAGCTTTATTATAAGCTTACTACCACTTTAAGGGGCATAAATTACAATATGGTAGTTCTGGCGCTTTTTTATTGTTTGCCATCAGCAAGGTATAAGCTGGAACTTCTATTTAAGACTTGCAGATCTTATGGAAGAACATCAAGAAGAGCTGGCAACTATTGAAGCATTAGACTCAGGAGCCGTCTACACACTGGCACTGAAAACACACGTGGGGATGTCCGTGCAGACCTTCAGGTACTTCGCCGGATGGTGCGACAAAATTCAGGCAAGAACATACTTACCTGGTTACTTATACTCTGTTTAGTTACAGTATTAACACTGTTTGAATAGCTTAGCTAGCCTGTAGGATGTTTACCTTGTGCTGTGAAAGTGTAATCATTTGTTGATAAAAGATTGACATTAAAAGGATATGTGCATTTTTTTTTATACGCGTCCCCTTTTGATTTTCACAGTTTTTAAAGAATAAAGCATTAATACCAAAAAAACAAACAAACACTTTATAAATATTCTGTGTACAGAACCCCTCCAGGTAGCCATATTGCATTTCATTTTCAGAAAATTACAGAGCTGCATTTATATACGCTATATTATTTTTTCTTTATTTGCTATTTTTTTCCCCACGAATGTGGAGTTACCCTTTACAAATGAACACCGTGAAACAGTCAGGCTTTTTAAGACTATCAATATTTGTTCTTCTATCTGGTAACTAAAGCTTATAGCTACGGCATATCTACCATTTAATCCACAATTTTTCAATGCAGTGCTACAAAAAAAAAAAAAAAAAAAAATGCAAATTTTAAATGTTTAAAAAAATACAAAGGGAAGAAAACTATTCAAGGGTTTCTAAAACTACAGTAAATATGGTTAACCAAGTGCTAATAAGAGGTTTTGAGTTTATTTAATAACACATTATAGTATTTTGTGAATGAATAACACAGCTGCAACCATCATTTATAAATAAATGAAGAGCAAGACTGAGGGGTGGATGTTACACTGACAGTGGAGCTTTGCTGATTACACTGGGAGAGCCATGCTCCCAGTGTAATTTGCAAAACGGTTCTGTCATTTTGATAGTCCAGTCCTGCAGAGTGCCAGAGTAGAGACAAGGTAACTTGGGTACAACCAGCATGCCAGTTTTTACCTTCGATTATCACTAGCGGCTGCTATAGCCACTAGCAATAATCACTGCCGGGAGAACACAATGGCCCAGCAAGAGGGATTCCCCTGTCAGCACTGTCTGTGTTGATGGGGGAATCAAGCAAATTTCTTTCCTGCAACTCCATGAATGGCCAGCCTAAAGAAGACGCAGAAGAAGCCCCTGACCCATTTGCACCTTCTCCCCCAAACCACAGTGCCCTAAAGTTAGCCTCTCCTGCCTCAGCCCGGCCCCTGCTGATACATTATATGTACTTGTTATAATTCAGTCAAAAAATAGGAAGGGAGGAACATTCTATAATAGATATATATATGTATATATACATATGTGTGTTTTTTAATTTATTCTCAAATATCACTCTTGCAATAGCTTACATACTGTATACCTGCTATTTATTCAGGATGCTTCCTCATTTCATCCATGGAAATGTTATTAATTCAGGGCTTCATGCCATTACGGAAAAATGTATTTCTGGTGAATATTAGGATAATTTTAAAAATTGTTTTTTTTTTATTTTTTATTAGGGATCTACAATTCCAATAAACCAAGCACGTCCAAATCGCAATTTAACATTTACTAAAAGGGAGCCACTAGGGTGAGTATTTAAACCTTCACTAATGATATATCCACATATCTAAAGGAAACCCGTGGGAGAAGTAATATTGGAGTTGCCACTGCTAATTTCTGTTCTAGGAACAAGTTCCACAGCTGTCAGTCATATCCTTACTTTGCTTCTTACTAAGTCACTGACCTAACAAAAGCAAAACAGCCAGTGAAGTGTTGGGATGCGCAGAATACTTCTGATTCTGTCAGAAACCATAAACCAGACGGAGACAGAAAGTGCAGTTAAAATCACACTTTCAATGAAACTGTAAAAAATAACACAGTTCAGGAACATAGTCAAAAACAGAAGCAGGGGTTTGGATGCCAGAACGGCGGGTAATCAGACTAGCCGGGTCAGGAAAACAGAAGTCAACATAGTGAGGAGCAAAAATTAGGAACAGGAAATCGAAGGGAAGTCAGCCAGGCCAAGTCATACACAGGAACACAGGAAAGAATGCACATAGAGATCATAGACCATGCAAGGGCCAAGAGGAAATAAGCTAAGCTGTTTAAATAGAAAAAAGGGGCTGGCTATGGGCTGGACTAAGGAGGCAGGTTAATGGTAACCCGGTGCGTCACTGTGGTAAAAATGATTAGTTATTAATTAACTGACAGCTGAGCAGATTCTGAGCACTGAAAGAAAAGAGCTGCTCGTTAAGTAGCAGTCGCCAGCCCTGGCAGCTTCGATGACTTTCCAGGTAGTCAATAAATGACAGTGGAAGACAGCCTTGGAATGTGCACCTTCAAGTCTGTAATGACATTTTCCATGTTTCTATTTCCATATATGGCTCTTACACTAGTCTCAGGAACATTTGGCAAGCTTGCTTGAAGAACCCTTCAGCTCACATCTAGTGGTGCTGGATGTAGCTTTATTTTGGCAAGTTTTAGTTATCAAGAGGATCATTCTTCTGACATCATCCTTAGTAATATCAACATATGTTATTTCTGAACCTTACCCACTTTAAAACCAATCAACACTATTTCCATCTTTCTGAAAGATGGTTTTCAGATCTGGGTTGGTTCAACATCTCATCTAGATGGGTTATGTTCTTTCCACAGTGTCTGTGCTATTGTTATTCCTTGGAACTATCCATTGATGATGCTTGCATGGAAGAGTGCAGCATGTCTGGCTGCAGGAAATACACTTGTTCTGAAACCTGCACAGGTACATATTTTTGATAAAAAATTTCCAAATTCAAGAGACCATTGGCATCCCAACAGCTGGATGAGGATATTTTTTAGGCAGCTACATCACTGGGTTGCAGTTTCTGGCTACTGACTGCTAAAATAAACACTGTGACATATGTTTGCTTTGTTGCTTTCTGTAAATATCACACTATATAGTCAAGTGTTTATGGACATCTGACCATCACACATGATCTTTAATAGCCCACGTTGTTCTGGGAAGGCTTTCTATAACCTTTTGGGGTGCATACCAGACTTCCTCTTACTTATGCAATCACATTTTTTGAGGCTGCGATATCCTATCAGATTTTTCCAAGTTGTGATAGCAATGCAATATAAACCCCGTAGGGTCCTTTCACACGAGCGGATCGTTCGGGTCCGCCTGTCAGTTTTTCAGGCGGACCAGAACGGACCCTCCATTGTCCTCTATGGAGCGATGGATGTCAGCGGTGACAAACCCTATTTTCCATCCGTCTGGCGGATTGGATCGGATGAACATGGACCGTCTGTCTGATCATCCATAGAGGAGAATGGAACTGTGACAGGTCAGTCTCTACACGGAGTGTAGAGATGGTCCTGTCATCCACCGGCTCAGCTGGGATAAACGGATGGATCCCCGCGAAGCCCGTCAAAACGGGCTCCGCTCTTGTGAAAGGAGCCTTATTAACCAAACGTGGGGTAGTAGGGATTTGGCTGGCAGAGATAGATTTTTCCAGACAATCACTATTGTTTCTCTTGATTTAGTCCAAAGCTATAAATGACTGCCCATTACACATTGCAATACAAGATTGCATGTGTATGCACTGTGAGAGATTAGCTCAAAAGAGATCACCTTCCCTGGGAAAAAGGTAGCCAGGTTTATTTAAAAGGTTGCAGGTAAATCAAATAAACAAAACAGAAAATAAATCCTTGCCATCGAGGCACTAACAAAACAGTTTCAATTTCCTAACTCAGAGGTGAAGGGTTTCTCCCAGTCACCCACAAAACAAAGATAATGCAAACCTTTTGTTCAGTCACAAAGCAAAGTTAATTTCATAAGCTTTCTCAGGCTTGATGGCTCCTGAGTCCCAGGCTAGAGCAATTATCTGATTCAGACCTCTTTTCTTTATACCACCTGTTGATGGACACAAGTGGACCGCAAAATCTGGTCTGGAACCAACCCTGCCAAGGTGGCTGGTAAAACATTCCCTAATTACTGCAAGTGAACTAGGGTTGCCACCTTTTTTCAATCCAAACCCGAACACTTTAGCGGTGCACAGCAATTTATTTTAAGGGGGAATGCTGTGGACTCTGGTGTAGAGGGGAACTCTGATGTGATGGGGTTTCTACTCACCAAAGCTCCCACTTACTTAAGAGTTCCCAGCATGTCCCCCTAAATCAGGGTTCTCAAAGCCCCCCTTACATCAGAGTCCACAGGGCACCCCTTATATCTGAGTCCCCCTTATCTTAGAGTAGACACTCTCTCAGAGGCAGGAGAGAGAAGGGAGGAAGGGGGGAGACTTCAGACATTGAATGGTGAGCTCACTCACCTGAGGATGGAGGCTGAAACATTGATACCTTTCATCCACTATGTACCTGTCGGCTGCTGAGCTTCAAATTTTCAGCCCACGCATCCTTTTCCCGAGCATTTAACGCCAGGGATTGGCATGTGGGTGGGCAGGCAGAGGGGGAAAGGGCAGGAGGAGCAAGAGGAAATTAAGCCCTCTCTTCTCTCCTGTCCATGTATGGGGGTGTGGCCTGTGCGCACATCTGTGCACTTGGCGGGTGTGGTACTCAGTTATTTGTGGAACCGCAGTCCATCCATGCTCAATAATGTGTCCGGGTTTCAGGAGGTCTGAAACCCAGATATACAATTTCAAACCCTGACTGTCTGGGAGAATCCCGGACGGGTGGCAAACCCTAAAGTGAATGCATGTGAGGTGAAACATAACATCCATCGATCACCTCGCCTTTCATAACGCCACAGCACATATTGTTAAGGAAAATACAATTCAGTGTACAGATGATGCATATGGCCAGCTTTAATATATATGGATGTAATATGAATAAGTCACCTCATAATTTGATGGAGATTACTACTGCTACACAGGAACATAATTGGGGGGATTCCAAATGATCTGCATTCTGATCTGGTCTAGCTTCCCTTTAAAGACAGTACTATATATTTTCATGCATTTCAACATAATCTTATTTTTTGTGGTTATGTCCTTGTGACATTTATATTTTTTTTTTTTAGGTTACTCCTCTTACAGCTTTAAAATTCGCTGAGTTGTCTGTAAAAGCAGGTGTACCCAAAGGAGTCATCAATATCCTGCCAGGGTCAGGTAATATTTTAAAATTTGCATTTTTTTTTTCATAAAATGATTTCAATTTAAAGAAAGAGCCCTGGAATATCATGTTACTCTAAATAAAAATGAGACATTTGATATTATGCTAAAAGATGTTTTCAAGTTCAACTGATCCTACTGCAAAGAACTATGATTATTTTGCAAAATCAATCTTTATCAATTTCTTATAGCCTAGCGTTTTTCAAAAAGTGACTTATAAACAGAAATGACACTCCCCCTACTTGCTCACATGGTACATATGTATTGTGACATATTGTTTCTTCACTGATCACAAGGCTTTTTTATAGACTGTTTTACAAATTTTTTTTAACAGAAAGATTTTTATTAAACAAACCTGGATTACAAAACAGAGTGTCCAAAGAAATAAAATAAAATGTATGACAAATGCATCAATGATTCTGTTCCTCTCAGGGAACTTAAACCGCATACATATGGATCATACAGCTTGAATACAGTAACTCAAGTTGCAATCAGAACCTACAATCTGTGACAACATTAATACCCTGAGTCCCATGCCCGCTTGTACACTGGATATAAATTAAAAGGGTGAGAAATTAGAAATCGGGGGATGGGAGGGGATAGGGGAAAGGGAGAAGGAGGAAGGCAGGACAAGGAGAGGATATCCCCAACAGTCATGTATAAGTCAGCCACAGGCATCTATCCAACCAGACCAAACCTTGTCAAACTTCCCTGGACATTGTCTGCTTTCGTATGTGAGTCTATAGCGTGGTAGAGCTGAGTTAACCGAATGTCTCCATGAGTCAAAGGTGGGAGGCTCCACCGACTTCCATCTTAAGAGTATTTCCCTTCGGGCATAGAACAGTGAGAAGGTTATGTGTAGCTTGGTTGTATCTATCCCCTTCAACCTCTTCCAGGTGGCTCAGTAGTAACAGCAGGGGATCCAATGGAATCCTGATGCCACAGATATCACTCAGAGTGTTGGCCACAGCCTCCCACTATGGTTGGAGCACAGGACAGGACCAAACCATGTGAGTCTCTGTGGGGTGTAATAAGCCCTGTGGAGAAACGTAAGTTGTATAACTCTGTCTTTTGACGCTATCATAGAGGGAATATTTGTAGAAATGCACTCCTCCCACTCCTCGTCTGCGAGGGTCGGAAAATATCAGCTTTACATTTACTCAAAGAGAGGGTCAGTTTAGCGTCATGAGCAACCGTCAGATACAAATACGAGGAGAGAGGCTTCCCCATCACACTGGAGGTCAAAAGGCACTCAATGAAGTCTGATTCAAGGACTACTGGTTCAGAAAACGGGGCTCTGAGTGCGTGTTGCAGCTGCCAGTATCTGAACTTGAAGGAGCCAGGTATCGAATATAGGTGCCTCAATTCATGAAAAGGAATGAATCTGCCATTTCCTATTACATGTTTCAGAGTGGTGATCCCCTTCTTAGCCCACAGGGAGGGGTCAGTAATAGTATGTAAGTGGGGTAGCATGGGATTTCCCCAAAGTGGCATATGTGGGTATAAATGAAAGGGTTTCCTATATATTGCCCTAGCATCCTGCCATACCCGTATCGTGGTCTTCATGGGGGTCATCATTGAGGGGCTGGCCCTCCTCCCCCGGAACACCAAGTTGCTCAAGGCTGCGTAGGAGCCCAACATAGCTGACTCCAATGTAACAGCTGGGGTCTGTTTGGGCTGGGAGAACCACCAAAGCACCGTGACAAGGACTGCCACCCAGTAATAGAGTTGGAAATTCGGAAGCGCCAAGCCTCCACCCTATAAGGGAAGATATAGTATTTGCTTCGCCACTCTGGGGGGTTGCCCTGCCCAAACAAAGGATATCAACTATCCCTCCAATCCTCAGAAGAAGGCTTTGGGGATGTGTGTCGGAATGTTCCGGAAGAAATACAGGTACTTAGGTAAGGGTATAATTTTTAGCAGATTAACCCTGCCTACTGGTGTCAATGGAAGAGGGCGCCATGCCACACATTTAGCAGTTAATTGTGACATAAGGGGAGATATATTTTTTCCATAAAGTCATCTACCTCGCACCTGACACTGTTTTACAAATTTAGTGTATACACTTTTTGGGAGCTTAAATTAGATCTAAACCCTTAATAGATCACATTTGGTCTAATAAAATTAAATGTACAATGTATTTGATTTTAGTAATTTGGTTTAGATGTCATTTAAGGTTTTTAGACACGACAGGTGCATTCTTGGGTATCTTAATAGCTACATTGTCTGTGCATAGAGATGACTTCACATTCATCTGTAAAGTACATGCATGGCTTTGGTAAATAAGGTCCACAGTGTGTAGATGTTAGAACAAGGCAGCAGATAATTCATCCTACCAGTGTCATCTCATAACTGAAAAGTCAATATTTAGTGGTCTGATATTTTAAAATTAGCAGCAAATGTATGGGGTAGTTTAGGCTGAATGGATTTTCGAATGCTCGCATCCAATACAGCACAGTCAGATAATATTAATGGGCTGTGATGAATGTATATTATTTGGCAAAGTGTGCTGTCCTAATAGAACTGATTGTGGGGGGAGACTGAGTCCCTTTTAATTTGTATATGATTACATGTAAACATTTTGTGCCCTAAATTTGAAACACTCATTTCAAATTTGAAACATAGGTTCTATTATATGCAGACCATTGGTGCATTGTCAGAAACCATAAACCAGACGGAGACAGAAAATGCAGTAAAAATCACACCTCTAATGAAATAGCAAAAATAACACAGTTCAGGGATGTAGTCAAAAAGAGAAGACAAGATTTGGAAGCCAGAACACTTAATCAGACGAGCCGGGATCAGGAAGCCAGGAGCCAGTGAAGTGAAGAGCAAAATCGGAAACAGGTTACAGAAGAGAAGTCAGCCAGGCCGAGTCATAACAGGAACACACTGGAAGTATTGACCACACAAGGGCACGGAGGGAATGAGCAAAGCTGTTTAAATAGCCAAAAGGGGCTGGCTGTAGGCTGGACTAATGAGGCAGATAATAGTAACCAGGTGAGTCACTGTGAATACGAGTGGCTGGTAATTAACCGACAGCTGAGCAGCCTCTAGGCACTGAAAGAAAAGAGCTGCTAGTAAAAAGCAGGCGCGCAACCCTGACATGTATCTAGTCCAGCTATTGCAATAACCTATTTAAATAGCACCATGGAATAAATAATGAGGCTGTTTCACTAAGGACATGTATTTGCACACCTCTGTATTTAATATTCAATATAACTGTACTGCTTTTTCATTTTAAATAATATTGACAAATGGATTCATTTATTTTTTTTGTTAAAGGTGGTTTGGTAGGACAGCGGTTGTCTGAGCACCCGGATATTCGCAAACTTGGGTTTACTGGATCTACACCAATTGGCAAACAGATCATGAAAAGGTATTTTTGTGAATCTTTTTTCATGCAAACAACTAGTAATAAAGGTTTAATTATTATTATTATACAGGATTTATATAGCGCCAACAGTTTGCGCAGCGCTTTACAATAAAGACGGGACACAGTACAATTACAGTGTGGTGGATGGCCTTGTATGTTGTGGTTAGTATTTTGAATTTTATACGGTGGGGTAGGGGAAGCCAGTGAAGGCATTGGCAGAGCGGGGCAGCAGTCGTGGATCGGTTAGTAAGGTGTACAAGTCTGGCAGCAGCATTCGTGATAGACTGAAGGGGGATAGCATGTGTAAGGGTAGGCTGGTGAGGAGGGAGTTGCAGTAATCAAGGCGGGAAATAACCAAGGAGTGAATAAGTTGTTTTGTGGTGTCATTAGTCATTATGTATTATTAGCTTGTTAACAGGTACCTATACCTATCCTTTCATATATACAGTATGAGCATAATGCGCTAAATCAAACAAGTCTAAAGTAATAATATATTAAAAGGAATTTACTTAGCTCGGTTTAACCAGTTCAGAACCACGCTATACCCGAAAGATGGTAACAGCGCGGATCTGAATTGCCCGGCGGACGTCCATGGACATGCGCCCTTGTGCACGATCCTGGCGAGCACTCACAGGCGCTGCGTGGGCGTGCCCGGGGCTCGTGACCCGCGATCGCCTGTCAAAGCGGCAGAACGGGGAACCGCTGATGTAAACACGGCAGTTCTCCGTTCTGTGAAGGGGGACATCACAGATCCACTGATCCCTGTCACTGGGATCAGTTTGGTCTGTTATGTCCCTGCCAGCCCGCCCCCACCCAGTTAGAACACATACAGGGAACACAGTTAACCCTTTACTGCCCCCTTAGTTTTAACCCCTTCCCTGCCAATGACATTTATACAGTAATCAGTAGACATTTAAATTTCTGATCGCTGTATAAATGTCATTGGTCCCAAAAAAGTGTCAAAAATGTCTGACCTGTCCGCCCCAATATCAAAGTCTCAATAAAAATCGCAGATCGCAGCCATTACTAGTATAAAAAAATAAATAAATAAAAACGCCATAAATCAATTTCCATAGTTTGTAGACGCGATAACTTTTTCGCAAACCCATCAATATACGCCGATTGCGGTTTTTTTTTTTGTGCAAAAATATGTAGAAGAATATATATCGGCCAAACCCGATGAATAATTTTTATTTTTTTATTTATTTATTTTTGGATTTGTATTATAGCAAAAAGTCAAAAATATTGTTCTTTCTCCTACGTTCACTGACAGACGCAGTTCTTCATGACTTTGTGGGGTTTTATGTTCGTCCTACCAGGAGTTAACTAGGCAGGGAAAAGAAATCAGCTGGCCCCTCCCCTGGGGGCCGTCCTCTTTTCCTACTTTAAAACCCCCCTCCCAGAGGAGCTCTCCAGTTTCAATGCCTAGTTTGCAAGGAGTTGACCTGGCTTCCCTATAGGGAACTGAGGTCCTATTGTGACCATTTTCTTTTTTATTTTCTTTTTTCTGCAATCAAGATGATCTGCTATCAAGAAGCCGGTCGGGGCATCGAGAGTCTTAGTGCTCTGTACTTTCCCCGACCTGGCCAACATGATGCGAAGCCGGCCCCAACACAGGGACCCGCCGCATCTTACCCGTTCCGTGCGGGTGGCCCGGGGCGAGATCCCCCATATTGGTCCCCTTCCCGATTCGTTCGGCAGGGTGACTCTGGGCCTGCAGCGACCCCCCCCCGCCGAGGGTGGAAAGTCTGCATCCGGGTGGCTACCGTGGCTTCGGAATGGTAAGTGAGCGCCCTGCCTTCCTCCCCACATGGGGAGTGAAGAGGGCCCGACGTCCAGAAATGCGATTTTTTTCACTGCTCCTGTAGCTGTCCGGGGTAGCCACCGGGTGGGAATCAGCCTCTC
>BLSH010438154.1:601679-612228 GCA_018402905.1 Glandirana rugosa
ATATGGGGGAAGGACGGGTCTGGTTAAAAGTCGAAAGGTGTATCAGGTGTGATCAATTTTCAATGATTTGCACCATAGCTTGTAGACTCTATAACTTTCACACAGACCAAATAATATACACAAATTTGGGTTATTTTTACCAAAGATAAGTAGCAGTATAGGTTTTGGCCAAAATTTATGGACAAAAATTACTTATTTGCAAAATTTTATCACAGAAACTAAAAAAAATTGTTTTTTTTTCAAAATTTTCGCACTTTTTTCAATTATATCGCAAAAAATAAAAAACCCAGAGCTTCTTAAATACCACCAAAAGAAAGCTCTATTTGTGTGAAAAAAATGACACAAATTTTGTTTGGGTGCAGTGTAGCATGAGAGAGTAATTGAGATTCAAAGTGTGAGAGCGCTGAAAGCTGAAAATTGGTCTGGGCAGGAAGGGGGTATAAACGTCCTGTATTCAAGTGGTTAAAGTGTATCTGTGTGCGCCAGCGAGGCGCACAGAGATACACTGGTTGGATATGGCCTCAGTCCTCCAGCCAGTGACAGATTGGTCAGGTCACGGTGGGCGGGGGTGGGACTGGCGGACGTCCTGGTGCTTGGACTGGGAGTGTCCAAACATGTACGCCTGTGATTCTGATTCCGTCTGTGTGCGAGTGAGCAACCTGAGGTACTGTACTACTGCTGTGTTACTGGCTGCATACTGTGTTAATGGCTGCAATATACCCCTACCTGTATTACTGACTGCATACTGTGTTACTGGCTGCAATATACCCCTACGTGTGTTACTGGCTGCATACTGTGTTACTGGCTGCAATATATCCCTACCTGTATTACTGGCTGCATACTGTGTTAATGGCTGCAATATACCCCTACCTGTATTACTGACTGCATACTGTGTTACTGGCTGCAATATACCCCTACCTGTATTACTGACTGCATACTGTGTTACTGGCTGCAATATACCCCTACGTGTGTTACTGGCTGCATACAGTGTTACTGGCTGCATACTGTGTTACTGGCTGCAATATACCCCTACCTGTGTTACTGGCTGCATACTGTGTTACTGGCTGCAATATACCCCTACCTGTGTTACTGGCTGCATACTGTGTTACTGGCTGCATACTTTGTTACTGGCTGCAATATACCTCTACCTGTGTTACTGGCTGCATACTGTGTTACTGGCTGCAATATACCCCTACCTGTGTTACTGGCTGCATACTGTTACTGGCTGCAATATACCCCTACCTGTGTTACTGGCTGCATACTGTTACTGGCTGCAATATACCCCACCTGTGTTACTGGCTGCATACTATGTTACTGGCTGCATACTGTGTTACTGGCTGCAATATATCCCTGCCTGTTTTACTGCTGTTACCGGCTGCAATATACCCCACCTGTGTTACTGGCTGCATACCTGTGTTACTGGCTGCAATATACCCCACTTATGATGCTGAGCTGTATACTGTGTTGTGTGATGCTGAGCTGTATACTGTGCCCTGTGATGCTGAGCTGTATACTGTGTCCTGTGATGCTGATCTGTATACTCTGTCCTGTGATGCTGAGCTGTATACTGTGTATTGTGATGCTGAGCTGTATACTGTGTCCTGTGATGCTGAGCTGTATACTGTGTTCTGTGATGCTGAGCTGTATACTGTGTCCTGTGATGCTGAGCTGTATACTGTGTCCTGTGTTACTGGCTGCAATATATCCCTGCCTGTTTTACTGCTGTTACCGGCTGCAATATACCCCACCTGTGTTACTGGCTGCATACCTGTGTTACTGGCTGCAATATACCCCACTTATGATGCTGAGCTGTATACTGTGTTGTGTGATGCTGAGCTGTATACTGTGCCCTGTGATGCTGAGCTGTATACTGTGTCCTGTGATGCTGATCTGTATACTCTGTCCTGTGATGCTGAGCTGTATACTGTGTATTGTGATGCTGAGCTGTATACTGTGTCCTGTGATGCTGAGCTGTATACTGTGTTCTGTGATGCTGAGCTGTATACTGTGTCCTGTGATGCTGAGCTGTATACTGTGTCCTGTGTTACTGGCTGCAATATATCCCTGCCTGTTTTACTGCTGTTACCGGCTGCAATATACCCCACCTGTGTTACTGGCTGCATACCTGTGTTACTGGCTGCAATATACCCCACTTATGATGCTGAGCTGTATACTGTGTTGTGTGATGCTGAGCTGTATACTGTGCCCTGTGATGCTGAGCTGTATACTGTGTCCTGTGATGCTGATCTGTATACTCTGTCCTGTGATGCTGAGCTGTATACTGTGTATTGTGATGCTGAGCTGTATACTGTGTCCTGTGATGCTGAGCTGTATACTGTGTTCTGTGATGCTGAGCTGTATACTGTGTCCTGTGATGCTGAGCTGTATACTGTGTCCTGTGATGCTGATCTGTATACTCTGTCCTGTGATGCTAAACTGCATACTGTGTCCTGTGATGCTGAGCTGTATACTGTGTCCTGTGATGCCGAGCTGTATACTCCTGACACAATATGTGAAATACAGGGGGTGGAGTGGGTGGATTATATAAGGGGTGGGGCTTATGAGAAGTAGGAGGGGTCAAAAGGGAAGGGGTGGGGCCTGTTGCCCCCATCCTAAAACTTCACCAGCCGCCACTGATTGGGAGACAAGGAATGTGAGCATATAGTAAAGTCAAAGGTCATAGCTAATAGGAGTAACCCAACCATATCAATATAAACTACTGTACTACTAAGTTTCTTGTAAATTAGTAACTATTAAAAATCTGTATTACACAACTTATATGTTATATATCAGTGTATTCATATGCAGTTACTTTTGTGTCCATACAGTTGTGCTGTCAGCAATCTAAAAAAGGTTTCACTGGAACTTGGTGGCAAATCTCCTCTAATCATCTTTAATGACTGTGATCTCGACAAAGCTGTAAGAATGGTGAGATTTACTAATGAAGCATAATATTCCTGTTCCAGATATTTAAATAAAGAAATTTGAAACCTGTAAAGAGCAGAAACTTCATACATTTTGTTTTTTGTTGCAGTGAACCTAGACCAACCACTCTTTCTGCTGCCACTAAAATAGACCAGTGTCCTGTAGAGTCCAGCCAACTGCTGCTGCTACACTGCTACTTTCACCTTGCGGTTGTGGCCGAGTGCTAGTGCTGTGTGACACATAAGTAGTGATTGGTGCAGCCGGGTAGCTAATCAGTACCTCTACTACAAACAGCACAAACAAAAAAATCCTCCAAAAAGGATTTTAAAGGCAATAACAGACCAAAAATATTGTACAAAACAGGGCATTTATTATTGAAAAGTAGAAAAACATTTTGCACAGGACAAAAGGACCCTAAGCAGACAGGGTCTATGTTGCAGATAAAAAATAACATAAAACCATGTTGACATGGGCCGGATATGTGAGAGAGGAGCCTCCTGAGATGGTGGAACTGGAGAGCACCCAACGCGTTTCGAGATTTTCTGAGACAGAAAATAATAGCTCTTCTTCAGGGATGATCTCAACTAAGAGGAGGGATTCTGAGATGAAAATAATGCAAGCATTAAAAACAAACACAGTACATATCAACATCATAGATAAATGGCATGGTATACTTGGCATGTAAGAAGGGGTATGGCACAGACACTCACCGCATCTCATGGGGCAGAAAGAGAAAGCCCCACAGCCTGGTTAAATGTAGGACAAGATGATGGAGAAAAGTGGGATACTGGTTGTATATATAAAGACCGCTGATAAAAAGATCAAAAGAAATGATCTGAAGCGAGGACTGCCTGGAGCAGGGTCACTGTAGGTATTTATCCAGAAAACATCAATCATGAATTGTAACGGTGGTGGGTAGGGAAGCCAACAAAGGGCACATCCAAGCCTCCAACACAGGGAATCTAACCCCAACCAAGTCCCAGTAACTTGAGGGACAAGGAGCAGAACCCATTCCCTGCCCTGCAATAAACAAATCCCCCTCTGACCGCTGTGCAGCTGTTTAAAAAGAAAACTCCTCCAGGCCCTGTGTAGAGCGGGGGTTAGGGGATAGATCGCAGACTATTTCTTCAATTTCTGCTTTAGGCAGATTAATCCACAGCAGTGCTCCCAGTGGCTCCAGTGTAGTGTGCTGCGGCAGTTTAATCTGCAGTTTAATCCGCCAAAAGCCGAAATTGAGGAAATAGTCTGTGCTCTGTTCCCCGGCCCCCGCTCTACACAGGGGGCCCAGAGAAGTTTTCTTTTTAACCACTTTCACACCGCCTATCGTATATTCACAGCGGTAGTGTGGACGTGTAGCGCGAATCGCCGTAAAAAAGCGGGTGGCCGCTAGGGGGCACGCGCCGTACTCCTGAGGAGTGTGCCCGCGGCTCGGGCGGACCCGATGTCCGCCGTTGAGCCGCGATGAGCAGCCACAGCCAAAAAATGGGGAACCGCCGATGTAAACATGGCGGTTCCCCGCTCTGTCTGTGCAGTCATAGGAGATCTACTGATTATACCCATGGTAGCCCTGTCCCCCCACAGTTAGAACACGCCCAGGGAACACAGTTAACCCCTAGATCTCCCCCTGCAGGTTAACTGCTTCACTGCCAATCACATTTATACAGTAATCAGTGGACATTTAAATTTCTGATTGCTGTATAAATGTCATTGGTCCCAAAAAAGTGTCAAAATGGTCCAACATGTCTGCTGCAATATCGCAGTACCGCTAAAAATTGCAGATCGCCGCCATTACTAGTAAAAAATTTAAAAAAAAATAAAAACCCCAGAAATTAATTCTCATCATCCGTAAACGCAGCCACTTTTGCGCAAACCAATCAATAAACGCCGATTGTGATTTTTTTTTTCCAAAAATATGAGGAAGAATATAAATCCGCCAAAAACGATGAAAAAAATTTTTTTTTTATATTTTTTTTTTGGGATTTGTATTTTAGCAAAAAGTAAGAAATTATTTTTTTTTTTTTTTGCAAAATTGTCGCTCTTCTTTTGTTTATAGCGGTGATCAGAAATGACGCAGAGGCGATCAAATAACACCAAAAGAAAGCTCTATCTGTAGGAAAAAAAGGACGCAAATTTTGTTTGGGTACAATGCCGCACGACCGCACAATTGTCAGTTAAAGCGACGCAGTGCCGAATCGCAAAAAGTGCTTTGGTCCTAACCTGGGAAATCCTTCCGGGGCTGAAGTGGTTAAACAGCTGCGCAGCGGGCAGCGAGGGATTCGTTTATTGCTGGGCAGGGTATGGACATCCCTGCCCGCTCACCTCGCCCCCAGTCTCCCAGCTCCAGAGGAACCACCTAGGCAGAAGAACTGCCCGGACGGGGTACAGGGGGGAGGAGTGGAGGCTAACATTAATGGGCACTGATCAGGCTGCATTAATGGTCTCTGGTGAGGCTGCATTAATGGACACTGGTGTGGCTGTGCTGATGGGCACTGGTGAGGCTGTATTAATGGGCACTGGTATGGCTGCATTAATGGGCACTGATCAGGCTGCAATAATGGGCACTGGTGTGGCTGCAGTAATGGGCACTTGTGTGGCTGCGCTGATGGGCACTGGTGAGGCTGTAGTAATCCCATCCCTGCCCGCTCACCTCCGCTCCGCTGTCACTAACCGGCCCACTGAGCCATCGGCCCACTGGGAAACTCCCGGTAGTCCCGATAGCCAGTACAGACCTGATCCTAGGTGACACTATCACAGTCCCAGTGATATCGACCAAGCAAACAGAGCTCTCATTCCACCACCCCAGGATGTTAACAGACCCAGGGATGTTATTTGCACAAATACACAGGTAAAGGGCCATGACCGCCATACACGGGAGGCAATACGATGAGTTTGATGGAGCATGGCTCACTCTTTTCCCTGATCTGTCTAAATGTACACTTTTGATGAGTAAGGTCCATGGCCAGGTATTGGCGATTTTGAGGCAAGAAAGTGTAACTTATCAAAGGGGCTTTCCTTTTTGACGTACCGCATGGGAAGTCAGCGATCCTCTACAATAAGGACAATCTGCCAGTTCTTGGAGCTCCCTCAGGTGGACTTCCAGAGCTGGCATTTGCCTAGACTGCAATGCCAGGAATGCTGGCAACCGGCTCCTTAACACTCCCGATGTCGCCAACGGCGAGGTGTGACCCCAGCAACATCCGGCCAGGAGGCTTGAATGCTCCTTGACCTAGCTCTTTTTACCCGAACACCCAGTCATGTGAGTTTTTTCACCTTGGTTTGTTATGTCTCACTTGCACTATCCACGCTGGAATTTGACTACTGTCAAGGTCGTGCCGGGCGGCCCCCTCTGCCACCTTTACAACTGCTCCAGCGATACATAGTTGTGCGTCTCCATGACGACGAGACGATCCCCTGATGTCATGCTCACTATGTTTAATGTAGGTCCCACCTCCAGGAGTTCCTCGCTTTCCCTGCCCTATATGTGGGCACCCAAGAAGATGTGCTTGAGCGAGTATGCTCATGGGCGGTTACTGGGACCTCTCCCTTTTATATTTTCGGCCCTGCACTGATGTATGTTTTGAATTATTGGCCCGGGGGGTAGGGAGACACCTACTTTCTTTGCGTGCTCAGCTACCTCCCCCATGTAGGACTATCTCCTGCATTTGGAGTTCATACTGTTCTTTACTGTCTGCTGAGGGCTCCGGTTGGGTACCCTAAGCTCTGCGCACCCAGCTTGCCCTCTTATAGTATTTGTTGTAGGCAATTTGTTGATATGGTTTGTTTTTTTCTCTTTGTACTTTATGATGGTTTATTACTGAAAGTTTTGTTTGGTCATGGGGACTATTGGAAATATCCTGTGTTGTTCACTATATCTGTTGCTGCTGAATTTTCTCTCTCTCGCCATGCTGGGTCTCTTGCTGTTTTCTATCTTAACTTACCTGACATGTTAAATTATGGCATCTAAGTTGACTGTAATTTCATACAATGTCCGTGGTTTGTGTTCACTGCACAAATGTGGTAGAATGTGGCAGGAATTTTGACACCTTAGTCCACATATTGTATCACTTCAGGAGACTAATTTCACGGCGACTTCTACTTCCAACCCCTTCATGCTGTCATAACACATACAGTATACAGTATGCCTCTGATCAGTCACTATGAAGCCCATCCTTGTGTTTTTCTTTCTGCGAATGGAAAGGAAAGATACAATGTATCTTTCTCTTTCCTTGCAGAAAGAAAAAAAAGCGTTTGTAAAAAAAATTAAAACTAAATAAATGATATAAAAATTAAAGAAAAAATACCTAGATCAAGGTTTTTTTTTCCAAATTAGCATCAGGGTCAGTTAGTGTCAGTGTTTTAGGTAGGACAAAAAAGGAGCAAGAGAATTTATTTTGGGTTGTTCCTTGGTGGTAGGTTATGGTGGTAAAAAGAAATATACAGTTAAATAAAAAAATGTTTTTTTTTACTATTTTGGGCTAGTTTTCCTTTAATAATATAAAAAAATCAGGAGATAGCCATGACTATTTACCACCAAATGAAAGTTCAATTTGTTCTGAAAAAAACAAGGTATAGTCCACCTGGATGCACAAATTAGTTGTGATGATATGTACGATTTTACTAACACATGTCAAAATTGCAAAATTGTGTTTAGGTATTTAGATTTGTTTTACCCTTAGGCTTGAAGAGGTCAACTAATGGTTTTCTTGCCCGTCTTCAGTCTCTAAAGCAAGGGGTGTGGCAATAGTTGTTCACAAATCATGCCCTTTCTGGATCCAGAGGGCAGATACAGTATATATTCCTTAACCACTTGATCACTGGGCACTTAAACCCCTTAACAAGCAGACCAATTTTCAGCTTTCAGTGCTCTTACATTTTGAATGACAATTACTCAGTCATGCAACACTGTACCCATATGAAATTTGCATCCTTTTTTTCACACAAATAGAGCTTTCTTTTGGTGGTATTTAATCACCGCTGGGTTTTTTATTTTTTGCGCTATAATTAAAAAAAGACTGAAAATTTTGTATAAAAAATGAATTTTTCTTAGTTTCTGTTATAAAATTTTGCAAATTAGTAATTTTTCTTCATAAATTTTGGCCAAAATTTATACTGCTACATATCTTTGTTAAAAAACAAAAAAAACAAATTAGTGTATGTTATTTGGTCCTTGTGTAAGTTATAGAGTCTACAAGCTATGGTGCCAATCGCTGAATATTGATCACACCTGATGTACCGACGGCCTATCTCATTTCTTGAGACCCTAGCAAGCCAGGAAAGTACAAATACCCCCCAAATTACCCCATCTTGGAAAATAGACATTCCAAGGTATTTAGTCAGAGTTATGGTGAATTTTTTGAAGTTGTAATTTTTTTCCCACAATTCTTTGCAAAATGAAGGATTTTTTTTTTCACAAAATTGTCATATGCTAACGGGTTATTTCTCACACCCAGCATATGCATACCACAAATTACACCCCAAAACACATTCTACTACTCCCCCTGAGTATGGCGATACCACATGTGTGAGTCTTTTACACAGCCTGGCCACATACAAAAGCCCAACATGTAGGGAGTGCCATCAGGCGTTCTAGGAGCATAAATTACACACATAATTTCTTGACTATCTCTTGCACATTTGAAGGTCCTGGAGCACCAGGACAATGCAAACGCCCCAAAAAATGACCCCATTTTGGAAAGCAAACACCCCAACGTATATCCTAGGAGGCATAATGAGTCTTTTGAACATGTCATTTTTTTCACAAGTTTTTGGAAAATGTGGAAAGAAAATGAAAACGCATTTTGTTTTTACACAAAGTTGTCCAGTTATATTTGTCCATTTATATTTCTAGCACACAGCATGTACCTAGCAAAAATGACACCCCAAAATATATTCTGTTACTCCTCCTGAGTGTAGCGATACCACATGTGTACACAGCCTGACTACATACAGAGGCCCAACATGCAGGGAGAACCGTCAGATGTTCTAGGGGCATACATTTCGAATCGAATTTGACTACCGTTTACACTATTGTGAGGCACTGTGGTGACATGGATAGGCACTGTAGTGGCACAGATGGGCAGGGTAGTGGCACAGATGAGCAGTGTAGTGGCACAAATGGGCACTGTAGTGGCCTGGATGTGTCATGGATGAGAACTGATGTGGCATGGATGAGCATGAATGAGGCACAAATGAGCCATGGATGGGGATGGATGAGCCACGGATGGGGATGACTGAGCATGGATGGGGATGACTCAGCACAGATGGGTGGGTGAGCACGGATGGATAGGTGAGCATGGCTGGGTGGGAGAGCATGGATGGATGGCTGGGTGAGCACAGCTGGGTGGGTGAGCATGGATGGATGGCTGGGTGAGCATGGATGGATGGCTGGGTGAGCACGGCTGGGTGGGTGAGCATGGATGGATGGCTGGGTGAGCACGGCTGGATGGGTGAGCATGGATGGATGGGTGAGCATGGATGGATGGATGGGTGAGCACGGCAGGGTGGGTGAGCATGGATGGATGGGTGAGCATGGCTGGGTGGGTGAGCATGGATGGACGGCTGGGTGAGCATGGATGAGCATGCATGGCTGGATGGGTGAACATGGCTGTGTGAGTATGGCTGGATGGGTGAGCATGGATGGATGGATAGGTGAGGATGGGTGGCTGAGCATGGATTGAGTGAGGATGGCTGGGTGAGTGAGCATGGATGGGGTGAGGATGGCTGGGTGGGTGGTGGATGGATGGGGTGAGGATGGCTGGGTGGGTGGTGGATGGATGAGGTGAGGATGGCTGGGTGGGTGGTGGATGGATGGGATGATGATGGCTGGATGGGTGGTGGATGGATGGGGTGAGGATAGCTGGGTGGGTGGTGGACGGATGGGGTGAGGATGGCTGGTGGATGGATGGTGGGGGTGCATACTGTCCTTTAGCAGCGCTGTGGGCATTACACATCGCCCACAGCGCTGCAGCCGGCTTGTTTACATGTGATCACGCTGTCATTTGACGGCGCGATCACGTGGTAAAAGGCCATTCACAGCGGCCATTCACCGCGATCCGTGAGCGGAACCAGCGGTCACGGATGTTCCCATGTGCGTGCCCCAGGGGGCGCGCGGGAAGCGCATTCATGGGAGGACGTCGATAGACGTCCTCCCACGGTTAACTGCCTCAGGACCGCCCACCGTCAAATGACGGTGGAGCGGTCCTGCTCTCCCAGCGGGTGGACGTCATATGACGTCCTCCCTTTAAGCCGGGATTGCGCGCGATCGGGCGCGCGCATCCCGGCTCTGTCGGTGTCGGCGTGTCCCCAGGACATGCCGCTTCACCGACAGGGGTGAACAGCCATTGGTTATGGCTGTTCACCACGTGATCGGCTGTGACGAAGTCACAGCTGATCACAAACGGCACGCCCGCCGTTCACACGGCGCGTGCGCGCGATCGGGAGCGCGCCGCGCGTGCGTGTCGGTGGCGGCGTGTTCCTGGGGAACACTGCCTGTCACCGACACAGGTATCAGCCGCCGGCCGGCGGCTGATACCTTGTGATCGGCTGTGATCTACTTCACAGCCGATCACATACAGTGTAAACAGAGCGGTAACTCACTGTTACCAGCTCTTCTCTCCTCACACAG
>BLSH010438154.1:614046-625736 GCA_018402905.1 Glandirana rugosa
GGCCACTCATGTTCATGGTTATGAAAGCCAGTTCATGAGCGGCTATGGTTCATGCCTATGTAAATGCTACGCTAAACTCGAGTATGTTTTAATTACCTCAGTTTAACGTGACGTTTCTTAGCGTACACTAAACATGTTCTTTACGCCACACTAAGGACAGTGGTCGATAAATGATCCACCTCTAGGACGTTCTTAAACCGATCGCATTTATAGAGTGGTATCATGGGAATTGGTGAATTGTTGGCGGGATATCTGTTTTCTGCAGATGTCCCACCAACGAATTGGTGTTGTCATGGACCGTGCTTTTGGCCGTGTTGCATGACTGAGTAATTGTCATTCAAAGTGTGATAGCGCTGAAAGCTGAAAAATGGCCTGGACAGGAAGGGGGTTTTCGTGCCAGGTACTGTTGTGGTTAAGCAACCACCCTGTAGACGTCTTTTGTCTATAGGGCGGTTGTTAAGTGGTTAAGGGTACTATGGTGAGATATTTACGCTAGCCAAATTCTTGCAGGATCTCCACCTAGTAAATAGCTGGTGACAGGAATCACACCGCATTTCTTGTACAAATCACATGCGATTCTTTGCAGTGCAATTTGACTCCATTAATTTTGTATGAGCTCAAATCGCATCGTAAATGTATCCGTACTTGGTATCGGCGAGTACTTGACCGAAAGTATTGGTACTTGTACTCACCGGCAAAAAATCGTCGGTGCAACCCTATTTTATGTATATTTTATGTTGGAGCTGAAATTGGAACTGAAGCTGGAACAGAAATAAAACATCCTTCTATATCAATTGCATAAGCATTTTTTTTTATATTCAGTATTTTACTTTTGTATTTTTAGGGTATGGGATCTGTGTTTTTCAACAAAGGTGAAAACTGCATTGCAGCAGGCAGACTGTTTGTTGAAGAGTCTATACATGATGAATTTTTAAAGCGTGTGGTAAGTCAGTTGCATGTTCTAAGGTCTTACATTATGTAAAGTTTACTAAACTTAGTGACATCTGCATTCTCATATATAAAGTACTTTATTCAGGAAACATGCATATACTTGAAGCACCATAATAATGACTTGCATAAAACATTGATTTAAATCTACCTGCTCTCATTTACAAAAGTAACCAAAATATTGTAAGGGGCATAGGTAGGTAGAGTTTAGCGATCATTAGCAACCAGTGAAGCTGCATTTTTCACTGATCTGACTTGTTATTTAAAATCTGGTCGCTATGAGTTGTAGTCCTGTGTATGCCATTGTTGCCAGTTGCACTTTTTTTACTTGAAAGAATGTCATAGCTATAATACTTATGTACTGTACATTTCTAACCCAGCAGGGTAACAAGTTTATCTTGTGATTACTATAAATTATCAAGGCCACTTAAAACCAAGTAGACGTAAAATGGTATGTATGGAATATATTACCAAGCTTATGCTAATTGTGTAGGTAGAAGAAATTAAAAAGATGAAGATCGGTGACCCTCTGGACAGATCTACAGATCATGGTCCACAGAACCACAAGGCTCATCTGGACAAACTGCTAGAGTACTGTGAAACGGGAATGAAGGAAGGAGCCACCTTGGTCTATGGAGCCAGACAGGTGCCTCGTCCAGGTATTTACAGAGAAAAGCCATAGAAGGAATTCTAGATAATACTAAAAACAGTCATTAAGGTATATCTCTAGCTCAAATCTTTGTCTAGTGAGGAACACAGTAATGTAGTAAATTATTAAACTTTTGGTCTATGCTGTTGCCTTAGGACACTAGCAAACCAGCATTAGGCCAGTCCTTCTATAACACTGCCTGCAACCATCATGCCTCATTTTTCACTATTGTCTAGGCTATTAAGCACCTTTTCTTCAGCTCAAGATACTCTGTACACTGTAGATATTTTTTGGTGACTTCAAAAATGCTGCTTAAGCTAGTCTCGACACAGCAGCAACTGCTTTGGAGTCCTTACTGAGACTCCACTGGACTGGAAGACTTCAGAGGTGTAATTTGACTTTTGGGCACTGGGCTCTGCATTGTGGCATTTTTGCAGACTACTGTGTATTGTGTTAGTTAGCTGCCTGTAGACAAAATGAAGCTGGGTCTACTATGTGGCCCACTTAAAAGTGTTTCTCTTTTAAATCCTTCTAGAGAGGAGGATGATTTAATCCTTCCTGGCAGGATTCCTTACATACCTGGGGAGGAGCCTAGCATGAGGGTAGTTTCTAGCTATGGGAAGAGGGAAAACCTTGAGTGAAAGCACTCAATCTAGTGACTGAGATTTATCCTTCTTGCTTCCCTTTGGAGGGGTTCCCTATTGCTTGGCACAGAAGTACACCACCGTTTTCACAGAGACTTGTGGCATTTATCTGAGTGGAGGATGCTATGTATAGAGGAGTGCTGATTGCATTAATTTAACTGTGGCTGTTGCAATAAAAATGCGTTGGACTGAGCTTCTGGCTACTTCCTGTGTCAGAAGTGGATTTCAGTAACCTTGCTGCTAAGTGTTGGGAAAGTGCCCTGCTATGTGAGTTAGCCAGAGTATCCCCTGGCAACTCCCACTTAGTGAAGAGAATCTCGGTGTAACCAATGCAAGCCTGGTCTAGCTAGGGGCCAGTAGTGGATAGGCAAGGAGAGGTGCTATCCTGGAAGTCTTCAGGCCTGGAGCATCTGGTATCCTTGGTACAGACATTTGTGGTTGTCATTAGAGACCAGGAGGGGGGGTACTGTTACAGTGCCCTTTACAGTGCTGTCCCCTTTATATCACGGTGCCCCTTTACATCACAGTTCCTCTTTACATTACAGTGCCCCCTTTACATCACAGCCAACCTTTACATTACAGTGCCCCTTTTACAGTACAGTCCCCTTTACATCACAGCCCCTCTTTACATTGCAGTCCCCGTTACTTTAATGTAATGCCCCGGTCCCTAGGAAAATTGGCTGCCATGAAACTGGTCCCTGGAGCCAAAAAAGGTTGGGGACTGCTGTGCTGTTGGCCTTATGTACTGCTTGCTCACAGACATGATTGCATGTTTATACAGGGGCCAGCTTAACATTTTTGTTTGCCATTGTCACAACCTCCTGAAGGCAGAAGAATAATCCAAATGTCTAATAATTCCTTGTGTCCCTGTGTCCCTCAATGGACTTTAAGAAAAAAAAGAGGAATTTTGTTATAGCTTTAAATTCCATATTTTGGACCCTACCTCTCTCCCTGGGTCCTCAGTTTCGTAGGAAGCACTGTAGAATAACTAAGGTATAGAAGGGAGGGTGTCCTGTACTGTATTCCAGTATATGGTGTTTACAGGTAATTCAAAATTCTTTTTATCTTCATTGTACAGTACAGGACACAGGCTGAATATTCATAACCCTATGATATCCCCAAGCAATAAATGAGAAATGTGGGCAATAACTAGGCAAACAGAACTGTGCCAACAGGCCCAAAAACAACAAGGGTCAACAGACCCAATTTCAGAATGCCAGTGCAAGAACCTTGCGGCTGAAAACTGCAGAAGACAGGCATTCTTCTGGTAGAACTTTGAAAAGATATAAAAAGAGGACCAAGTGGCAACCTTACAAAACTGGGCTACCGAGGCATGGTACCAGAATTCCCAGGAAACCGAAGTTGGAGTGGGCACATAAAAGCGCAGCAGGAGATTTGTCTTTGAGAGTGTATAATCCCTAGCAATCAAATGTCTTATCCATCAAGTGATTCTGGACTTGGAAGAAGGATGTCCCTTGTGAGGTCCTGAGGACAGGACAAATAGGTAATCCGTCTTCCTGATCAAAGATGTTGCTTTTAGGTAGATATTAAAGGCTCTGACCATATCCAGGCTGTTGACAGCAATTTTCCATTGGTTCTTTGAAGCATGGCAAAAATATGGTTGGACTATATTTTCATTGAGGTGGAAGACTGATACCACCTTAAGAGAAAGCATGGTCTTGGGCCTAAGACTTGTCATTGTGAGGATTGAAGAACGGTTTATTATAAGGGAGAGCTGCCAACTCAGACAGGTTTGATAGATGTGATAGGGACCAAAAAGGACACCTTAAAGGAGAGGTCATCTAAGGGAATATCCTTAATTGGTGCAGAGAGTGTTTTCTGCAGTGCAGAGAGAAACAAGCTCAGATCCTAAGGAGCATAGGGTGCTACAAGAGGGGCCTTGATGCAAGATACATCTTGAATAACATTTTTAATAAAGGAGAGCAAAGCCAGAGGTTTTTGAAAAAAAAATAATGGACAAGGCCAAAAAATGCCCTTTAAGGCCTGATTCACACCTATGCATTTTTAGTAATTTTTGCATTTTGCAGATTTTAACATGGATTCCTATGGAACAGCTCTGTAGTGCAAATCTGCAAAATGCAAAAAGCACTAAAATGCATAGGTGTGAATCGGGCCTAAGAGTGCTTAAGGCCAAGTTCTGGTCAAGTCCTGATTGTAGGAAGGCCAGAATGCAAGACACAGAGTCATCTCTGGGATTAAAGTGCCTGTGTTTACACCAGTTAAAGAAGAATTTCCAGGTACAATAGTAGATTTTTCTGGAAGTGTCTGTTCTTGCTTTTAGCAAGGTAGGAAAGGCAGACTCCAAGACCCCTTTGTCTCTTAAGATCTGGGTTTTAACAGTCATGGCATTAAAGCTAGAGACCGAGAAGCAGGATGGAACAGAAGACCTTGAGACAGTAAGTCTGGCCTGTGGGGAAGAGGCCATTGGTAATCTACTAGGAGTATGTCTATGTACCAGGTTCTCCTTGGCCAGTTTGGTGCAATGAGAATCACCATCCTTTCTTACTCTGTCTTGTGGATCGCATAAGGTAGAATACACACTGTGTGGTAAAAGGCCTAGATTAGCCTTAACTAAGACCATGGGATTATCAGGGCATCCAATACCAGTGCTAGGGGATCCTTGGTCCTGGCCACAAACAGAGGTAGTTTTTTATTGAATCTGGAGGCCAGGTCCCCTAATTTTTGACATATCGGCTTGAAGATGTCTGGGTAAAAGGTCCACTCCCCCTTGATCCAGGCATAGGTGGCTGAGGTAATCAGCTTTCCAGTTGTCCACTCCTGGGATGTGGACCAAAGAGTTTGCTGGACAACGAGTCACCATCCATGAGACAATCTGGCCTGCTTCCTTGAAAGCTGCATAACCCCTGGTATCCCCTTGGAAGTTGATGAAAGCCTTGTCCGTGGCATTGTTTGGCTGCACCCTAATTGGGGGTCCAATGTTGCAGAGCCATCGTTCTTGCTCTGAGCTCCAGCATTTTGATGGGGAGCTTGGCTTCCACCAGTGACCATGTTTCCTGGACAGTAATGGACTGGAATACATCTCCCAGCCGGAAAGATTAGCACCTGTTTTTATTACTTTCCAGTGATAAGGAAGGAAAGACTCCAGTATTGTTAAAGTGTTTGTAACCCTAAGAAAAAGGATCCTGTTCCTTAAAGCATGTTATACAGCACAGTGCTTATGCTGTGTAATTTAGCCCTTTCTATCACCTGAAATACCTGGCTGATCCTGCCTGGTTCTGCCCACCCCTCTGTAAACTGACCACGTATTAACATGGCTGCTGAGCCCTGACACCATGGTGAGTTTACGTGCCTCCATCACCCACAGCTCTCCTCTGTCCCCCCCCCACCTGCCTGCCTGTCAGCTCCTGTATCTGTGAGCTGTCTCCGCCCCCCACACTCATGTCGCTATTAGTACTAAAGTAAATCTTAAAAAATCTCACTGCCTGCCCCTCTTTTATGCAGCATGAACACATGGTGCACATATTTGTGGAAAACAAAGCCTCTAAATACCATTTTTTACAGATCTTCAGGCCGGTCACGTGACTCCTGGTGCTCTCCTCCCCATCTAAGGGCTACAGCGGTAGGGGCTGAGCGGCCAGCACACCGGTCATGTGACCTCCCTGGCTGACATCAGAGGGAGATCTCTGCCTCTCCTGCTGTTGCCTGTACATTGGAGTTGGAGAGTGGCTGGGAGTCATGTGATGGGCCTGAAGATCTCCAAAAAATGGTATTGAGAGGCTTTGCTTTTCACAAATATGTACGCTGTGTCTTAATAATGCATAAAAGCTAAGCTGGAGACCCATCAAGTTAGAGAATTTCTTGCCTGGCTGGACAGCAATATAGATAGGTCAAGAGAAAGAGGCGAGAAGGTGGCGATCGCCGCAAGCACCCCCCCCCCCCCCCCCCCGATGTTAGATGTACGAGAATGTGGCAGCGATCCACCGCCACCCCTTGCAGTGGACTGACCTTAACTTATGAGGAAGGGGGGAAGGAAGAGCCGGGCCATTGTTTCTCCTCCTGCCTGGACAGGAAGTGTGTCCTGAGACACGATTGGGTCTCAGGACCCACTTCCTGATTGACCAGGAGGAGAATCAGGAAGACAATAGCGAATATTAATTTGCTATTGTCACACAACTAGGTGGGCTTAGGACACAGTGCTCTGTGCCCCAAGGCCTCCCTTTTTTGAAGCCAATTAGAGCCTCAGGCTCTAATCACGTGCTTTGAAACAAAACAAAAAAAGAACCCCGTTGGAATCCATGGGTCTGACGCCCTGCACCCTGCATGGAGATTAGGGGCCAGGCGCATGGGCAAGTAATACAACCTCAAAGGTAGCTACCATGAGGCCTAAAATTCTCATAGAAAATCTCATTGTGGGATGTCACTTATACCCTAATTCTCAAGTATGAGATCTGAAAAAGAGAATTTTCTTCTCTGTAAGGAAACTCTTTGTTTGGGATGTGTCCAGGCTCAGACCCAAATATTCCAAGTGAAAAAAAAGGCTGGAGAGCAAATTTTTGGAAATGATCACCCAACCAAAAGCCTGGAGCATCTGAATTGTCCTGTGGATGTTTTCAGGCAGCTGGAAGGGACACGAGTCCTTCAGGAGAAGGTTGTCCTGTTACCTGGATGTCCTGGGTTCTGAGAAGGGCAATAAGAATAAGTGCTAGGTTCTCAATGAATACTCTGGGAACAGCTGCAGCTTGACAGACAGGGACAGTTGGTTTCAGAGCTGGATCTGCAAGTATAAGAGAGTCTTTAGAAGTGTCTCAAACTTCCTATCTGCGGAATGAAGGAACATCTTCACTTGGTATAGTGAGATGTTTGTTTAAGACTGAGATGGTAGGATCAACAGACTGCTTTATAGTGAACTCTTTCTCCACTGCACAGACGTCAGCAATGATTTTCAGAGGGGTGAAAAGCTGTTTTGGAATATCCCAATCATCATAGATTCCCCATTTTATTTGGTTATGAACATGTCCAAAATGGTCATGCCTTGATAGATTTTGAAGGTCTCTGAGTACCCAAAGGAGCATGATGAGGTGGAAGAGAATCAAGGGTGACAGTGCTGAGGATTTTGCACTCAACAGAAGTCAGCATATCCACATTGGCAAACATGTGGCATGCTTCAGATGTGCAGGAGTCTGGGGGTGAGAAATCTTTCACTTCCTCCTCTAACTTCCTCCGTGTCCTCTTTGTCCACCTCTTCTAGGCCACACATATTAGGATCCAGCAGAGACAGAGGAGTTGGACAAGGGGATTGGAATTTTGCAGCCCTGGACAGAGATGGCTGTATTAAATCTGTTAGTTGTCTGTAACTGTGACATTAATGCTGGAAAATCTGCCTTTGTAAGGTAGGCCACTTGTTGCATGCCTGAAATGGAACTAGAGTTGGATGCTGAGACCAATGTTAAACGCCTGCTCCAGTGCAAGGGAAGTGTCATCACTCTGAGGTTGAGTATTGTGTGGGCCTTGAACAAAACAAATATTCTCCTGAGATTTTGCTATGGCTCCCTTTCACCTGGTTTACGCCATAGCTATGGGTGTGGGTATTCCTTGGGAGGTACTCACGCAGTAGGATGCCGAATACAGGTTAAACATGTCTGGAAGGAGTAGCAACAACCCAGGCATAGACCGTCCTGTAGCAACCCCCTCCCTGGTGTAGACCATCCTGTAGCAAAGTCTTTGTGGTGAAAGGACGGGAGGAAGCACCTGAGTTCCTGGGCAAAAGTGGCGATAAAGTGTGCAGCCAGTGGTATGATGTAACACCTGGTCATTTACTGGAGACTGAGCTCTGAGTGATTGAATTTTTGCACCAAGTTTGGAAAGTTTGCACTGCAATGTAAATACATTCTGAACATTGGCCCTGTTTTTATAGTAACAGTAAGAGATACAAGTTCACCTTGTCTAACCTGTTCACAATGCTGAACCCTATATCGAGTCCAGGGTTTACCTGTCACATTGGGCATACGCCTGAAGGTCTTCAGGATCTTGGTTTCATGGGGATGGACCAAAGGCCAGGACTTGTATGGCACTCTGTGGCTGACTATACACAAAGTGCCAAGGTGAGTGCCTGTGCAGGATTCAGTGTCTAAAGCAACATTACAGGTTGTTCATACGGTGTTTGGTCCAGGTACGGCTCCCAAGGTTTTACTGATCTGGATCTACTACTGGTACTGTGGTATTATAAGGAAGTTAAGAAATTAATTAAAGAGTCAGATCAAATAATAAACTAGTTAAGCTAAGAGTGATTTATCTGTAAGGGAGAAGAGGTCCATCACCTTAGGACACTCGCAAAAAACTGTGACATCATGGAGCAGGGTAGAGTTTTAGGTGAGATGGAAGCTTGCCAGTGTCCATTCAACTGAAGGTATGAGCCTATAAGCTAGGGTCTATGAATACTCAATCCGTGTCCTGTACTGTATGATTAAGAAAAATCTGTTACGTTTGGATAGAGTGGGAAAGGGTTACATAATATTCCACTTTTTTGATGTCTTTGTTAGATTCACCCTCCATTTGTACTGATGTCCATTGTCACAAATAAAGAGTGGAGAGAAATCCAAAATGTTAGTGTTGTCCCCATTTTTACCTAACCCTGCTCTATGCAAAACTAAAAAAAGTTTTGCTTTACATACAGTACTCTTTAATGAATAAATATATACTGTATATGAAACCAGCATTGATATGAATGTTGCTATGAATGTATTCATCCACATGTGAATGTATTCAATATGTAAATGATAACAAAATTTTGCCCTTTAATATTTTTTAGGATTTTTTATGGAGCCAACCGTATTTGCAAATGTAGAAGACCACATGTATATTGCCCAGGAAGAATCTTTTGGGCCAGTAATGGTTATCTCCAAGTTTAAGGATGGGTAGGTTTTATTAAAATTTTGGCATTTATTTCTATTTGTTTTTCTTTGACAGTTCCACACATGTAAGCATAGATATAAAAATGATACATTAAAATTAAGTAACATTAAGGCCTCATACACACAGGTGTTCTTTACAGCCACGTTTTTGGGCGTTTTTTACAGCTCTTCATGTTATTCAATGGCCCCTTAAAAACGCCGACATTTTTGAGCTGTAGAGGGTGTCGGCGTTAGTGAGCTATAACTAGAATGTGGGACCAGCGCGTTCAGAAGCTGCAGCGTCATGGCGTTTTTGATGCAGAGCCGGCAAAATGCTCAATAACGTGGCTTAACATTGTATACACAGCGTTAAGCCCCGTTAGGCGTTCTATTCAAAATCAATGGTTCCCTATGGGAGCCCATTGATTTGAATAGAATTCACACCAGAAGTCGGAGCGCGCTGAGGATCTTGACGGGAAACCCCCGCAAAAATTTGCGTGGGGTTCCCCCCCAAGAGGTACCAGGCCCTTCGATCTGGCATGGATTTTAAGAGGAACCCCCACGCTGAAAAAATGGCGTAGGGTCCCCCCCAAAATCCATACCAGACCCTTATCCGAGCACGCAGCCTGGCAGGCCAGGAAAGGGGGTGGGGACGAGCGAGCGCCCACCCCCCCTCCTGGACCATACTAGGCTGCATGCCCTCAACATGGGAAGTATGGGTGCTTTGGGGCAGGGGGGGGGGGCCCTCTGTGCCATCCACCCCAAAGCACCTTGTCCCCATGTTGATGAGGACAAGAGCCTCTTCCCGACAACCCTGGCCGTTGGTTGCCGGGGTCTGCGGGCGGGGGCTTATCGGAATCTGGAAGCCCCCTTTAACAAGGGGGCCCCCAGATGCCGGCCCCCACCCTATGTGAATGAGTATGGGGTACAACGTACCCCCTCCCATTCACCTGAAAAAAAAGTGTACAAAAAACACACTACACAGCTTTTTAAAATACTTTATTAAATCAGCTCGGGCGTCTTCTCCCCTCTCTCCTCCCTCTCCGTCGTTTTCTTTCTTCAGCTCTTTTGCGGGGTCTTCTGAGGGGTCTTCTGTGGAGTTTCTGTCTTCTGAGGGATTTTCTGTCTTCTGCTCTTTTGCCGCGGTCTCCTCGGCTGGCTTCTCCCTCTTCTCTTCTGGAGATGTTGACTCGTCGCTCTTTCCCACTCGAATGCGGGGTCCGTGCTGCGCAGTTGCCTTATATTGGCATGGGACAGGGCCACCCGCTGATGTCATCCTGAGCCACGCCCTTATGATGTCACATCCTGGGGCGGGGCTGTGATGTAACTTTTTGTAACTTTTAATAAACACAAAACCAACTAGAGCTTTGCTTTAGGTATCTTTCTGATTAGGGCAATTTAGGTTTTCATTAACTACAGAATTATTAATTTCTTTTTCTTTTGTTCATGCAGTGATATTGAAGGTGTCCTGGCACGAGCCAATAACACAGAATATGGGCTAGCATCTGGAGTCTTCACAAAAGACATCAGTAAAGCCATGTATGTGAGTGAGAAGCTGGAAGCCGGAACTGTGTTTGTTAATACCTACAACAAAACTGATGTTGCTGTACCATTTGGAGGATTCAAACAATCAGGCTTTGGCAAGGACTTGGGTAATATTTTGGTTTATTATGAACAGCATCTGTGTATGTTAAAATATATAGAAAGGAAAGAAAAACAAATCCATAGATTTTGCTCAGACTGATGAATATATTTGACAGCTAATTGACCAATTCGATCTACCGTAACCTGCAGATAATCTGCCTGTATATATCACTCTGATATCTATCTTCTTAAATACTAAATGAGGTGCAGGAAAATGTGGTCCCATGATGAATATGTCTACGTGTTATATGATTATCAAGTGCTATTTCCCTCTCCACCCACTGTCTTAGAATGCAGCACAGTTGCACAAGTTCATCAGGTGAAAGCAAGATTCTTCTTTGTGACCCTGGGTGCTCAATATGCATATGGCAACCTGTGGTTCTGAAGTCACAGTTCTACCCTGCCCCTAACCCTTACACTCATTTTGTGAACTGAAAAACATGCCAATTTTACTGTCAGAGCAGAAACGGTAGATCACTGCGTGGCTTGTAGGTCATAATGGAGGCTGGCCTTGGGATGGGCACTAGGGGGCTAAGAAAGTGCATGCGTCCTACATTCTAGGAGCAGAATAGCTAGGGGAGTCTATGGCAGACTCTTTTCCAGCTCCATCACTGGCTGCACCTGCACTGTGCAGACATACAAGCTCTGGCTGCCTCATGAAACCTCACTGACTGAAGGATTGGAGTTCTCCTGACCCCCATGCAGAGACCTCTCAGGTGGATCCCCGAACTGTTGTCAGGTTCTAGATTATAAAGGTTGTAAGTACCAGCACACTCAGCCCCAGTGGCGGCTGGTGCTAAACTTTTGTTTGGGGGGGGTGGGAAAATATACCCCCCGAAGTCCGCACTCAGCCCCCCACAGTCCCCCCCCTACACTGAGCCCTCCACGGTCCCCTCCCCACTCACCCCCACAGTTAGCCCCTCCACAGCTTCC
>BLSH010438155.1:48906-68974 GCA_018402905.1 Glandirana rugosa
GGTTTGCTGGCACGTTAAGAGTAAGTTTTACGCTGTCGCGATTTTCGGTTTTTAACCAGACCCGTCCTCCCCCCCAAATTCTCGGGTCATTCCTTCACCAATTCTATTTTTCGGAAGACACACGTCGTCGGGGGGAGTCAGGGGGATTATGAATGAACTCCAGGGAGAGACAGGTCGCTACAGGTGCTCACAGAGTCGGTAGGTAGAGAGGACTCACCACCTCTGTATCGTCGCCGCGGTAACCGACGGCGATGACAGTTTCAGTCTATCGGTTAGTCATATATCTCCCTGCCCCAGCCCTGCCCCGGGGCACAGCTTTTATCTTAACCACTTCCTTACTGGGCTCTTAAACCCCCCCTCCTGCCCAGACCAATTTTTGGCTTTTAGCGCTGTCGCATTTTGAATGAGAATTGCACGGTCGTTTGGCGTTGTACCCAAGCTAAATTTATATAATTTTTTTTTCCTACAAATAGTGCTTTCTTTTGGTGGTATTTGATCACCTTTGTGTCATTTCCGATTGCCGCTATAAACAAACAAAGAGCGATGATTTTGAAAATAGAACATTATTTTTTACCTTTTGCTATAATACAAATCCCCAAAAAAAAAAAAAAAAAAAAAAATGATTCATCAGTTTTGGCCAATATATATTCTTCTACATATTTTTGGTAAAAAAAAATCGCAATCGGCATATATTTATTGGTTTGCACAAAAGTTATCTCGTCTACAAACTATGGGAATTTATGGCATTTTTATTATTTATTTATTTTTTACTAGTAATGGCGGCGATCTGTGATTTTTATCGGGACTGCGATATTGCAGCAGTCATGTCGTACATTTTTGACATTTATACAGCGATCAGAAATGTAAATGTCCACTGATTGCTGTATAAATGTCATTGGCAGTGAAGGGGTTAACCTGCAGGGGGCAGTGAAGGGGATAACAATGTTCCCTGGGTGTGATCTAACTGTGGGGGGGGGCTGGCCGGGACATAACAGATCTAATTGATCCCAGTGACAGGGACCAGTAGATCTGTTATGTCCCCTTCAACAGAACAGAGAACCGCCGTGTTTACATCGGCGGTTCCCCATTCTGCGGCTCTGACAGGGGATCGCGGGTCTCGGGCGGACATCGAGTTCGCCCGACCCGCGGGCACGCCCACGCAGCGTGCGGCGGGCGCGTACGCGCCCCGTCGCTGCCTGCCAGTGCACGCCAGGAGCGCGCACATTGCCAGGACGTCCATGGACATCCACCCGGCAATTCAGATCCGCGCTGGAGCCGTACTTCGCCTATGGCACGGATCTGGATTGGTTAATGCATTAAGATAAAAAAACCTTCTGATTTTACAATCCCTTTAAGGCAGGGGTGTCAAACTCCATTTCATCAAGGGCCGTATTAGCAGTATGGTTGCCCTAAAAGGGCCGGTTGTATCTGGCGTGCGATGCGTAAAAAGTGCTGGGTTCAAGAGTACGTTATGCACAGAGTGCAGAACTCAGAATTATGCTATGTGCAGAGCTCATGAGTGTGATGTATACAGAGTGCAGGGTTCAGGAGTGCGGTACATACAAAGTTCAGGGGTGCGCTGTGTACAGAATGCAGGGATAAGGGTGCACTATGCACAGTATGCCACACCAACTCCGTCCCCAAAGCTTTCTTGCATCGCTCTCCTACCTTGCCTGGCTCTAGTGCCTCCCTCTTTAGGAGGCTTAGCCTCACCTTGCAGGGAGTGGAAGCAAAGGGAGAAAGTTGGAGGTGGCAGAATGATGTTCTGCCACATTCCAGGTGCAAAACGAGGGCCACATGACAAGGCCTGGAGGGCCGCATTCGGCCCGCGGGCCTTGTGTTTGACATATGTGCTTTAAGGCATTATAGTCCTTTTAATGTGGAATGAATACAAATTGTGCTTTTAAAGGCTTCACTAGAAGCTTGCATACAAAAAACATTATTCATAAATAAGGCTGCCCTGAACCACCTGGACCAGGGGTCTTGAATTACGGAGGTCCGGTCAGCAAAATTTCCTTCTGGCAGAGATCCGAATCTATAATGCATGGTTCCCCTGTACATTATCGTCTTCAGCATATTTTTAACACCGTAGTCTCCTCTTTAAAGCAGTCCCACAGTGTCCTCAGTTTCCCTTCACATCACCTTTACATTGCAGTGCCCTTTACATCACAGTGCCCCTTACATCACAGTGCCCCTTAACCACTAGCCGACCAGCTACTGCGGCTGTTCGGCTCATTCTTGCGAATTGCCGCCATTGTACGTTGGTCACGGAAACAGGTTTTGTGGGCTTGTGAGCGCTCCCACTGGCCAGCGGGGGAGCCAATCAGGTGGGGCAGACTCTGTCAGCAGGCCACCCGCGATCGTTCCTCGTAGTGACAGAACGGGGATCTACCTGTGTAAACAAGGCCGATCTCCGTTATGACGGGAGATCACACAGATCCTGTCTTTCTGCTATGCAAGAAGATGGATCTATGTGTTTCCCCAGGCAGCCCATCACCCATACAGTTAGAAAACAGTGAGGGAACACCTTTAACTCCTTGATCACTCCTAGTGTTAGCCCCTTCCCTGCCAGTGTCATTAGTACAATAACAGTGCATATTTTTAGCACTGATTACTGTAATAATGACACTAGTTCCCAAAAAAGTGTAAAAAATGTCAGGTGTCCGATCTGTCTGCCACAATGTCACAGTCCCGCTAAAATTCCTTCCGGTCCTTAAGTGGTTAACATCACAGTCCCCCCTTTAAAGCAGTCCCACAGTGCCATTGGTTTGCATGGAGCAGCCCCATTCCACCTTTTCTGGGGTTCCTCACTGGCACTCCTGGCTTCTCCTCCCTTCCTGGAGCCCCCAGAGCTTGCTATGGGGCTCCTCGTGTGGGCTTGATCTTGAGCTAGGATGTGTGCGTCCCCTCCCTCCTCACTGGATTTGATTGAAAGAAGGAGGAACTAGTCATTAGCTCCTACTGCTGCTGGATGAAGATTGGGCTCAGGTAAGTATTTGGGGGCTGATCACAGAATGCGTTTTACCTTAATGCAGGGAATGCATTCAGGTAAAAAAAACTTATGCCTTCACAATCACTTTAAAATGTGTTTTTTTTGTTTTTGTTTTTTAAACCAAACTCTTGTTTTATTAATTTAAAAGAACATCCAAGCAATACAAAGGCATAGTGATCATTCGTAATCATACACAATGTTCATGCAGACAACAGTGATCAAACTTATGCTAAGAAGGCTCAAGGTAAACAAGTGTTAACAAAACAAATCAAACCAAGTTCAATGCTCCATAAGGTATGCACAATGCCATTTCTTTCTGTTTTTCATAGATTAACATCCTATGAACTCAGATCAGCATTAACATAGTTGACATCTTAGGTGGGTAAAGCACTTCTGGCCCCTTTAACAGTGAAGCCATACCAACTTAAATTTGTAGGAGCCTATCCATTAGTATCTGTGACGGAGCGAGGCCAGGAGAATCCAGCCAGCTCTGCCAAATAAGATTACATTTCCGTAATGCACTTTGGTGACGGTAAGCCAATTTTTACCTGAGCAGAGGAAAATTCACATACTCAACCCATTCTTTCTGGTAGGTATCGTGGGTGACATCCAAAACCTTGCAATTAATTTCCTAGCCAAATATAACAATCTGTTTATCATAATGTATGAACCTGGCGGGTGCATTTCTGCATCCACAGCTCCAAGGAGACACACCAGTGGGATTAGAGTTACAGGCATGTGGAAAAGCATAGAGATGGTTTTTAGGACCTCGTGAGCTCTGGACATCGCCAAATTATATGTATGCCTGGAGTTTGCACGTTCTCCCTGTGCCTGCTTGGGTTTGCTCTGGGTACTCCGGTTTCCTCTCACACTCCAAAGACATGCTGGTCGGTTAATTCGATTCTGTCTAAATTGGCCCTAGTATGTATGAATGTGAGTTAGGGACCTTAGATTATAAGCTCCTTGAGGGTAGGGACTCGTGTGAATGTACAATATATATATATATATATATATATATATATATATATATATGTAAATCGCTGCGTAAAATGACAGTGCTATATAGATAAATGAATGAAGTCACCTCTATGTACATTACATTTAGGACAAAGCAGATGATCTCTCCTGCCCCAATCAAATTGGTGGGTGTACAGTAAGTTCTATGGAGAATAAATAGCTGCGAGAGCTTGTGGGAGGCTGATAGGGAGGTAAACGGAATTGACTAAAGCCATGTCTTACTGATCACCATAAATGTCTCCTATATCCACCACCCAGTGAGCCCTGCATTTCAATCGGGCATGGTCTTGAATGGAGGACAGCAACTCTAAATCTATACGGGAAATCAAACCTTTATGGGTACTAGATTGTAGCACCTTGGTCACCAAGGCTGAGCTAGAGACTGTTACATTAAGCTTTTGTTTTTGGGCTTGCAGCACATGTCTATATATTGAAGATATTTGTAGAAATCCTTAGGGGATAGATCATGAGAATTCAGTGCATAAGCGATCGTATGCCTTTAGAGAAGTACCACTAAAAACCTGAAGAAACAACCAAATATGCTTTTGTTGCCAGGATGAGAATCCTTTCAACTTGGAAAATTAGGGTATGCCATAGGGGAGAAAAACCCAGAGGGCCAGCAATATGTATATAGTGTCTCTTTAGCGGCCTTCCAAACTTTTTGAAGAAGAGCTGCAGTAGGGGAGGCTCGGTACATCCATCTCCAAGTGGGAGGTGGCAGGCAAGATATGGTTAGACAGGTTTGTTAATGTAGCTATAGAATCCGAAGTGCCCTACTGCCCCCAGCCAGTAAACTGTTGCATTTGGGATGCGATAAAATACATTCTGGGATGCGGGACTGCCAAACCCTCTCTGTCCTTACTATACTGTAAAGTAGATAAGCTGAAATGGGTCTTTTTCCATGTAAGATCTCGAAATTGGGAGTCTATGCATTTAAACCACTTATTAGAGATCCACATAGGGGAATTATGGAAAATATACAGGAGCTGCAGTGCCCAGATCCTCTTTATTAAATTAATTTGCCCTACTACTGAAGGGAAGCTTACATCAATTTAGGCCTTTTAATCCTTGCCTATTCAGCCGGGGGGGGGCAAGGTTCATTTGGAGATATTTTTTGAGGGCTCAGGTGAAACCACCACCTTTAAGTATTTAAAAGAATTGGCTACAGCAATTTGACTAGCACAAGCAGGTAGGGGTGCTCCTAGTGGGTCTAGGGGCATTAAGATGGATCTTTAAAATGTTTTTAAGTACAATGCTTTGCTGGTGATTGCTATTATTGTGTTATCAGTTACTAATAATGGCCACGTGTTGTGCCCCCATATTATTTATTTTCTTTTGTCTTTTTTCCTTCTACAGCATTGGGAAGTGTTTAAAAATCTTACTGAAGTTTTTATTTTGGTTCCTGCGCTGCTTGGTCTTAAAGGAAACCTGGAAATGACTCTAGCTTCTAGGCTCTCAACTGCAGTGAGTAAATTGCTACTTTTGTTGGTAAAAACTTGCATTAGGTCTTCTTTTTCCTATCTAAAACATTGATTGAATGGAAAATATCGGTAGATGGCAAAGAAAAACAGTAAAGGGCGGCACAGTGGTGTAGTGGGTAGCACTCTCGCCTGGCAGCAAAAGGGTCGCTTGTTCGAAACCCAACCACGACACTACCTACCTCCGGGTACTCCGGTTTCCACCCACACTCCAAAGACATGCTGGTAGGTTAATTGGCTCCTGTCTAAATTGGCCCTAGTATATGTATGAATGTGAGTTAGGGACCTTAGATTGTAAGCTCCTTGAGGGTAGGGACTGATGTGATTGTACATTGTATATGTAAAGCACTGCGTAAATTGACAGCGCTATACAAGTACCTGAAATAAATAAATAAAATAAACTCAAAATAAAGTGATCCTAAAATGAAAAAGAAATAAATCAAATAAAAAGAAAAAAAATACAAAATGTAATAAATACAGTATTTACACACCGATCAACCATAACATTATGACCACTGAAAGGTAAAGTGAATAACATTGAGTAGTCTTGTTATAAAGGCACCTGAAAGTGGGTATGATATATTTGGCAGCAAGTGAACATGTTGTGTTGGAAGCAGAAAAAATGGGCATGTGTGAGGATTTGGACAACTTTGACAAGGGCCAAATTGTAATGGAGAAACGACTCCATTACTGCAACTCTTGTGGGATTTTTCCTGTCTGCAGTGATCAGGAGTTACTAAAAGTGGTATAAGGAAGGAAAACTAGAGAACCAGCGACACGGTCATGAGCGGCCACGTTTTCTCGGTGCATGCAGTTTTTTGCACCCAAAAATGCTGCAAGAGCAGCGCGAGTCAGGGAGCACATGCAATTGGCTTATGTGAGAACCTAGGCTATTTGCATAGGTCCAGTTTATTTCTCTCAAGTTTTTTTTTTTTTTTTTTTTTTCTATTTATCTATTATCTGACTGATTTTTTTTCCAGAAACACAAGTTCTCTTCTGAAAATACTGCTAGCTTCTGACTGTCTGAGGTGATGCACAGAGATTAAACAAATCCTCCATGGGTTTTACATTTTTATCTGCAGTCTTCTCTGCCCTACATCCCTTCAAAAGGGCAGAATCATGTTAAAATCCTTCTTCATTTGTTAGTATCACAGAGGAGGGGGCGGAGAGCTGCAGTTACACTGTGTGAGAGCTAATTGGAGGCTCCACACAGCAAACAGGAGAGGAGGAAGGATACAGAGCTCTGTCCTGAATAGATCAGCTCCACTCTGAGCTCCCTCCCCATCACAAATTTAATTAATGTGTCGGGAAACTTGTCAGAAGTGAGACATGCTGATAACAGAGGAACGAAGCCCCAGAAACGACACTTTGAGCTTTGAAGAGAGATATGTAAATACTACAGATATGTGCTTTGTTCACATTTCATGACTGAGATTTGCTACCACTTTAACCATGTAAGGATTTCCCCCTTTATGACCAGAGCACTTTTTGCGATTCGGCACTGCCCCGCTTTATTTAACTGACAATTGCGTGGTCGTCCGACGTTGTACCCAAACAAAATTGACGTCCTTTTTTCCCCACAAATAGAGATTTCTTTTGGTGGTATTTGATCACGTCTGCGTCACTTCTGATCACCGCTATAAACAAAAAAAGAGCGACAATTTTGAAAAAAATCTAATGTTTTTTGCTAAGATACATATCCAAAAAAAAAATATAAAAAAACAAATTTGTTTATTATATTCTTCCTCATATTTTTGGTAAAAAAAATCGCAATCGGCGTATATTGATTGGTTTGCGCAAATGTTGCCGTGTTTACAAACGATGAGAAGTAATTTGTGGGGTTTTTATTTATTTTTTTTATTTACTAGTAATGGCAATGATCTGCGATTTTTAGCGGGACTGCGATATTGCAGCGGACATGTCAGACACTTTTTTGGGACTATTGGCACTTATACAGCGATCAGTGCTATGAAAACGCACTGATTACTGTGTAAATGTCACTGGCAGGAAAGGGGTTAACACTAGGGGATGATCAAAGGGTTAACTGTGTTTCCTGGTATGTGTTACTAACTGTGTGAGGGCTGGGCTGACTGGGGGAGGAGAGTGATCACTGCTCCCATATACAGGAAGCATACGATCACTCTCCTTCTCCCCTGTCAGAATGGATATCTGTGTGTTTACACGCACGGATCCGCGTTCTGTCACTGCGATCGTGGGTAGCCAGCGGACATAGAGTCCGCCCTACCCGCTTCCCGACTCCTCTGCTACACAGTGAGCGCGCCTCCAGCGGCGCGCGCGCTCACGATCTGCGATCTCGCAGCCGCCGTCACGTGATGCCAATATGTGATATCGAGCCAATTTGCTGCCGTCAATCCACGCCAGGCGGTCGGCAACTGGTTAAAAGAGATGTATGTTTTGTGGGTTTTTTTTGTTTTAGATTCATACTTGCCTAGGTGGATGCAGCATCGGTCCAATGCTGTATCTGTCCCCCCGCCGGCTCTAACACTGAGAACCAAGTGATCAAACCCTGTCGATCGCTCGGTTTTTTTCTCTGAGCAGAGAGCAGAGAACTGTCAGTCAGCTCTCTGCTCTGCCCCCCCCCCCCCTCGCTCACTGGAGCGCTGGGCTGTGGAGGGGACAGGAGCAGTTGGCTCGCTGTAAGGCTGAGTTGGGTGCTGGTCCAGGCATGTGGGTTGATCCCAACTCCATGGTCGTGATGACATCCGATCCTGAAGCGGCTCTGTGACGTCAGCAGAGAGCGGACTTCTGCTGAAAATGGGTCACAGTAGTGCAAAACGGACTGCACTCCTATGATCCACAGAAGTGCAGCCAAACGCGATTTGTCTGTACTCCTCCTTTAAGATAATAATTGGAAAAAACTATTTCATACATAATAAATAATGCTAGCACAATTATTTATTTATTACAGGTGCTTCTGTTGCTCCATATAATTTACACAGGGCTTTTATATTATACATCAGTCCCTGCTCATACGGATCTTACAATCTAAGGTCCCTAACTCACATACATACATACATACATACATAATAGGGCCATTTTAGACTGGAGCCAATTAACCTACCAGCATGTCTTTTGGAGATTGCGAGGAAACCGGAGTACCCAGGGGGAACCCACACAGGCAGTGTTTTGGTATAAATCGTTTGGTAAAATAGCAGCTTAGCAAATTGATGGCTTTGGCTATTGCACTGCTACAGATGGGTTTGAATGGACCCTTACTGTTTCTGGGCCCTTTATATACAAAAAACTCAAACATCTACCATACCTGTATGTCTGTGAAAGGTTCCATTTATCCAGGTCATGGTATAGTTAGTAGTCTTTGTAGCATTACAGAAGAAGTCTAGTTGAATGTGACTAACTGCAATTCAATATTCCTCTGTGGTTACTCCTTCTGTGCATATTATTGCTGAAAGGTGTGAGACATAAACATGTATGGAACCCTGCATTACTTGGCTCCTCTCCAATGTAAGTTGGCTGTGCTTCTCCCCTTCAACCATTAGATGGTGCTGTAATCTTCAAACTATAGAAAGATATTACAACAGAGGTGATAAATGTGATAGGTCCAGCACCTGTAAATACCCAAACCAGAGACATTTTCCAGGTACACACTGGTTCCTTGAAATATAGTAATATTGTGAGACCTCATGCACACTGTACGTTTAGCTGCTGCAGCTGGACAGGGCTGGATGATGAACTGAGCGGTACTAATATATAGAGTAGTATGCACCCAGGGATGAATGTTTTTTAAACGCAGAAAGTCTGCGTTCTGGGAAATAATTCCTGGGCACATACTTCCTTAATTATTTGTAGCACCTGTGCCCCATACAGCCGCTGCAGCATTCAGCCTCTCAACGTTTTAGAGGCTGCCAGTAGTGGGACTGGACGGTGCATTTGTGCCTTCTCCTCGTATGAAAACACTGTAATCTCATGCATAGGGGCTAAACACCCAGTGCCCATGAGGAGGCCTTGTATGTTACTCTCTGTGTCAGTCTCTGCTGCGAGTGTATCAGTATTTGCAATGTGTATCTGGCTAGGGTATATTAGAGTATATCTATACCTATTACTTATAGGGGCATATTTATAAAGAGAGAGAGAGCTTACGTGTCCTGTGAAACTGCATGTATATTTGTTCTGTGTGAATAGGGCCAAACTGGAATGCTATTAACCACTTCAGCCCTGGAAGGATTTTCCCCTTTATGACCAGAGCACAAATAGAGCTTTTTTTTTTGGTGGTATTTGATCACCTCTGCGTCACTTCTGATCACCACTATAAACAAAAAAAGAGCGACAATTTTGAAAACAACCCAATATTTCTTGCTAAAATACATATTCAAAAAAAATATAAAAAAAACAAATTTGTTCATCAGTTTAGGCCGATTTATATTCTTCCTCATATTTTTGGTAAAAAAACCGCAATTGGCGTATATTGATGGTAAACGCGGCAACTTTTGCGCAAACCAAACAATGAAAATTCATTTATGGGGTTTTTATATTTTCTTATATTTTACTAGTAATAGCTGCGAGCTGCGATTTATTAGCAGGACTGCTACATTGCAGCGGACACGTCAGACACTTTTGACACTTTTTTGGGACCATTGACACTTATACAGCAATCAGTGCTATGAAATTGCACTGATTACTGTGTAAATGTCACTGGCAGGGAAGGGGTTAACACTAGGGGTAGATCAAAGTGTTAACTGTGTTCCCTGGGATGTGTTACTAACTGTGTGGGGGCTGGGCTGAGTGGGGGAGGAGAGTGATCCCTGCTCCCATATACAGGAAGCATGTGATCACACTCCTTCCCTGCATGTCAGAACGGAGATCCATGTGTTTACACACACGGATCCCCTTTGTCATTGCAGGGGGAGCGATCCCTGGCTCCCCCCGCTACACAGTGAGTGCGATTTCCTGCTCATGATCCACGATCTTGCAGCCACCGTCAAGTGACGGCGATATGCAATATCGAACCAAGTTGCCGCTGTCAATCCAAGGCAGGTGGTCCGCAGCTGATTAAGTTACTTTCTATCAAGGTCAGATGTTATTACTCATAGAAAATATCTTGAATCTGGAAAATACTGCAGTATGGCCACTAGATGGAGCTCATGAGCATAGGAAATATTTTCCTGATTCTTGCTATTCTATAGAATAATACTTTTTGGACTGGAGAGAAAATGGCCACTGACTCCATAGAGGAATGTGGTTCCATAGTACCCAGAGATGGCTAAGAACAATGTAACTGATAAGAATCAGCATAGGCAGTTAGCATAGAAAGATATCAGCTCACACAATTTCTGGGAGGATGAACAGGTGTGTTTTGCACATATTGGAACAAATATAACAAACACACATCCAAGGGTACATTTTAAGAAGGAATTCATAGACCAGAAAGGGGCCAAATAAGAGAAGTTCATTGTTAGGCCGCTTTCACATGGGGCTGACTCCATTGAGATCAGCAAGGGGTCTCTCCGCTGATCACCTACTGATCATCTCTGAGAAGGCGGAAGATTGGCCTGTGTCCGTTCAGTTTATGCAGAGTGGGCAGGGAGAGAGCGCCCGCTCGGCTTTATGGGAGGCTGGGCGTAAACCGTCCTTTTATCCTCCAATCCGATCCACCTAACTGGAGGACGACGGATCTCCTTCTTTGGTGGTTTTTTTTTTTTTTTTTTTTTTTTTCTGATCAGACCTGAGGTAGGCGTGTCTAAATGCACACAAGTCCATTTACTCCTGCTGTTATTATAATTATTATACAGAATTTATATAGTGCCAACAATTTACGCAGCGCTTTACAACTTGAGGGTAGACAGTACAAATACAATACACTTAAACACAGTAGGAATCGGAGGGCCCTGCTCGTTAGAGCTTACAATCTAAAAGGGAAGGTCAAGAGATACAAGAGGTAGTAACTGTGGGGGATATGCTAATAGAGAAGATAAATGTACAGTTGTTAGGTGGGAGCCAGATAGGCTTCTCTGAAGAGAGAGGTTTTCAGGGATCGTCTGAAGGTGGACAAACTAGGGGAAAGTCGAACAGATTGGGGTAGAGCATTCCAGAGGATGGGAGAGGCTCTGGAGAAGTCCTGGAGGCTAGCATGGGATGAGGTGACAAGGGTGCTAGAGAGCAGGAGGTCTTGGGAGGAGCGAAGAGATCGATTTGGTTGGTATTTTGAAACCAGGTTAGTGATGTAGCTGGGGGCCAGGCTGTGAATTGCTTTATAAGTTATTGTTAGGATCTTGAATTTAATACGTTGGTTGAGTGACAGCCAATGTAGAGATTGACATAGGGGTGTAGCAGATGCCGGGCGTTTTTTAAGGTGGATGAGCCTGGCGGCAGCGTTCATAATGGACTGAAGTGGGGATAGCCTATTTAGAGGTAAGCCAGTGAGGAGGGAGTTGCAGTAGTCGAGGCGAGAAATTACCAGAGAGTGGATTAGTAGCTTTGTGGCGTCATCGGTCAGGAAGGGGCGTATCTTGGAGATGTTGCGGAGGTTGAGGCGGCAAATTTTGGATAGCGATTGGATGTGGGGCTGAAAGCTTAATTGGGAGTCTAGGATTACACCTAGGACCTTGGCGTGGGGGGACGGGTTGATAGTTGAGCCTTTGATTTTGACAGAGAAATCTGGGGAAGTGGCACGTGGGGGAGGAAATATCATAAGCTCTGTTTTGGAAAGGTTGAGTTTGAGGAAGTGATGTGACATCCAGGCTGATATGTCTATCAGTAAGTTTGTGATGCGTCAGGAGACAGATGGAGAGATCTGGGGGGTTGAGAGCTAGATTTGTGTCTCATCAGCATAGAGATGATACTGAAAGCCATGGGAGGCAATCAACTGACCCAGGGAGGAGGTGTAGATTAAGAAAAGGAGAAGTCCAAGAACAGAACCTTGGGGGACACCGGCAGAGAAAGGAAGAGGAGAGGAGGAAGTAGAGTTGTAGGTGACACTGAAGGAGCGGTGTGATAGGTAGGATGAGAACCACCTTAGAGTACAGTCACGGAGACCAAAGGAATGGAGTTTTTGAGGAGGAGGGGGTGGTCCACTGTTTCAAAGGCAGCAAACAGGTCCGGGAGTAGTAGTACAGAATAATGTCCGTTGGTTTTAAAAGTTATTAGGTCATTAGTGAGTTTAAGGAGAGCAGTTTCTGTAGAGTGCTGAGGGTGAAATCCAGACTGAAGGGGATCAAGAAGTTTGTTCATGGTCAGATGGTCACTCAGTCGGTTGTACACCAGTCTTTCAAGGAGTTTGCAGGCAAAGGGGAGTAAGGAGATGGGGCGTAGGTTGTTAATATTGGTGGGGTCCAGTGAAGGCCTCAACATTGGTGTCAGTGGATGCAATAATAATCCCCAGCATTTGTGTCAGTAGATGCAATAATAATTACTCCAATATTGGTGTCAGTTGATGTAATAATAACCCCTAGCATTGAAATCAGTGATTGCAATAATATTCTCCAGCATTGGTGTCACTGGATGCAATAATAACCTGCCAGATTGGTGACAGTGAGTGCAATAATAACTCCCTACATTGTGTCAGTGAAAGCAATATTAACATTCTGCATTGGTGCCAGTGGATACAATAATGACCCCCCAGCATTTGTGCCAATGAGTGCAATAAAAACCCTAAACATCGGTGTCAGTGCAGTAGACACAATCACAACCCCTAATATTGGTGTCAGTCGGTGCAGTAATAATCCCCATCACTGGTGTCAGTAATCCCCTCTCCTGCCCACCTTCCACATTGATGATCACTGGCAGCTAAATTGAACCCCCCACCCCCTCGCATTGGTGGTCAGTGGTAGTGAAAGATAACCCCCCTTTGGGTGCGCTGATCAAATGCTTCTCTGCCACTCTCTCTCTCTCTCTCCCCAGACCAGGAGTTTTCTTGTACTCTCGGTGGAGGTAACTCAAAGTACAGTCTCTTTCAGTGCTGGATGCTGGAACACAGAGTTTCATAGCCCAGCACTGTGCTGCCCCACTGCTGCTGTCGCTTTAACTGGTGCCCAATAGCTCATGGGTCCCACGTAGAGAGCTGTATACTGGGCACCAGGGTGTTAAGGTATCACATTGGACCTCAGTGGTGTAGAACAGTGGTTCTCAACCTCAATCCTCAAGTACCCAAACAGGCCATGTTTTCAGGTTGTCCTTTATCTTGCACAGGTGCTTTAAATGGTCATTGGCTTGGCTATTTTATCTAAGAGAAACTCCCAAAACATGGCCTTTTGAGGGTACTTGAGAACCACTGGTGTAGAAGACCCTTTTTTTTTTTTTTTTTTGGTAAAATATGTCCTTCTAAGGGCTCTTTCACACTTGTGACCAGGGTGCGGGTAAAAACGGGCAGCTGAGCTGATGTTTTGCTGCCCTTGGGCCGCCCACCAGGCTCCAGCATTACAGCCTGATAGGGTGTACACATGTCGCATTATTATTGTAATATTAAGTCAGGCTGCAGAGTCTCAGAGGCGATGCCACGAGTCTAAATTGCACATTGAGATCAATAGGGCTGCAACACAACCGCGAGCCAAACGCTGACACAAACCTTTACTTTTTAATAATTTTAAAATTTTGTATTTTGAGTATGGGATTATAAGACCTTGTTATGTTATGGGGGTTTTTTCTGTCTATTTTTAACCCCAAACTCCTCGTGTTCATCAGTCAAAAGTAAAACATGCATTCCGAGAAGGGACAATAGCCACTCCACTAGACCACTTAATAAATCATTTTTTGGTTAAGTATAATGTGCTTAGAAGGACAGGTCCTACATATATCGGGAGCCACGTACAGCAAAATGTTGGCACAATAAAATCTGAAGGAGCTTTTAGTGTTATTTCAGCCTCTGATTCAGGGAAAGAAAACCTAATTTGCTCAAGGTCATGCTTATAAAAGGCAGCATTGAGGATGGAAATTCAGGGGCCTGCCATTCAATCATTCCGCTACTTCTCCTTTGAAACCCGCTCAGTGCTAACACAATGTTATGAAAGTGTAACACGATCCTGACAAAATGGTATTTGTGCAGTTTTTGTGGCAGGAACATATCATGAGGAAAATCAATGCTAAAATAATTACCTTCAGGTAACAAATGCTGGCAAACTAATTTCTCTTTGTAAAGATTATGCGTCCGGCGTTCCAGAAACAAAATGTGTCTGCTCAGTAGATTCTGAGAAAAATTCCGAAATAACAGACCGCATTTTGTGGCCGATTGTAGAAATTACATAACAAAGGACGCCACATGTTCCTAATACTATAATCAATAATATTGCGTACAGCTGCGGCAAAGAAAGGGAGCCATTAGCAATGCACCAGTAAAACAAAAAAAAAAAGATAATACCCTTTATTATTTACGCTCAGTACAGGAATAATGGTTTTTAAAGCTGAACTGTTTTAGACCCTTTTTAGGCCGCTAGACCCATCATTCTTTTCTGATGGAAAAGAATAGATAGAAAATGAATAAATATATGAACAGGGCATGTAGATTGGCACGTGCTGCAGGTAGCTATGTTGCAGAAAATGGGGAGAGCAAAATTGCCATACCCCAGCTGTTTTGCTTGTGTTGCTTAGATTAGATCTGCAGCCCTGGTTCACATTGCAGCGATTTGGCATGCGATTTGTTGACATGTCAAATCGCATGCCAAATTGTCGGCTATTGCTGGCAGTGGCACTGTCCGGTGCACCTATTCCCAAAATTAGCTTCTGTACTACTTTTGGCGACATCAGGGTGCGATTTCAATAGACACCTGTGCAGAAATCCGCACAGATGTCTGAAATCGCCCCCCCCAAAGTCGGGACTGACATCATGCGGGAATAAAATCGTGGGAGTTGCTGTCAGTGTGAACCTGGGCTAAATATCAACTTCAGGCAGAAATAAAGAATGTTTGTGCAGTACTGTACTAAAATGATTACTATTATTTTTAAATGCAACTGGTGCACATAACGAAGTTTTGAGTTGATATTGGCCTCTTGTAATCCCCTGTTCCTCTGCATGGACTGCAAGTGGGAGCGGCAGCTCTGAATTAGATGTGCTATGCCTATACTTTGACAAAGAGCATGCTGAGAGAAGAGAGCAGAGCGAGTTGAAGGACACACTTAGAATTGTCTAGAATTCTTCAATTTCCAGTTAGTCTGGACCAGGGGCTGACCTTCTAATGCTTAACATGATACTAAACACCCACTGTTTAAAGTGGTTGTAAAGGCACAAGATTTTTTACCTTCATGCATTCTATTCATGAAGTTAAAAAAACCTTCTGTGTGCAGCAGCCCCCTAATACTTACCTGAGCCCCCTTTTGATTCAGCAATGTCCGCAAGAGCCTTGCCTTTCCGGGACTTGCACTGCTGATTGGCTTTTGGCAGGAGCAGCAGCCATTGGCTTCTGCTGCTGTCAATCCCAGCCTGTGAGCCAATCAGGAGATGGAGGGGTGGGGCTAAGGCACGGCTCCGTGTGGTAAACAGACACACAGATCCACGGCCTGGAAGCGCACCTGCTTGGGTGCCCCCAGAGCAAGCTGCTTGCTCTGGGGGCACCCAGCAGGAGAGAGGAGCCAGGAGCGCCAGCATGGGACCCAAGAAGAGGATCCGGGCTGCTCTGTGCAAATCACTACACAAAGCAGGTAAGTATAACATGTTTGTTATTTAAAAAAAAACAAACAAACAAGACTTTAATATCCCTTTAATTTACATTGTCCCTGCTATTTCTGTATATGGATGATGGCACTGTATTTATTTTGATGAAAAAAAAGTAAATGTTTCCTAATTGATATACAGCTGTCACATGACCCAGATCTTTCCCAACCTGTCTGCGGGTAAACATAAGGAGCTTCTAGTCCTCTGCTGCTGATCACATGTTCAAAAAAAAACAACAGATACACAGTAAAAATAAATAATATCAAACTGTTTTAAATGGTCACATTTGAAATTAAATCTTTATTATTTTTTGGCAATAACCATGGTGTGGGCGGTTTTCTGCCAGTCACAGGCTGTGTCACGCCCCTTCAGCCTGTGTCTTAGACTAAGGGGGAGGTGAAGCCTCCATCAATCTGCATGTAATATCCCACCCCCATTGTATTTAGCTGCTCAGTGGGCACGGAGGAGGAGGAGGGAGGGAGTGGGCTGTCATTTACTACTGTGTATACACCACATCCGTGACAATATAGTTGCATGGGCTGCTCAGATGAGATGGGGAGGAAATACTCAGCATAGAAACTCACTGAGAACTGTGCATGTGTAGAACTGCCAACACTGCTTTGCAAACTCCCTAGTTGCATTGGGGACATGAACAGAAGGTGGCAATAGAGAGCAGCACGATCACCAGGTTTTTTGCAGAATACTGGAATCAAATCTCAGAGTGACTGAATGAGTATGAACAGAATGTAATACACTATTTATTGATTGCTTTAGGATGTGGGTTAGTGAAACTTTAATTGTGGTAAAAAAAGTTAGGTCACCAACCTAGCTTTGCTGTTTGGCTGTGTAATCTCACATTAATAAAATACAAATCCTTTGGCAAATCGGCTCCCCTGTATGTATTTTGCATGGCTATTTTGTCTGAAGTGTGGCTTTAAACTTGATCTGTGTAAGATCAACCAGTATGTGGGATTAAGTGAGCTATTCTATCTATTACCATGGAAGTCTGCAAAAATTATTATAGAGTAGGATGGAAATTCTGCTTGCATGATGGCTGCATTTGTATGCAAGTCTTATTTGTATTTTTATGAAAATCAACTAGAGTAATACTGCATTTGTGTGTCTCACAATCTATTCTCAAATCCTTATAGGAATGGATGGAGAATGCAGGCTGCAGACAATGGTAGATCAGCTGAAAGGTCAAGTGTTTTGGCTCACTAATAACTAATAGTTCAGGCAAATATGACATTTCAATCAGTTTTGTTTTCTGACAGCACTGAATATTTAGATGTCAGCTGACTATGCAGCTGAGCTTCATGTATTTAGTTTATATGCAAGTGGAGGACAAATAGACAAGATTTGCCCATCTAAGAGACAAATGATAACCAAGAGCTAGCACCAAATGTCTGCTTGTATTAGATTCTTTAGCAAAATAACTGTAAAAATGTCACTTGTACGTGTTTATTGCAGGTTAATGTTGGGAAAATGGATTCCCCTATTGAGAAGTGGAATTTGATCATTGGAAATCTGGCTTTAAAGCAGGTATTTATTTTTGATGTATGCTTCTACTCTTACATACATCCCTACATTTTACTATCAAGTTACCGACAAAACGATTGCTTTATAAAGTGGAAGTTCACCCCAGAATTACTCTATGAAAGCACACAGTACCTTGAAAAAGTATTCATACCCCTTGACAATTTCCACATTTTGTCATGTTACAACCAAAAATGTAAATTTATTTTATTGGGATTTTCTGTCATAGACCAACACAAAGTGGCACATAATTGTGAAGTGGAAGGAAAATGATAAATGTTTTTTTTGTAATTCCTTTATTGAACCAACAAGTGCATTACACAAGGTAAGGTATAGATCAAGCTAGTTACAAAAGTATACGTATTTTGGAGACAAATATTGAATATCCACCTCCGCTTCAGAGGCAGCTTAACAAGTTCAAAATTATACTCAGCGTAACAGATTTAACGCATGTAAAAATTTACTAACTGGGGGGGCGCGAAGTGATAAGCATCTCAATTTAGTCCAATCCTTTGTGGAAAGCCCTAGAACAGTAATGCAATCTTGTGTGGTATAGAAAGCTATATAAGAAATAATGGGATCGGAGCGGATCCCGAGTGGCCAGTGTAGTGCAAAAAAGGAGGACAGAGTCCATCATATATGGTCAGCTACATAAAAGCAGCTGGAAGATAACAACGGAGGGTCCTTTACACTGAATATATTCACATTGAAAGGTGGGAAAGCGGCAGGGGGGAAAATTGGATAGGGAAGAATGGGCAAAGCTGAGAAAGGGAAAAATACGTACAGTGAGACGAGAGACAAAAGAAAATGACTTGGAGAGCGCCAAAGAGGTAGGCTCTCTCACCCAAAGCTTTGCAAGCACCCGTGGAAAGATCAGCTGGGCTGTGAGGCCTCCTTCAGATATGCATCCGTAAAAACAAAATGCTGCCATGGTCTCCACGTGTCACGAAAGTACTCGATTGTGGAAGGTAGCTGTAAGATTCTCCATGTCCCTAAGCTCATTGATTTTAGAGAACCAAAGAGACCTCAAGGGCGGATTCACAGACCTCCAGCACAGGGGGATACATGCCTTGGCTGCATTTAGTAGCTGGATGGTGAAAGAGGCCTTGTATTTTTTTTAATGGGCTCTTGTGTGAGGTGCAGCAGGCATGCCGCAGGATTGTCAGCTAGATCAACGTTGGTCAAAATTTTCGGGCAGTCCCAAAAAAATGTGTAGCATAGTACCCGGCCCAGCATTGCATCACCAGTATGTGTCAGGCACTTGCGGGAAAATGCGGTGTACGGTCGAGGGTACCCTATACCATCTTGTCAGGATCTTATAGCTGGTTTCTTACACCTTCGTGTCTATGGATGATTTCTGCGCAAAGTGGAGGATTTTTTCTTTTTGCGAGTCTGTAAATTGCATGTTGAAGTCAGACTCCCATCGCGATAGGAAGGTAGGGGAGAAATCAGGCGCTGGTCGGATCAAAGCAGCGTAAATGGTAGAGAGGCCATGGCGGATCGGTTCCCCCTTATGACACCGACATTCCAACTCGGTGAACTGGTGAGAGATACCTGGAGCATGGGAGCAGCGGTGGAGAAAGTGTCGAAGCTGGAGACCACTCATGAAGTCTAAGGGAGGATCAGCTGTGGAAGCAAGCGTAGCCGGGGAGAGTTTACCATCTGACCCCAAGAAATCCAAAAGATGAACATGGCTACTAGACCTCAGCTGAAGAAAGTGGGGGCTCTGTAGGCCATGTCTAAACTTCGGATTACCTAAAATGGGGACCATTGTAGAAGGTATAGGAGATATCAGAGTGCTACAGAACGCCACCCTAGACACCTGTAAGGTACTCCCTAATGCGGGGTGATCACTAAGTGATCTCGGAAGCGGCAAAGTAAGCCATGGCCAACTTTTGGCCGTAACTGTCACGTACCTGTTGGTGGAGTCTGATTGTGCAGAGGGCAACCTCTCTTACGGCCCTGGTTCGGGAACCCCTGATAGAGGAAACAGGAGATTCCGGAGCACAGGGGGGCACGAGGGCTGGTGCGGATGCAGATGGTGGTGTGAAGATCCTCCAGGAGCTCGTGCAGACAGAAGAGTGGTGATGCAGGCCGGGTCGGAATTAGGCAGGCTAGTGCGGTACAAAGGAACAGGCAAGCGGCACGTCGGGTGCAGGCAGGGTCGTAAACAGGCGGGCGGCTGAGGTACAAGAGGGTTAGGCAGGGACGTGGTCGTAGGCAGGCAAAGGGTCGGTGCAGGCAGAGTTCAATCAGAGGTCAGGCAAGCCGGGTCACAGATACAGGAAGACTGGGAAAACCGGTCACAGGAACTCACTAACACGCTGTAGATCAGACAGCAACTTGCTACAGGAAGCAGGAAGTTTAAATAGAGCTGCTCCTCTAAGAATTAGAGGAACCGGCAACCAAATGGTATTAACCCTTAGC
>BLSH010438155.1:88017-99720 GCA_018402905.1 Glandirana rugosa
GAACAAAGTAAGTAAAAGTAAAGTAAAGTTTAGGTTACCCCCCCTACATATCTCGGTTTTTCTAATCTTAACACAACTACAGGGTTATAAATACCTGGCCTGACATAAGTAACTATGTACACGAGTTTTAGAAGGGGTTCTAGAAGTCTAGGAGCAAGTCTGTCCTCTACCCGGCCTTCCGGACTCCAAGTGACTCCTCAAAAGATCTTTATATATTTTAGTATTTCATTAAAAATTGTAACCTGGCCCTCACCTGATGCCCTTAGGGCCCATATGTCAGTGATCCCCAAGACGTTGGAGGACGCGAGTGAACCTCAGGCCTTCCGGCCCATCTCCTGTCTGAACGAGGATCTGAAGATCTTGGGGAAGATTTTGAGCACATGTATCAATGAATACAGTCCGGTCCATAAATATTGGGACATCAACACAATTCTAATCTTTTTGGCTCTATACATCCCCCCCATTGGATTTGAAATGAAATGAAAATGAATGAAACAAGATGTGCTTTAACTGCAGACTTTCAGCTTTAATTTGAGGGTATTTACATCCAAATCAGGTGAACGGTGCAGGAATTACAACAGTTTGTATATGTGCCTCCCACTTTTTAAGGGACCAAAAGTAATGGGACAGATTAACAATCATAAATCAAACTTTCACTTTTTAATGGTTGCAAATCCTTTGCAGTCAATTACAACCTGAAGTCTGGAACACATAGACATCACCAGACGCTGGCTTTCATCCCTGGTGATGCTCTGCCAGGCCTCTACTGCAACGGTCTTCAGTTCCTGCTTGTTCTTGGGGCATTTTCCCTTCGGGGATCAGGTGGGTTTTGTCCCAGGAAGGCAGGCCAGTGACAATGTCCGTAAAGTTGTCCATCTCATACATTTACTACATCATCGGAAAATCCCTTGCTTACTTCTTTCCTTGGACATCTACAAGGCTTTTGACACCTTGTACTGGGAATACCTACAATTTGTACTCTCCCGCTGGGGCTTTAGTGAAGCTGTGCTGACCTGGATCAAAGCCTTATATTCTACTCCTACAGCTTCAGTCAAATATGCGTATTTTCCTGCGCCTTTCTCTGTCCACAGGGGTATGAAACAAGGCTGTCCTCTATCCCCAACCTTATTTCTCTTGGCACTAGAACACCTGGCGCTTGCACTTCAGGCAGACCCAAACGTGACTGAAGTTCCTTATACAGGCCATAACTTTAAATTGAGCCTCTTCGCGGACAATACCCTTCTGACCTTGACCAATCCCTTAACGACTCTTCCCAATTTCCTACGCCTTCTGGCACGCTGCTCAGCTATATCGGGCCTTCGTGTCAATCTGGAAAAATCTGTAGCTTTAAACATCTCTCTGGATCCTGACCTGATCACGTGCTTGCAACCCCACTTTTCTTTTCGCTGGGTGTCCTCATCCATTGACTACCTTGGAGTCTGATTGACCCCTACTTATTCCTCTCTGTTCGCTGCCATTTATTATCCTTTACTTTTGATCACTGACTTCTCTAATGCAGTCCTGGCAGTTCCCACATCTGTCTTGGATAGGTCATATCAATTAGGTAAAAATGACAATCTTGCCTAAGCTTCTATACTATTTCTGTACCCTACCTGTGCGAGTCCCTCCACACTTCCTCCACCTGCTCCAGAACAGGATCTTACGCTTTATCTGGGCTAATAAACACCCTAGAATCTCTAGGGCCTGTCACTTTGTACATAGATTGCAGGGGGGCCTGGGGGGTTCCCCATATCCCAAATATTATCTGGCTGCTCAAATCTCCCAACTGACTGTGCTTCACGCGTTCTCCGATGTTCCATTGTGGGTGTTCTTGGAGCTTCCTAATTATCCCCCTCTTTCTATGCAGGCCCTTTTATGGCTTCCGCAGAAACTACGTCCTGGGACCTTGAGCCCATTAATGCAACATAATTTGGAGCTATGGGACTCAGTGAGGTACTTCGCTTGGTGGACCTCCATATGGTTTCACCCATGTACGCCATTTTTTGTCCTCTCTGACCTGGAGCACTTTTCGTGAATTCTACAATGCTCCCCTGTCAGTTTTTTTTGTTTCCTTCAGCTCCAACATTGGATAGCTTCTCTTCGATGTACTTCCTCTTATCAGTTTCAGAAAACCACTTTCGAGCATATAAGCCAGCACTCTCCGGGTTCTTCGGGTCTTATCTCTACTCTACGCATCCTTGAATGGTCGATAATCTTTAACCTCACTTTCCTATGTGGCTCAGTGGGAGTGAGATCTGGATATTGAGATCGACCCGGCGGGTTGGAGCAGGGCCTGGTCTTCAATTTGCTAGATGATCTTTTAACACTGCCACTTTAGAGGCAATGTATAAAGTGTTATTGCGGTGGTATTGGGTTCTGGCCCGTACTGCCCATGCTAATCCAACTTATAGTGATTGCTGCTTCCGAGGGCGTGGCCATTGGGGGGATTCTCTACATATCTGGTGGACCTGCCCTCGACTGGTGGGCTTCTGGTCCCGAGTGTTTGGTCTGCTATATTCCTTGTTCCATTTAAGTACTTGGAAGGAGGCTAAATTTGCTTTGTTGCATTGCCCCATTCTGGGCCTATTCGCTTGTCAGCAGAAATTGGCATCTTACTTGTTCATAGCAGCCAAGAGGATGATTGACCAGGCCTGGAAGAAACCCACAGTCCCCTTTCTGGGAGTGAGGGACCTCTTACAGTCATGATGCTAAATGAACAAATGTCTAGTATTCTCCACGAAACCACGACACGCACACCAAGTTTCTCAAGGTCTGGGAACCTTGGTTGGTGTATGCCTTCCCTGATCTCACCCTGACAAGCGTGGGTTGGCTCTAATTTATGTCTCGGGTGACCCTGGGTACCTACCCCTCTTCTCTCTTCTCTCTTTTCTACTTTTCTTTTGTACTTTACTTCTCCCTCTTTCCCCTATATTGCTCTCTGCTCTGGTTCCCTTCTTTTGATGGATTTTACAGCCCTCTTTGGCTGCCTATCAGTATCAGGACTGCTCACTCAGGAGGTGTTGACATAAAGGTCCTGACTACATTGGAAATTATGGTGCTTTTCCCCAAAATGCATATATGTTTTGTTTAAGTTGGTTTTACTTGTTTGAGAAGGAGGCCCGCAAGGCTTCTCTGCTGGTTTCCCTTATCAGGGATGGCAGCGGGAGCACCCGAGAACCAATTGAAAAATCGGCTGGGGTGCTGACATTGCGGGATCCCTGGACAGGTAAGTGTCTTTATATTTAATCACTGAGTATGCAGCTTCTTTATCTTTTTAATTCTTTCCTCTTTTTAGTTTAGCTGGTGCCATTACTACTGTCCAAGGTGGCTCCTTTCTCTTTCTGCATCCTATGGAGCCACCCTTGCATTACACCTTAAAATGTTTCTAGTTATCCACATGAAGGGTATCACTTATTGTTTTTTCTTTTCTAGTACTATCTGCGGTAACATGATACAATAGTTTACTGCTAGGGATATGGCTGAAGTACAAAAAAATGTAATTGACTGGCTTCATAATTGCCCTTTATTTAACGGGCCTTACTTGAGACCTAATCCATAGAAGCCGGAGTTCCCATACTCAAATACTAACTATATTTAACCACTTCCCGCCAGCCATATAGCAAAATGGCGGGAGCAAAGTGGTTGTATTATCCTGACTGGATGTCATATGATGTCTCCTGACTGGGGGGGGGGGGGTCTGCGCTGACAATTGGCACATTGATTATCAGTGCAGACCCATCAAGGATGCCCACTGGAGACCACCAGGGATGCCAATCAGTGCCCATTAGGATGGCACTCTGTGCCCATGAGTGATGCCTGTCAGGACTTCCTGATCAGTGGCATCTATCAGTGCTGCCCACCAATGCCTCCTGTCAGTGCCACTCAGTGCTGTCTGAGTGCCCATCAGTGCTGCATATCAGTTCCACCTATCAGTAACCACCAGTGCTGCATATAAGTGCCTCATCATCAGTGCCACCTAATCAGTGCCAATCAGTACTGCCTTATCAGTGCAGCCTCATCAGTGAAGGAGAAATCTTACTTATTTATAAAGTTTTGTAAACGAAACGCAGACAAACTGTTTTTTCAAAATTTTCAGTCTTTTCTTTTTTAGAGTGCAAACAACAAAAACCTCAGTGGAGATAAAATACCACCAAAAGAGAGCTCTATTTGTGGGAAAAAAATGATAAAAATTTGTGATGCACCGAATGGAAATGTTTGGTACCAAAACCGAAAATGCACTAAGCCGAAAGCTGAAAATGACAGTTTTTTTAAAAGAAAATTATATTTTTATATAAAATTGTCATATGCAGCCTATCTGTGCAATAGAAAATATGTGTAGGGAGCTGAAGGTTCAAGTTACCAAAGGTCCGCCTCAAAACCTTAATGACTTGGAGAGGATCTGCAAAGAGGAGTGGGACAAAATCCCTCCTGAGATGTGTGCAAACCTGGTGGCCAACTACAAGAAACATCTGACCTCTGTGAAATACTAAGTCATGTTTTGCGAAGGGGTCAAATACTTATTTTGCTCATTAAAATGCAAATCCATTTATTACTTTTTTGAAATGTTTTCTGGATTTTTTTTGTTATTCTCTCTCACTGTTAAAATAAACCTACCATTAAAATTATAGACGGATCATTTCTTTGTCAGTGGGAAAATGTACAAAATCAGCAGGGGACCAAATACTTTTTCCCTCACTGTAGGCAGAAGAATGAATAAACTTGTAGAGCTGTGCTGTGAATAGACAAGCTCTCTGGTTATCAGCCTCTAAGTTACCTCCCCGACACAAATTTCCAGCTGCTTTCATCTCCGTGTTGGAGAGCTTGTCAGAAGTTATCATGCTGATAACAGAGGAATGGAGCAGCAAAAAGATATGGGACTTAGGCCTTTGGAGAGAGATAAGTAAACACTACAGATATATGTGCATAGGTCAGATTTTCATGAATGGCGTTTACATCCACTTTGTCTACTTCCACCCCCATTCTAAACCTATTCTCTCTACCCTGTAAGGCCCCTTTCACACGGACAGATAGAATCCAGCTTTTAGCTGCGGATAGATGAAGTTATCTACCGCAGCTACACTGTGACAATGCTTTCCTATGGCCCCATTCACACTCTGCATTTAGCAACGGTTTTGTTACAGACAATTTGGAACTATTAGAAAAAATGGATTTGAATGCATCCAGGAACAATGTAATGTAGCTATCTGCAGGTAAAAGCAGTGCACTGTGTCACCTACGAATAGAAACGGCAACAAGCATAGAAAATCAATAGGAAGCACTTCAGAAATGTCAAGCATGCACTTCAGAAATATCAAGAATGTTTCCATTGCAGCTAAACGTAGCTGCATGTAATCGTGGCTAATCGGAATGTACAAATGCAAGTAATCGTTGTGTATTGGAGTCTGGTATCTGGCTTGCATTTAGCAACGGCAGCCGCTCATGTGAAAGGGGCCTAAAGGAAAGATCTGTATACTTCCTATGCTGATGGCTCTCTGGAGCGGTTACATGATTGGGTCCCAGCACCAGCTTCAGTGAAGAGTAAAGATTGGCGAGAACGTTTGCAGAACATGGGCGATGATGTCACCTGTAGGCTTATTATGGGGCATCCGTTGTCAACTGTCATTCTTCTGCACTGAAGTCAGAGCTGGGACCTGATCATATGACCGGACCAGAGCGCCCTCTGAATAGGTAAGTATACAGATCTTTCCTATCAGAGAGTAGATGGAATAGGCCTAAGCCAGCCATAGAAGGATCAACATTTCTGCTGAAACTACCAAATTTTGGTCTGTCTATGGGCAGGCTGGTTGTACTGATCTCCCCATAGAGGAGAGCGGGGAGCTGACAGGTCCGTCCCTGCACAGAGTGCAGAGATGGAGCTGTCATCTGCCGGCTCAGCGGAGATCATCAGAGCGATCTCTTGCTGAGCTGGCGGATCCGCTCAGTGTGAAAGGGGGCCTACCTGTTTGCAATGGAAAGATACTTATACTTATTTTTTCACTTTTATAAATGAGGTTTGGAATCTATGAATGTCAGCAAAAGGCCAAATGACCAGTATTAATGCTTTTCTAAAATTGTTTACAGTTGACATATTGTCTTTTATGTATTTGTCATGATGCCATCGAACCTCAACTTGATTGAAAAATACTACTTAAACCCATAAATTGACAAAAACTCAATCTTCCTTAATGTAATAGTAGAAATGGGAGAGGAAGAGCTAGTTAGTGTGAAGCTCCACTCAAAACCTTTTTTTTTATCATTTTGGGTGAAAACAGTGACTTTAAAGGGGTTTTATTTCTTCCCTTTTGGTCCTTGGAGACCTTTTCCCTCACATCCTGTCACTCTGACATGACAGGATCTGAAGAGAAATCTTTCCGATGTTAACACCAGGAAATAATTTACGATTTGACTGAGGCTCTAAAACTTTTGTACACTGTCCAATGCTACTTAAAACCTTTTCTTTGACTTTTGGATAGGGCGGGGAAGCAATAAACATTTCATATGGTCATCATTTCAATATGTGGCCTCATTGGGGACATTTTTTTTTCTGAATGCCTGTTCCTCGGACGCCAAATACGAAAACGAAGGGTGTATATGTCATCTGCACAGGGAGACCTATAGTACAGAAAACCTTTTCAAAAGTTCTTACCCTTCCTGACTGTGTTCTATTGTCCATATCCCTAAAGGAGAGATTTTCTATCACTTCTTATTCTGACAAAAATACAATATTTGTTGATTTCATTTTATTTGCTATACAATTTAAATGCTATTTTACTGTGTTCTAGATTCATATTCATTTGTGTCACCACTGGTTGGTACTTTCTTTTTGGCTCTAACTCCAATATGGATTGTAGTAGCATCCAAGCACCCAGCAACAAGAATTGTCCTGCATTCTGGCTGGGAGCCAGTCATTACTGCAATGCTTATTAGCAGGTGGGTATCTTTCTTGTGATTTTTGTATTGCTATAGGCAAAAGGTGTCATTGTTAGATTTATTTCAATCTTTGGATGATTGGATCATTAAAGTAGAGCTCCAAGAAGAACCAGAAATCTAAAACCTTTTCGGGAATGGAAAACCAAAGCCTTAAAGCGGAGTTCCACCCAAAAGTGGAACTTCCGCTGGTTGGATTCCTCCCCCCTCAGGTGTTACCTTTCAGATGTCAGCAGCCAGGCTCCCTCCTCGCTCTGTTACTGGCCGCCTGGCGCATACGCAGTAAGGTGCCCGGCGTGAAGCTGTAATGCTACACGTCTGGGTTCCCTTACCCGCAATGGACGTGGCTGCGCCCGACCCCCGATCCGAAGATCGGCGGCGGGTGCTGGCATCGCTGAACTCCAGGACAGGTAAGTGTCCTATTATTAAAAGTCAGCAGCTACTGTATGGTGTAGCTGCTGACTTTCAATTTTTTTTTCCCTGGCGAACCTCTGCTTTAACATAAAACTTACACATACACACACGTATTCATCCAGGGCCAAAACTAGGGTGGAGGGGCATGTGCCCCAAGTGCCAGATTGAGAGGGGTGTCGCCACCCCAATGCTCTAGGAGGCCCATGCGGCCTCCCTGTTACACCTGAACAAGAGGGGCAGCAGCAGGCGGAGTTAAATAGAGCCAATCGGCTGCATTTTCCTCCTGCAACAGCTGAAAGCCAGATTTTGCTCCTCTCCCTCCTGCCGCATTCAGCTGCTGCAGGAGGAAAGTGCAGCTGATTAGTTCTAGTATATGCTGCCCCCGCCTCCCCTCCTGTCCAGGTTCCACTTCTTTCTGCTGCCCGTCCCCCTCCACAGCGCTGCCAGCTTCCCACCTCTCTTTTCTCGCTGTCTCCTACAGAGGATCTTTTCATGATGGAGAGCAAGGGAAGGGGCTGGTAAACTGTATTTACTATGCTTCAGTTTGTGAATGAACAGGAAGCCGCTCAGCACAGAGCACTTCCCATTCCTTCAGCTGAGGCTGCAGAGAAAGGGGGTCCCTTTTTTTGTTTCAAAAGGGAGATATCAGCGATCTATGTAGACGCCTGATAATTCACAAAAGCCCCCAATAGGGCTCCTAAAAATTAAAAAAATAAAAAAAAAAATAAAACAAAAAAAATTAATAAAATAGATAAAATAAAAAAATGAATTAAACAATCCTACTCTACTGACTGACACCATTCTCTACTGACACCATCCTTTGCCCTACTGACACCGTTCACTGCTCTAATGACTGACACCAACCTGGAGATGAGAAGGTAGAGGGGGAGGCATACGAAGGATGGATGGTGGAAGTGCCCTAGGGATGGGAAGATGGAGGTGGCCTTGAGATTGGGATGTGGAGGGTGAGGTGGCCTAAAGAAGATAAGGTGGTGGAGGAGGTGACTTAAAGTTGGGAAGGTGAATGGGGTATTTTGCTTTTTCTTTTGTCTTTGTCTATTTCTTTGCAGTAAAGCAAGGAAGCCTCCCAGTATTTTATTTAATATGCTTTTACTTAACAAGAATGCTGTGTATACACTACTTAAAGTTACAGGAAACCCATACAAGACATGCAAAGTGTAAATATGCATACATACATACACACTGTCTATCTCTACCTATCGAGTGAACATTGGCAGTAGCCAACATGCAATTATTGATGCACTTAAAGTGACTTGGCTTCCATTATAGCTGGCCCATGATTTCCAAAGGAACAGGACCTAGGACAGGACAGTAGTTGCAAGAAAATGGGTTCTTGATCTTGGCAGTCTTTCTCTCTTCTGGTAGAGCTTCAGTGTTCTCTGCCTCCACTTTGGTTCACTTTGAAAGTTTGTAGCCATTCCCACATTGGCGTAGCTCTTCCCGCTTCCTTCCTACACCAATTTCTATAGGGAAAGAATTTTTGCCTGCAAACTCTAGATGGCAGCACAGTACCAAAATTGCCATAGGACAGCCATGTAAGTAGTTAAAAATATTGTTGATTCTTGTTGACACAAATGCTCTAAATGCCGGCCCACACTGGGGCGGCTTCAAATACGTCCGACTCTGAAGCCGCCCCATACAGCGCGACTTGCAAACGACTTCTGTAATAGAGAGCGACTTATAGAACAGTTCCTTTGCATAGAGCGCGACTTGTCGCCTGACAGGTCACCTCATTGTGAACCGAGCCTTAGGCCTCATGCACACAGGACATTTTTTGACTGTTTTACAGCAGCTGTTTTTAGCTGCAGACGTTTTTTCTACAGTCAATAAACCCTCCATCCTGTTATCCTATGTGTTCATGCACACATAGGCTGTTATCAACTGTTTTTAGCAGTGACGTTTTTGAGCTGTAAAAAAAAACCAAGACCAGAGGGTTCTGAGAGACTTTTTCCGCTGTAAAAAAATTCAAACGCCCAAAAATGCTCAAAAACGTTGATCCCCAATGTTTTTGGACATTTTAGATCAATTGGAAAAAAAAAAAACACTGGCCCTTCAAAAACAAGAGAAAACACACGAAAACGCCGGTAATATAACGCTGGTAAAAGTTTAAAAAATCACTGATAAGCTGACGTTTTTTGGATTTTTTTTAAAGTCCTGTGTGCATGAAGCCTTAAGCTTGAGTCCAGGTATTTGAGCAAGAGCTCCATCTAAACCAGTGGTTCTCAACTCCGGTCCTCAGGACCCACTAACAGGCCAGGTTTGCAGGATAACTGAAATGCATCACAGGTGATATTATTTGCTGCTCAGTGATTGCAGTATTCCAATCTGCATCTCCCCAAGGCAATAGTTAAAATCTGGCCTGTTGGTGGGTCCTGAGGACAGGAGTTGAGAACAATGATCTAAACAGTGGGAACAATGGTAGATGTGTACTTTTTTTTGCAAATAGTTTATGACACACACACACACACACACACACACACACACACACACACACACTTTAAAAGACAACTCAATTGGTTATGTGCAAATATTTGCTTGACCTCACAAGAGCATGGCAAACAAATATTGCCATCAAAAAACTGAACTTTGTTGTGTCTGAAAATCAAGATAATGCACACTTCTCTATACTGACGCAATACAAAGGGAAGGCATTAAAAAAGCACAAATGTAAAGGAAGCTTTATAAACATTCATAAAAAGCTCTAATTTTTTATAATATAAGTACTTATGAGATTTCTATAGTTACAAGCATGGCTTTGTTAACACAAGTTTTGCTGTTGTCATTAAAGCGCAATTTGTATTGGTCATCGTAAGGGGTGCTTTGAGAAGAATATCAATAAAGAAAGCTAATTGGATGCTCTCTCCAACAGAAAAGAAATTGTATTAAAAAAAAAAAAAATAGAAAGAAAGTTTCTCCCTTCACCCCACCAAAATAAAAAAAAAAACATTTGTTGGGCTCCCTCAGATCACCCACATCAACTTTACACAATCACAGATGGCAGAGGAAGACTATGGGGAAAGTTCCACTGTAAAAAACAAACCCCTTTCTTATTTGGCACCAGATCATGTATAGTACAAATTTTGCATAACAGTCCTCACAATAAGATAAGTTGTGATTATGACACATGGTGCTTTCCCCAGCAGGGTTCCTCCATCTTATAGATGCAATTACATCAGTATGACAAATTTGCATGAAGATATAGAGCTGAATTCATTTAAACTTTTCACAATATGGATTATCTCTCAGTAGGAAACAAAGCTGTACCCTGATCTTTTATAAACCGTAACAATAGTTAAAATATATGAACTTATCATCCGCACTGACAGCATTGGTAGTACATATATAATATAAAATAATGAAGAGAATGTATGCCCCTTACAAAGTAGGAAAATTCAGCGCTTACTATCTAAATCATACAGCAGTCAATAGCCGGCACAACTGACAAATTTGTGCAAAAAATTAAACAAAAAGTGCAGCGCTTATATAATAGGCAAAATGAACCAACATGCGTATCTGTGTAATTTTGCATATGTACGCAATAAATACGTTCTAACACATGTAAACTCAAAAAAGTGAAAAGGTGGCTTTGTGCATTGTGCATAAATGTAATCATGGTACTCTTATTCAAATGTCCATATCACTACCATGAATGGTACTACCAAAGTGTCCAATAAACATAAACACTGTAAGGCTGCATTCACACCTGAGCATTTTGTAGCTTGAAGCCTGAAGCTACAAAACGCTGGAGGGGGAAAAAAAAAAAAAAATCAATGATTCTCTATGGACATGGTTAACATCTCCACTCAAAAACACCTGAAACCAAAAGCCTGAAAACGCCTGAAGCTCAGATGTTATGTAAAAGTCTTGGTGTTTATATTTGTGATTGTAGAAAATATCAAACAGCACATAAAGTGACTTGTGCAAACATTCGATTTACCATCAAGGAATCCTCAATCATATAGGTTGTATGCTTACCAGAAGCTGGTAAGTAACCAGTGAAAAGGCCACTATTATGGTAGATTTACTCTGGATTTGGAGTATTTGGAGTAGTAGATCTATTTCATCTACCTTCCTCCAATTCTGTTGCTCACATAGATGGTACATGAAGTTGAACCACACAGATGTCCAGGGTACTCGTCACAGGGATTATTCGCCAGATTAAAAAATAGAGAAAATATCCGCCATAGTGTAAAACCATTTACCAATTTATTTTAAAATGGTTAAAAACACTTACATCAGTGAAAAGAATAATGAGCTCATCAATCGTGTGTAATGGCAGTGTCTTGAGGGGAACAGATCCAACGCGTTTCGTCTCAAGACGGACGGCTTCTGGGGTGTCGG
>BLSH010438155.1:124310-139647 GCA_018402905.1 Glandirana rugosa
GTAACTCCCCATACATACGTAGTGTATGGGGTGTTACCTACACCCTCTACTCATCTAAGTGTTACGTGTCTCTCTGTGCATTGTGAATCTACTCATCTCCCACATCCATTGTGGGGTATGTGATGCATACATACCCCTCAATGGACGGTACCTGCCCCCTTTTCGGTTTCGGCCCGTTCTTTTGTTTTGGCCAATACCGAAAACACAGATTTTGGCCGAAAATGGCAATAATTTTCAGCTGCCGAAATTTCGGTGCATCCCCTAATGAAAATGAAATTAACGCCGAAGAGCTTGACGCCTGTAAAAGCTTGTAAAAGTTTTAGACACTTTTACAAGCGTCAGGCATTTTTTTTTTTGCAAAAACACTGCTTGGTTCTAGGAGAAATAAAAAAAATTGTTCTGTGTGCATGAGGCCTAATTGTCACCATCAGGAAACCCACCGTGAGCAGTGAGCTGCAGGCTCTGCTGGAGTGAATGCATATAGATGGAAAGTCGCTGCAAGGAGACCAGATGGTAACAACTGCACTGAGATATAACAAAACATGGAAGAAAGGTCAAATGTTTTACCAAACATGCTTACTGTAATCTATTTTATTAATGATTTACGATTTGTTAAAAATGTAAATTTTTATTATAAAGTGAAAAAAATAGTGCCTCCTGAAGCATCCTCCAGCTATTCATATACCATTGGTTGACAATCTACCATCTATAGAAGCCTCACATAGCTCATGCAGCATTAGCACCCTTTTACCAGGGCGACTCCTCATTTTGACCACTGCACACAAAAATGAAAACAAATCGCTATCTGTTTGCTGGGGGGAAAAAAAAACTTCCCCCCCAGTCTGCCCAGGACCAGCATAGTTTTTATCATCTCCAGCACTCTTTGTCCTCTCTTGTTTTATCACAGTAACGTGGTAGTTTATATTTTTTGGGTTTTTCAAGATGTACACAAGATCTCACAAACACTTTTAGGTAAAATCAAACTATATCTTATATTCATTAAGAAAAGACAGATAAAGAATAAGGGTAAGAAATGTAATAATATTAGAAAATGAAACCAGTTACTTAACTATAAATGGCTTTCGTCAAAGAGTCCCCCATTTCTGGCTTGGCAAAATGATCAAACCAGGTGTGTGCTTGCCCTGGTACAGGACTAGTTTATTCTAATTTTGGTTGTGGTATATACAGGACTAGTGGATAACGACCAAATATAACGCTTGAAAAAGTAGTTTTACCTTTTAAGGAAGATTGCTCACATTTCTGAAAGGGCTTGGTCATTTGGTCAGTTTGTAATGGCATTCCTATAGTATGAAGTCAGCAAAGGTAATCACGCTTAGGATTCATTCTTGGGTATTGGTGAGCCAATAATTAGGAAATATGGAATTTCCCCATCTGTACAATTCTGTACACCAAGCTGGAGGTGAGTCTAGCCTAAAGTATAATGGCCAATTGGCCAAGTCCCTCACTTTTCCTCAGCATGTGATCTAGGCAGACACCATCATTCCATATAGCCAGTGTCATCCTTTGCTGAACACTTAAGACTGTTCAGGTGGATGGGAACACTAAACTTGGTACACACTACAAGTTTTTTTTCATTCAACCCATCGGTTGAACAAAAAAAATCTTACAGCTCCTGTTGGAGCCGCTGTACTCACTATGCAAAGTTAGTACAGCTATCTCCCCCGCTGAGCTGTTGTGTTCTGACAGTGGGACAGCCCACCCCCCGCCAGAACACTTCGATCTGCGCTCTCTGCCATTGGCTGAGAGCGCTGATCGGGAGTTGGTCGGCTGCTGGTTTTCCAGCATGCTCGGCCGGCTTCTGTCGGACAGACCGGCATACACATGGGCCAAACGCTGGCGTTTTTTTTTTTTGACTGGCCGTTGTCTCCCGACATTCTGCTCCTGTGTACAGGGCTTAACAATGATAAATATTCTTCTGTTTTCTTGAAGGTGGGTATCCATTAATTGTTACTTTTTGTAGAGGTGTAAAAATTGAAGCATGGAACTTTAAAGAACAAAGTGCTTACCTGGGAAAGTGCTTTCCCAGAGATCTAAAATGGCTAAGAAAATAGCTGCTTTATTCTACTGAATACTTTGTCTAAAATCTAGTTGTGTTTTAGGCTTATTGGTTTTTAAGGGATTGCTGTACTTTGCTAACTGTTCATCAGTTTCACCATGATCTGTGGCAGGCTGCCAGCCTATTTATTTAGGCTACTCATGCTTTAGACCTAGCACTGGCAGATGACCTATATGGAAAAGGATAAAAAGCTTAGAAGCAACAACTGAGAAAAAGGATGCTTTTAGCATCAAAAGGAGGGCACATGCTATCATCTGTACATCCATAACAGGATGCCTTGCACTGAGGATTAAAGGAAAGCCGTTTCAAATAGCTTTTGAAGCCCACTGGGTTCTTTCATAACATACCCATGGCATTTCTAATAAAGCATACACCATATAGGCAATAATGAGCAAAGAAACAGCAGCTGATTTATTCATATTGACCACACTGGAAGAGCACAGTATGCTAGCAAACCTTCAAAGCTAAAATACAGCAGTCATTGAGTAAAGAAATACTGAATCTAGCAGTGCAAATTTGTGTCTTCTCATAATTGGGATACTTCAAGTGACTACATTGTCATTTCCTTTTAGACATTCAGACATTAGAGCATCAGGACCCTCTGCAATACTTGCATGACTTTGATGGTGGCGCACACATACATTTTAGAGTTTTACTCTTCTCTATAGTTTAGGAAAGGATTGGATGCACTGGCAGGGAGATTCTCCATCCTGTTGTGCAAACTGCCTGAGGTACACGGTACTACTACATAGGATATTGGAAATCTTCAAATCTTTAGCATCGCTTGCTTTTGTCAAGTTAGCCATAGTCCATGTTTAACGCCTATGCACAGTAATGGATGAATGCAGATGATGCAAAGGAGCTTCAGCAATGACCTCTTCCAATTAGAGATGCTAGCTTTGCCCTCTTCCTCTATTTTTATAGTCTTTATTATGAAGCAAAGTAAAAGAAATCCCTCTGACAAGATGCAGGTGAAGTGTATTGGCAGAGGTACAAAGCTGCAGGTAGACACTTGGGAGAGGATACTGGAACCACAAGCTGCTTATTACAAGAGAACAGCGCCACTAGTAGGCAACACATGCAGACAGTAGGTATGTGACATCTTCAGTTTCATAAAAAGAAAAAATTGTCTCATACAGATCAGTAAAAAGTCCCTCATATTTTAAGGGCCTGTTCACACAGGGGCGACTTGCTCTCCGACTTGAGTCGCCCCCAAGTCGCTTGACATCTCATATCCCATTGTCGCTCTGACTTCAAAAAAAGGTTCCTGCATAACTTCAAGACGACTTCTATCTGACTTGTGCCCATAGGATTCAATAGAAGTCACCTCCAAGTCGGATCCCCCATCTTAATACAAGCGACTTTACAATGAAAATAATATAATTTATTTGGGGCAACCCCCTCCCTCCCTTCTCTAATTGGCCACAGGCAAAGTTGTCTGGCATAAGTAGTGTTGTAAGTCGCCTGAAGTCGTGCTAAAAGTCACGCTGCAATTGCCTAGCAAAGTCACACGGAAGTTGGATTGCCCCTGTGTGAACAGGCCCTTAGATGCCTAATACTGCATTCATTTAACCAGAACCATTTTGTGTTCGGCCATTGGGTATATGTGTGAGGCATGTGTGAACACACCTAAGTCGCCTTGAAGCCAGCAATCTTGATATGAAATGGGTGTCATGTGGTCTTTTTAGCAGATTAAAACATTTGTGTAGCTTGCTTTTTGATTGTTTATTAGATTTAGTGTTTTCAGTGCAGACATTAAAATACAATTGTAATGAGAGAATTTTGGGGGCTGCCATTGCTTTCTCCAAAATTCCTATCTGTAATGCAGATGCGTTGGCAAAACACTTTGAGTCCCTGACATGCAAGAAATATGGAGATGCAGACTTCTCCAATTGTCATTTAGTGCATGTTTATTCTAGGTACTGTATGCAGCAGCCAGTCAACTTGTGTTTTCAGAAGGAGGCCAGAAATGGACGCCCCTATCTTTCGGTCATGACAGGTGTGTTTTATGGAGAGCCATGCTGAAAGTAATCCAGGCATAAACTAAGATGATTACTCATAATGTGTTCAGTGTTCTATTCATTTTGAACTAGTGTCATGTACCTGGTGGTGGACAGCCTCTCTTACAATCCTGACTCAGGAACCCCTGATATGGGGAACAGAGGGTTCAAGAGTGCAGAATGGCACGAGTGCTTGACAGGAACACAGGTGCGATAGTCACAGGCAGGGCTGGAGATGCAGCTTGAAGGAGCAATAGAGGAACTCCAGGAACAGCTGATTATAGCCCCGTCTGGCAAGATCAAACAGGTGATGCTGGATGAGAAGGTCAGGGCAGACCGGATCAGACAGCAGGCAGGCAGATCAGGAACCAAGGAGCAGGCAGAAGAATGGTCAGACACAGGTCGGGTCGGCAACGGGCAGGCATCGTGGTACCAAGGAGCAGGCAAGAGGATCGTCCGGAATAGCCAGAGGTCAGGGCAGGCGGAAAGCAGAGGCGTCAGGATCAAGTCGGTGGATCAAGGAAACAGAACAGGTAGATGGTTAGCAGGATACACAGGAGCTTTGTAGACCAAACGGCATTGATCCCATGTCACTGTCCCGTTTAAATAGCCCCTTTGGCACCAAGAACGGTTGCGAACGGGAATGCGCACCTCCCGGTCGCGCGTGCGCACGAACATTCATGCCGTTCGTTCATGCATGCGCCTACACACCGTGTCCCTTCTTATGGATACACAAGTTCTGTCTTTCCTGACCTTGTCCTCCCTCAATGGGCAGCCTCCGGCTGCCCAATCGGGCAAACCTTTCAGGGTGAGATCTTTGGAAAGCCTGTATCAGTCTTGGGGCATGGATATTGGCTTCGGGTTCCCAAGAGCTCTCTTCCGGACCATACCCTTTCCATTTAATGAGATATTGCACCTGGTTACCCCTTCTCCTGCAGTCCATGATGGCTTCGACTTTAAATTCTTCTTCCCCATCAACAATCACAGGTTCGGGTGGCCCGGTGCTTCGTCCCAGAAAGGGATTAGAGGTTGCAGGCTTTAATAGGGACACATGGAAAACCAGGTGAATACGTAATGAGTCTGGTAATTCTAGCTCATAAGCCACACTGTTAACCCTTTTATTCACAGGGAATGGACCTATGAATTTGGGCCCCAATTTCTTTGACGGGCAAGCCAATTTCAAGGTAGCATTCCTGGGATTTGGACATCTCCTGCAGCAACTTGTTGTTGGTGCTGAAAAAAATCCATTGTCTCTTGCACGGCTGGGACTGTACTTTCAGGGATAGAGCTGAACAGGAAGGATGGGTGAAACCCGTAGTTTGCAAAAAACGGGGGGACTGTTTGATGGACTAGTGAGCGGAGTTATTGTAGGCAAATTCAGCCATAGGTAGTAAAGACACCCAGTCATCTTGGGAGAAGGACGAAAAGCATCTCAGGTACTGCTCCAAAGTTTGGTTAGTCCTTTCAGTTTGCCCGTTGGTCTGCGGGTGATAAGCTGAAGAAAATGAAAGTTCAATTTTTAAGGCCCCACATAAAGCTTTCCAGTGAATTGCACCCCCCGTCGGAGACAATGTTGGCTGGTATCCCATGGAGCCTGACCACTTCCTTGATGAAAGCTTTAGCAGTTTCAGGGGCAGAAGGTGTACCCCTCATGGGCACGAAGTGGGCCATTTTAGTCAGTCTGTCCACTACCACGGGCCAGCTCATCTTTAAGGGGCTCGGAGAGGCCCAGGCGGAACTGGTAGCACAGAGCGGCGTCGTTCCAGTTGGTATCAGAACTCCAACGTCTAAATTCAGATACATAGTCCTCTGCCACTCTGTGCTCCTGCTGAAGTGCGTGGAATGCTGCTTTTGCTGTTGCGGACTGGTGTGGATCCTCGTAGAGCTGTGACATGGCCTGGAAAAAGGATGTCAGGTCCCCCAGAGCTGCTGCCTTTTGTTTTAAAAGCCCATGAGCCCAAGACTGTGGTTCCCCTTGTAGGAGCGAGATCACAAATCTCACCTTTTGTTTCCAGTGAGAATGTGCAGGGTTGCAATGCAAAATAAAGTTCACATGCGTTGCGGAAGGAACGGAATTTGCTGCGTTCCCCGGTAAACTTGTCAGGTGTCGAAACTCTGGGTTCTGTAGGCAGCATGACCACTGTAGGTGAAGCAGCAGGACTTGCGGAAGTTGCGGGGTGACTGGTGCTGGATGATGGTGAAGAAGAGAGTTCCTGGACACATTCTTCCAAGCGGTAGTAGCTGTCCTGAAGATCTTTAACAGCCTGCGTAAGACCAGCAAGGTGTTGACAAAGGTCGTCCATAGGAGAGGGCCCTGGCGATGACTCGGACATGGTCGTTTGGTACTGTCACGTACCTGGTGGTGGAGTCAGCAACTGCCGAGGACAGCCTCTCTTACAATCCTGACTCAGGAACCCCTGATAAGGGGAACAGAGGGTTCAAGAGTGCAGAATGGCACGAGTGCTTGACAGGAACACAGGTGCGATGGTCACAGGCAGGGCTAGAGATGCAGCTTGAAGGAGCAATAGAGGAACTCCGGGAACAGCTGATGATAGCCCTGTCCGGCTAGACCAAGCAGGTGATGCTGGATGAGAAGGTCAGGGCAGACCGGATCAGACAGCAGGCAGGCAGATCAGGAACCGAGGAGCAGGCAGAAGAATGGTCGGACACAGGTCGGGTTGGCAACGGGCAGGCAGCGTGGTACCAAGGAGCAGGCAAGAGGATAGTCAGGAATAGCCAAAGGTCAGGGCAGGTGGAAAGCAGTGGTGTCAGGATCAAGTCGGTGGATCAAGGAAACAGGTACAGCAGGTAGATGGGTAGCAGGATACACAGGAGCGTTGTAGACCAAACGGCATTGATCTCATTTCACTGTGCGGTTACAAACAGGAATGCACGCCTCCCGGTTGCGCGTGCGCACAAACGTTCGTGCCGTCCGTTCGTTCTTGCATGCGCCTGCGCACAGTGTTCCTTCTTATGGATACACATGTTCTCCGTCTTTCTTGACAACTAGGCTCAGCTGCAGCTACGGTCCCCAGTCAGTTTGAACATGATAAAGTGTGTCTGGTTGATTAATAACACAGGCTTTAAAGCCCCACACCAGCCATCATTTTTATTTTAGTATTGAATTTTAAAAGGTTTTTCTTTTATTTCCATTTTTGATTCCTTTAGGACAAAAAAAGCACAGGCAGAAATACAAATATTCTAACCCACATGTGTCAAACACATGGCCCACGGACCGAATCCAGCCCGCCAGGGCATTTCATGTGGCCCTCGCGCCCAGGGCATTTTTTCACCTCTGAACCCTGCACTAGGGCATTTTTGAAACACACTCTGTACATAGAGCATCCGTGAACCCAGCACTCAATATGTAGCGCACCCCTGAACTCTGCACTCTGTGCATAGCGCACCCCTTACCGCTGTAGCACATCCCTGAACGCCGCACATAACGCACTTCTGGTATTTATTGCCCCTTTAACCACTTCAATACTGGGCACTTTTGCCCCCTTCCTGCCCAGGACAATTTTCAGTTTTCAGTGCTGTCACACTTTGAATGACAATTGCACGGTCATGCAACACTGTACCCAAATGAAATTTTTATCTTTTTTTTTCCACACAAATAGAGCTTTCCCTTGGTTGTATTTAATCACTGCTGGGTTTTTTATTTTTTGCTTAAAAAAACCCTGAAAAATATGAAAAAAAAAAATTTTTCTTAGTTTGTCTGGAAATTTTGTAAATGATTAATTTTTCTCCTTCATTGATGGGCATCAATGAGGCTGCACCGATGAGGAGGTACTGATGGGCGGCACTGATATGCAGCACTTGCTAGCACTGATGGCTGGCACAGATGATCACTGATAGGTGGCATTTATGGCCAATGATGGGCAGGCACTGAAAAGCACCACTGACTGGCATTACTGGGCACAGATTGACATCACTGATGGTCACAAATTGGCATTACTTTTGGGTACAGATTGACATCAATGATGGGCACAGATTGGCATCACTGCTGGGCACTGTTGGGACTGCACTGATAATCAGGGCACTGATTATATGTACAGGTCTCCCCTGTGAAGAGATACCTCTGATCGGCTCTCCTCACACTCTGTCAGTGTGAGGCGAGGAGTGCCGATAACTGGCATTTCCTTGTTTACATGTGATCAGCTGTGATTGGACAAAGCTGATCACATGGGTAAAGAGCCAAGTCATCGGCTCTTTACCGAGATCTGGGTCACAGGAACACAGCACGCCCGCGATCATCACACTGAGCCTGAGGCGACGTCATATGACATTGTCCCAGAACAATAGAGCACCCCCGCCCACCATCATTTGTCTATACGAAGGACGGTAAGTAGTTAATATCCTCCCACCGTGCAAATTGGCCACACACACAGTTTAATGCAGTTTTCTAGGGATTGTGGTTGTATTCCTGCATCTATGCTCTGAGGAAAAAAAGCCCTTTGAGGGTAACCATCATGCTGACGTGACCCACAATGACATTGAGTTTGACACCCCTGTTCTAACCCTTCCTCATTCTACTAAAATGTGCTTTACCTGTGTCCCTGCTGGAAAGATTTTTGACCGCTTCCTTCCTTGGCAGGATATGAAGGGAAATCTCCCTAACAGGGACACAGACAGCAGTTAAAACCTGACAGAGACCATCACCCACCTGTCCAAAATGAAATATATTTTTGCCTGAAGTTTGGCTTTAATGTGTGCCTTCACTTTCTAGATATACCATGTGCTTTTAATGTCCTCAGTTGTACATATTATAGGGAGTTAAATTATTAGCCACTTCGTTTATCTATACTGGCCAATGAACCTATGCACGCCAAGCCCAAGATAGTCCACATATTTTACCTTAAGGTGAGTTCTAGTAATATGTAGCATCTAGATTTCACAGCTTCTTCCCTAACAATAAACTTCTAATGCTTGCCATAGATAAGTCTTATTTTTTTATTGATCAGACAGAGGGCTGTGTGGGGGGAAAAAAAACAAAACGAATGGATTCCTCCATCCACACAAGCAAGATGGATGGAGGAATCCTCTCTGCTGTGGCACCTTATTCTTACAGAGTAGAATCTCCGCTGTAGGCATACACTGATCGGTGGCTGCAGCCGCTGTTTGAGAGCATTTTTCCAACAAGTCCCATTGACAGAAGTCAGTCAGTTAGAAGTCAGTTAAATCGACTTCTGTCAAGCGGGAACGGCCACACATGGATCAAAATTCATCCGTTCCCTGCTGAACTTGGGCGTATTTCGATCCATCTATGGCCAGCTTAAGGCAGTTTTGAATGTCTTAGTGTTGACATTTTATATCAGGCTTTCTGAATGTGAGAGATCGCAAGGCACCTGCAGTTGGGTGTATTGGGAACTTCTCTCCTGTATAGCAGACAGTGATTTCCAGATTACTAGAATACTCAGGATAGGCCCCTTTGTCATTCTGTCATTCTGGCACTCTGACAATACCTGATGAAATTCATATTTTAATTTAATGTTTAAAAAATCTCTATACATAGCTGAATTCCTGCAGTTCTCCAGACAGTCATGACATCACTAGTCCTTCCTATTCTCCTCAGAGGTGGGTGGCCCTTACTTCTGGTCAAAGCAATGCTCACAAAATGAGGTATAGGTTCCATTCTTTTACGTAGTGCTGTAAGCCCAGATCAGCATGATGGCATGCCTTATGTCTGCATTGTCCCAGACGTACATTTATTTGTTCACAATTCATGACAAGCTTGTAGACGTGCTGATGACCTTTCTTATCCATGATAGTCTGGGTTTACAGGAAGTGTTTTGGATGATTCTAGGTCTCAGTTGCACATCTGATTTAAATTGAAACTGCAATGTACTGCAAAATATAATAAAAGACATATCAAATACGTTTTTTTGTCTGAAATTCTGCTGTACATGTTTTGTCCATTAGGAGAGCCATGACTCAATACTATATGGAAAAGTTCTTTTGGCTTTTCAGTCAGCCAGCTGCCATGTTTGTAGCTCTGACCAATGACATTTGCTAGAAAAGGCATATATTTATATAAAAATAAAATGTATTTTGGTGCTTATGTTTAGCTACACTGTAACAACAAAGCAAATTCAGTGTATTAGATGAACAATAAATGTCTTCTTTTATCATGAAACATGTGTTTTATTCATGCAGGTATTGGTGGAAATTTAGTAGCCATTCAGGCCAGCAGGATATCTACCTATCTTCACTTACACAGCATTCCCGGGGAGCTGCCAGATGATGCAAAGGGGTGTTACCATCCTTGTAAGACATTTTGTGGACCAGGTATGTTTAATGGTAGTCTAATCATGAAAATCATGATGATGCACTTTTCCCAATATTATTCATTCACATTTGCTACAATGCTAATCCCTGACTGTTCGGCACCATCTGAGCCACTGAATACATGATTGCTTTCAGCATCATAATCCATCCTGTGTCCATAAACAGCATTCCCTTTACTGGTTAGATTATTTTCCTAAATTCAAAATGTGACTGATTCGCTCTACTAATCAAACAAGCCCGCTACAAGAGATCTTTTGATCATCGATTTCATGTCTTAAAAGGAACCCATGCTCAATCACCGAAGCAGACATGCCGAATAAAAGAGCCAGAGTGCAGTCAGATATCATAATCTGGTATAGTTGTTTTGGGACATTGACTGATGGCAATGGCATGTTTCCCAACTGTCCCGGAATAGGCAGGACAATCCAGCATGGGGCTTGACTAAGCCCCCTGCTCCGATTTCCCTGCAGTACAGCTGTCTTCTCCTCCTCTCTCTCTCCTGCCGGCCGAGCTGCAGAGGAATCTACAGTGTTTGCACCCAGTGCCCAGGGTGTATAATTCATGCCAAGGCTGTGTAGCAAAGCATCACGCCCACAGCACGTGTACACCCCCAGATGCTGCCTCTGCAGCTAAAGGGCGTAGCAGTTGAGGCATGCAGGGGGTACCAGATTGTCCCCTCCCAGGCATCATAATTTAACGACACTTACTTTCCACTGTGGCGTGCTATGCGCACAGCAGTTTGCTGTCTCCAAGAAGAGTCCCTCATTCTCACCTTAAAAACATTGGGAGGTATTTAGTGAAGCCACTGAATTACCATGAAAATGTACCAAGATATTTGTGATATAAATCTGCTGTCAATTACCAGGATGATGAAGATGAAACAAGGGTGGACATTTCAGCAAGATAATGATCCCCAACACAAAGCCAAGGAAACTCTCAGTTGGTTTCAATGAAAGAAAATACATTTGCTAAAATGGCCCAGCCAATCAACTGACTTGAATCCAGTAGAAAATCTTTGTAAAGAATTAAAGATCAGAGTTCATAGAAGAGGCCCATGGAACCTTCAGGATTTGAAGACTTGTTTGCGTGGAAGAATGGGCCAAAGTCACACCTGAGCAATGCATGCGACTAGATTCTCCATACAGGAATTGTCTTGAAGCTGTCATTACCAACAAAGGATTTTGTACGAAGTATTGAATACATTTCAGTTAGCATGTTCAATACTTTTTCCCTGTGTCATTCCATTTTATTACACATAACTTAATTTCTGAACGTATTTCATTTGGTTTCTTTGTATGTTTTGATGGCATGGGTTGTTACCGACGTGAACATTTCATGTCAATAGCATCTTAAGAAATATACTTCCCTAGAAAATTGGTGACATGTTCAGTTAGTATTTTACCAGCTGTATCTAAAAAAAAAATTATCTGGAGTTAGACTTTAAAGCAGACCCTCTCTCAATGTCTTACTCCTACTTGTTTAGCTTGGGCTCTAGCAGTTAAATAGATTTCCTTCTCATAAATATATCTTCTGAACTTCTATGCCTTTTTTGGTATGTAAATTGGTAAGACTTTGATATTCAGTCTGCCTTTATTAATAAGCATAAGGAATCATTGCCAAGAACACAAAATAGTCTATGTTGCCATTGGTGTATATTGGGTTATAGTGTATTCTGCCCAAAATGTCTGCAGGAAGAGTTGCCTTTGTTAGTTGTCTAGTGCAGCTTAAATGTTAATTATCATTGAGAAACCTGAGCTTGGGATGGTGCACACAAGTGCCTTGATGAAATTAACTTCATGTTAGAGGTCCCCTTCTCACATCAGGGCCCCCCTCATATATGTCAGAGGCGCTCCATCATAACAGAGTCTATCCTTTACATTAGAAGCCCCCCCCCCCCATCCCCCATCACATCAGAGTACCCACATGGAAAAGTCTCCCCATCAGAGAGTCCTCTTATCGCATCTGAGTCCCCCCCCCCCATCACAAAGCTCCCCAATCACATAGTCCCCTCTTCATATCAGAGCCTTACCTCTTGGTAAGCAGCGTGGCAAAGGGCGGGAGGTGGAGAAGGTGCACTTTGTTCCTCTCCTGAATGCTGGGGGGTGGACCCGCTGTGCATCCTTGTTATGCGCTTACATGGTGAATGACACTTTGCATCCTGGCCCTAGGACAACATTAGATGTTATGGTGCTTGTAACTGGCCGGTGCACACCATGGCAACTCATGACACTGATCCAGGGCGAGCTAGGACTGTGCTTGCAGCACCCTAGTTGAAATGTACAGTACATTTTTTTTTGTTTTTTAAGGGCTTTCTTACCATTATACAACTTTCTATAACCTGCTAGAGGCTGACTAGGCCTGGGTACTCCATCTTCTAATTACATATACTTTAAAGATATATGCCTTGCCATGTGCCTGGAAGATGACCAATTGTAACATAGCAAAGGTTGCCAATTACTAGTTTGAAAATACCATAACATTTTGTTTTATCACTGAATAATGATTGATGAAAGTGAACACAAGGGATGAATTATTGAGCAGGATTTCATTACATTAATGACTTCATGACCCCTAGACCCCTAACTCAATCTGTTCTCTTTCATAGGACCAAATAGGAAATCGGCTCAAGTTCTCATCTCACTTGTCATCCCTGGACACTTAATTTTTTTATACACCATTTATTTAATGAAGAGTGGTCACACATCTCTGACTCCCATCTTCATCGTGGTTTATTTATTGGCAACTCTATTACAGGTAGGAACTCTTACTGGAATGTTTTGACTGCAGAGTGCTGTGTTCTTTATCATCTCCAATTGTTCATGCTGCCAGATTCCTGTATTCAATGGCATTGTCACAGCGTATCTGCTTCTCATTAGCCAGTCTGAGGTACAACACAAACATGTTCATTTGCTTAATGAATTGCACCCAGCAACATCTGTTTTTGTCTTTATTTGTCATTTCGCTACTATGTTACCACAGAGATTTTATGTAGTGGAAATATGATTAGGAATGAATAGTTTTTGTGCTGCCAAGTTGCAGCTATTATCTATTTTAAACAACTTATTCCTCTGTTATTTATCCTATGGTAGATTTTAAAAACTAAAAAGAACACAATGTTTTTACTGTAAGCAGTCATGTATTTTCTAATTTTGAAACCTGCATTAGGAGCGTATCATTTTATCTTACTTTGAAGGATGCACTTGGAAGCCTTCTCTGCTTTTAGGGCCTATGTCCCGGTGCTTGTATGAGCAAATGCAGTGTGCCATTGACATCGGTTTAAGCATTTTGATCATTCCAAGTTCAGTGCAATTGCAGTTGCTTTTGCATTCCCTTAGATTTGATTTTTTTTTTTAAGCCTAACTCCATTAATTTAAAACAAATCCACCCTTTCGCACTTCAAGATTTAAAGAACTAGAGCCCTACTTCTCTGGGGATCACAGGAGTGCAGTTCTGCATTCCTGTGATTCGTATTGAGTCAACAGCGCTGTCGGCTGGCGTCACTTGGGCAGTTCAGCCTCTGGAGAGATCTCAACTTTGTCGGGATCCATCCAAATGCCTGGACTGGCAGCTGGCTCAGCCTCACAGGGAGCCGCTGAGAGGCTGAGCCAGCTGCCCTGCCCCCTGCACAGCCCAGCACTCCAGTGAGCACTGTAGGGGCAGAGCAGAGAGCCGGTGACTGACACCAGCTCACTGAAGACTAAGAGTCTACCGGTCTTTGATTGCTAAATTCTCACTGCAGAGCTGGTGGGGGACAGATGCAACATCTAGGTGAGTATGAATGTTTTATTTTTTTCATATCCCGAGCTTCTCTTTAAAATACTTGGTATTTTTAGGGGTGCATGAATAAGGTATACCTTGCCTTATTCCTCACACCAACAGGGTCCCCACAGCTTGCACTGTAAGCTACGACCAGCTCTGATTGCTCTCCAGCCACCTCAGCATACAACATGATGTTGAAGCGCCACCCACATACTGGAGCTTTGAGCAGAGGAAAGCATCAGATCCAGCCCAAGCAGGGATGTGAAGCAAGTACTACAGTGTGTGCTTTAACCCCTGGACATAATGAGCATGAACCCTTGCAGTGTTGGAGACAGCACTGCAAGGATTGATTTTTTTTTTTTTTTTTTAATTCCTGTGGTTGGGCTTTTAAAGCAGAGTTCCACCCAAAAGTGGAACTTCCACTTTAAGAGAAGGTGACCCCCTGACATGCCATAATTGGCATGTCATTTTTCTCTTCCGTTCACTGACAGACGCAGCCTTCTTATGACACATGGGGTTATGCTCATCCTACTAGGAGTAGACTAGGCAAAAACAAACAAAAGCGTAGGTTGGCCCCTCCCAGGGGGCCGTCCTCACCTCAGCATATAATCCCCCTGCTCTGCATAGCACATCAGTTTTCTTTTGCCTAGTGCAAGGAGTACACCTGGTTCCCTTTGGGATCTGCGGTCTCCTGAAGATTCATCTGATGAAGACTGCTATCAAGAAGCTGGCTGGTGGTATAGAGGATATCTCGAATCCAAATCTTTCCCCAGTCCGGCCGACACTATGCGACCGCCCTTCGGGGTGACCACCGCATAGAGCCCGTTCCGTGCGGGCGGCCAGTGGCTAAACCCCACTAGAGCCCAGTGACTAGGTACGCCTGTCCAAAGGGCCTGGCCAGCAGCATGCCTCCCCTAGGGGATGGTAAGTCTGCTCCGGTGGCTACTGCTGCGCCCGTCGAGGATTGGTGAGTGGACCCCTCTGCCGCCTTAGGGCGTGGAGAGTGGGCGTCTGGGCAGCTTTCTGTGGTAAGCCGGCCGGTGGGGGCTCAGTAGAGGGACATTTTGGGGTAGTACCCTTGTGAGGTTAAGCCTCCGTTCCCCCCCTCTCCCCTCCCACTCCCCCCAGCCGCAGTACGGCACTATTGCACTGACCGTTCGACTCTGCACCGACCGTCCGGAGCACTGTGTTCGGCGGGTCACCGCCATTGAAA
>BLSH010438155.1:169482-204585 GCA_018402905.1 Glandirana rugosa
ATGTTCCCTACGAATGTAAGGCCCATTATCCTTATTTTCACTGGGTTAAAAAAAATTTCCTGTCACATTTTTATTTTTCATTTTATTTATTCTTTTTTTTTTAATTTAACGTGGCAGGGTGGTTCGAGCGCGCGTCTTCGCTGCCTTATGCCTTCAGGGTGGGCATATACTTTTAACAAATTTGGTGTCTACACTCCATAGCGGTGCTCGTTATTAAGATCGTGATCTGGAGGATTGAGTTTTGACCATTTGACATCTTTAAAAATTTGCAGCGGTTACCTCTAAAAATTCACAGTTTCAAACAACTTTGACACTTAAAAATCTCCATTGGCGACGTTTAAAAATTTCTACAGTTTACCAGTTTTGAGTTAGGAGGTCTAGTGCTAGAATTATTGCTCGTGGCGATACCTCACATCTGTGGTTTAAACAATTTTCATATACGGGTGGGACTTCCGTATTCCGTCGCTTCTGCGCGCGAGCTTGGTGGGACGGTGCAATTTAATTTTTTTTTTCTTATTTATTTTACTTTTTATTTTTACACTGTCCTTTAAAAAAAATTGGGTCACTTTTATTCCTATTACCCGGAATGTAAGCATCCCTTGTAATCAAAAAAAGCACGACAGGACCTCTTTAATGTGAGATCTTGGGTCAGAAAAACCTCAGATCTCACATTTAGACTTAAATGCAATAAAAATATAAATTTACATTTGAAAAAAATGCTAATGCTATGGAGCCAAATGGGGGCCATGTTTTCCTCACTCTGCATCCAGACACACAGGGGAGCGGACACAATCGTCTCCGCCGCTAGTGATGGCTTCGGTAAGCGGCGGAAACAACCGGAATGTGACAGAGGGGTGGCTCTTCTACCAACGCTGATAAGTGATCTTGCGGCGAATCCACCGCAGAGATCACTTTTATCTGAAAGCCAGCCGTACGCTGTTTCAGAGGATACCGGGGTTATGGCAGCTATCTGCTGCCATAACAACGGTATTCCACGTCAAACAGCCGACGTAAAACGACAGCGGCTGGTTAAGTAGTTAAAGCCAAGTTCCGACCCAAATATGACTTTTAAGATAAAAATACCTTGAATACTCATGCTTCGTGCAATGTAACAAAGGTATGTTGTAAACTATGCCCAGTTTTTTATCTGTGCAGCATCATTTTCTTACTTTGTGAAGTTCTTGCACAGCGAGGCCATCTCCAGTGTAGGCATCTGAAGCCACAGTGTCCTTCCTGGATTACGTGGCTACCCAGCATGCACCTGCCGATCTTGCACATGTGCAGTGTTGTGCAATCTTGGTCAGCTTGAAATGGCATGGCTCCGGTAACATTTAACATTGGCTTCTATGGGAACTTTTGGTCAGCTTGACATGGCACTAGAGCAGTGTCATGTCAAGCTGATCAAGATCTCCCAGGAGGCAATGCAAAGCTGGAAATGACGTACGGTGCCACGATCCCTAAAGCAGGAAGTGAAATTAGATATTGGCATAAATCAGGTAAGTGAACAGAAAAGAAATTGCCAATTAATTTAAGGATGCACATTAGTGATGCATGGTGAGTAGTGAAAAATGTGGGTGGAACTCCGCTTTAAGAAGTGTATTTTGGAAATGTTGCAGAGGTGAAGGTAGCAATATTTGAAAAGTGACTGAATGCAGGGCAAAATTAGGTCAGAGTCCAGGATTACACCCAGCACGAGTATCGGAAAGGATGGAAACGTCTGGGGAGGAAGCATTGGGAGAGGTAAGAAACCTGGCCTATGAGCTAATTTTTGAAAAGATTTAGTTTTAGGAAGTGGTGTGACAACCATACTTCTGTCACTTAGTAAATTAGTGATGTGCAAAGAGACTTTAAAAGGTAAGCTTAGGAGTGGAAAAAGAAATTTGTGTGTCATCATCTTAGAAATGGTATTGGTAGCCGTTCAAGGTTATCAACTGACCAAGGGATAGAGAATAGAAGGGGTCCCAGGACAGAGCCTTGGGGGAACCCTTTGGAAAAAGGAGAGGGTAGAATTGTAGGTGACACTGCAGGAGAGCTCAGATAGGTAGAAGGAGAACCGGGAAAGAGCAGAGTCTTGGAGGTTAAGGGGGTGGAGCAGGTGGTCAAATGTGTCAAAGGCAGAATAATGAGTAGTGGCCTTTGGTTTTAGAAAATTTAAGTCGTTCGGGAGTTTTAGGGTGCCTGTTTAAGCCAGACTTTCTCCTTATTGTGTACAAAACTTTACTGAATATTTAGTAAAATGCCTACTTCAGCAATTTATGATGGCACTTTGATTTATTTTATGATTTCTTCATGGACAGATACCTTTATAACAGAGTAAAGCAGCAGGATCTTGCTTAATGTACACTGTGACCTGACACAAGTTAAAGCACAGTTGGTTTGCCATAATCCAGAATCTTTTCAGTGTAAGCCTCTGGAATGCAATACACAGTCTATAGGTTCTCTATTTATTTACTGACTTATGTCTTTCAGGTATTTTCTCTGCTCTGGATCGCAGACTGGATGGTGCATCACATTTGGAGGAAGGGGAATGACCCAGACAGTTTTTCTATTCCGTACCTCACTGCTTTGGGGGACCTTTTAGGAACTGCTTTGCTTGCTCTTGGCTTCCATATTTTGTGGCTTATTGGGGATAGAGATGGAGATGTTGGAGACTAGCCAAGGTTATGAAAATCCAGCCACCTCTACTTGATACTCGGGTAAAATGATTTTCATAAAATCCAACTAAACAAGAGCGGACAATCGTATTTTGTTCTGGGTTTTAGAAATGTGAACATTTTCAATTTTCTACAAATTTCAAATGATCAATAGTTGTCAAATTCCCTTATCAGTAGGTGCGTGGGTGATGTATTCACTTTGCTACAAGCACTTTACATTTTATGTATGCATGTTCTGTGGCTTTATTTTTCAGTTTTATTTCACCTATAGAGTATTCCTAGGTGTTCTCTGGGTTCAGGTGGACATCATGTTGATATGCTAGCAAAAATGTTAGTATTCATGATGAGGTACTTGCATATATTTTACCTTTAAATTACATGACGACAGTAATTTTATGTTTTGAACTTTTCATTCACTAATTTATTACATGTTTGTTCTTATTGAGGGCAAATGATACAATTTCTATCTATTTTAACATAAAATTAATTGCTAAAGTTCATACTAATGTAACAATGTAAAGTAAAGTTTAGCACTAATTAAAAGATGTTAAAGCTGAACTCCAGCCAAATGCTTATTAAAACATACATAGACTGGTCCGTCATACCTGCCAAAGCATCTGATGGACTAGTTTTGTGATCATCCCATTTCTTATGCCAGGCAGAATAGCTGTTTGTGACACGACAGTTAGGCAATATAATTTGGTCACTGTACCACATCATCACACTGACCAGGGTGGTCACTTTGCTCTTTCCTTCTGTCAGAAAGTTACCAGTGTTACACTGACTGCCCTTTTCATTCTTTCCAGTGTACTTTTGTGCAGGAGAACAGCGGCAATGAATGCCAAAACAAATTCTTGTATTTATATTAGCTGTATTAAAATATATATATATATATATTTTTTACTGACTTTGACTAAATGGCCATCTCTTCTTTCTGGAGTTCAACTTTAACTGAGAAGAAAGTGTATTATGATTTATGTGAAATTACACTTTTTAAGGGATTTTCTAGGTTTTCACTGCTTTGTTAATTTTAATGCATTGTTTATATAAACCATACATTTTGTAGCAGAATTGGGTACGCTGCAATTGCTGAGCTTTTCAGAAAATGTCAGGATGCAAAAAAAAAAACCCATCGCAACAAAAAGGACAGCCAGGCAACTGAGTCACTGACCTGTAATTAATATGTATATTGGGTATACTTTTCTTGCTGTCTACTTGTTTCAGGTCTGTGACTCCGTAAGTATTGAAGCTGGAAACGTTCAGACAATTCTCTCTTTAAAAGAAACAGTGGCTGGTTATTTTAAACCTGAACACTATCCAAAACTTTAAAACAAATGGCTGAAAATGTGAAAAAGCTGAATTAGCTGGTGTTAACTCCATCTGTGAAACCATTATGAAACCTTTTATCACTCGCTTCCTTTCTATGTGACATCAAGACAGGATTGCACAGACCGCAATAAGGCTGCTTTCAGACTGATGTGGTGCGGTTTGACCACACCGCAGGAGTAGCGCAGTGTACCTGAGGGTTAGCTTTGCTTTCCCATAGAGTCCTCTTAGGGTCTTGCTGTTTTGGTGCACTTTCTGAAAGCACACCAAAACTCCTGCATGCTGCGTCTATGCATGGGAAAGCATAATTAACGCGCACCAAAAAGACAAAATATAGGTGCCGCTCAGGTAGAAAGGTAAAGACCAACTAGACCACTGTAAGTGCAGGCAGGGACAGGGAGCTCGTCCTAGCTCCAAGCTGTAGCATTATCAATGAAAAAGGTCCAAACCCGTAGGTACACTGTGCTGCTCCAACTGTGTGGTCAGACCACACCGCATCAATCTGAAAGTAGCCTTTAACATTGTCTGGAGTTGTAATCTTTCTCCACTCTTAAAAATGTTTCATCTGTGCCTCAGTTTGGAGACATTTCCTGTCCTGACAGTTGGGCTTTTAGTAGAAGATCTGTGCACCCTGTTTACCTGAACTTAAAGGCTTGAAGTGCAATAAGTTGCCACTGAATCACTTAGAGAATGCCTCAAAAGAATACCATTTGTAACTTACTCAAATAGCCATGCCACAATAGTTGATTAGCATGTTTGTTAAGAACAGAGCTGTATTAATTATAAGGTGCTAGTGGATCTCTGTGTAAGGCAGCACAGCAAGAGGGGGCAGCACCAAGGCAAAACATTAGGAAATTGTAATTATTTTTCTAATTTATTCTTCTTCGGCTAATCACTTCAAGACCCCACACGGTTAAGGGGCTATTCCAAGCAACAAATGTGCTTATAACGCTATTCAACAAATATTTCAACTGTGCTAAAATCAGAACATTCACTTTATCTACTCCACTGGTCACAGAGCTTCTCACAAGATCATTGAGATTGTACTTCTGAAGCCTGTGCTGGGTAACTTCCTTTCTATCGAGATGTCTGTATGACCAGTCACATTCAGACTTCCAAGGCAGGCTTTATCCTTTGATATTTGTATTACAATAACTACGGCAGATCAGTTTGAAACTAGCAAAAAAAGATATTACAGTAGGCTTTCTGAATGTAACACTGTGGGGTGACCTACAACCCCAATTCCAAAAAAGTTAGGACACTGTGTAAAATCTACATAAAAACAGAATGCAATGATTTGCAAATCTCGTAAACCCATTTCTTCTTCACAACAGAAAATAGAAAACGTATCAAATATTTAAACTGAGAAAATGTACCATTTTGGGGAAAAAAATAAGGTAATTTTGAAACGGATGGCAGCAACACATCTCAAAAAAGTTGGGAAAGGGCCACGTTTACCATACTGTTACATCCCCTTCGGGCGTTGTGCCAACCCTCTGCTTTTTCTGAGCTCTTTATCTGTTCTCCTTCTGCTTTATGCCTTTATGGCTGACAAGTTTTGTTTTTAAATTTTGAACGCTTAGTTCTTTCTGAACATACTGACAAACTGAGATTTCTTTTCCACAGTTCCTCCACCTCCTCACACCATAAACACCGTGCGTCCTCATCTATCATGCCTGCTTTTAATGCAGTGCCATCTGAGGGCCCGAAGATCATGGGCATCAAATATTGCGTTTCAGCCTTGTCCCATGTGCACACAGATTTCTTTAGATTCTCTGAATTTTTTGATGATCTAATGTACTGTGGATGATAATATATTTAAAGTTTTTGCAATTTTATGTTGAGGAACATTATTCTAAAATTGTTCGTCAACTTTTTAGATGCAGCTTTTCACAGATTAGTGAACCTCTGCCCATCTTTTCTTCTGAGACATTCTGACTCTCCAAGATACTCCTTTTTTTCTATCCAGGCATGTTACTGACCTGTTGCCAATTATCCTAATTAGGTACAAAATGTTCTTCCAGCACTTCTTTATTAGCACCACTTGCGTTGCCTGCTTTTTGTTGCCCCGTCCCAACTTTTGTGAGACATGTTGCTGCCATCAATTTCAAAATTAGCTTATTTATTTTTTATAAAATAGTACATTTTCTTGGTTTAAACATTTGATATGTTTTCTATTGTGAATACATTATGGGTTTATGAGATTTGCAAATCATTGCATTCTGTTTTTAATGTAGATTTTACATAGCGTCTCAACTTTTTTTGGAATTGGGGTTGTACCATCATTGGGCGTGTTTGATCACGAGGTTAAAGACAAAGGTACAAATAAAGGAGAAAGAAAGCCAATACAATCACCTAACTTTTTATGTGTTGCTTTCTCTCTGCTCTTATATTTCCTGAATATATCTAATATATCTCAATGAAAGAAATACCTTGACTTTAAAATGTATACATCAATAAATAGACAGCATAGTAAAATACAGTTATATTCACTTTGTAGCTGATCTTTACTCTTCCATCAGTGAAATCTTCAGTATCTGACAGCAGTGTCTCCCTGCTGTTTACTGTGGCTCCCCATCCTGCTAGGTTACTACTGTGTTTCTGCAGCTCTGAAAGCACACAATGGTGATGAAGCGCATACTGGGTGGAACCGCAGCTTGCAGTGGTGGAGGCACACATCCAACACTGCCGGGCAATTCCACCTGTGCTTCCAGCTCTGCGAGCGTAAAGATTGGTTGTAAGGGTGGCAGTACTGGTGAGTATTATACATGTACTTTTTCTATGCTGTGTGTACCTTTTTTTTTTTTTTTTTTTTTTTTTTTTAAGTCATGCCTGGATTTCTCTAATTTTGAGTACTGATTGGCCTCAAAATGGGACAGCCCAATTGGGAAAACACCTCCTTTATTTGCAGCCCAATTGGGTAACACCCCTTTATATTTGTTACATATTCCTATTCACACAGCAGAACATAAAACAGAAAATAAAATTAGCTTCATACATTTTACTTGTTCTTTTCTGAAAACTACAAAACTGAAAAATCCCACCTGATTCTCTTTGTTTGAAAGGCTGAGTTTACCATAATTAACCCTGTCTCTATTTGTGCTGGCAGATCTCTTTATTAGTTGTAAGTTAAATTTGAGTACTGTTTGTCCTAAACCCAAGGATATAGATTTAGAAGAGGTTTGTTCTGTCCTGATCCTTTATATTGGGACAGACTCATCCTGATCTTGTTCAGAGATGCTTGCAGCCTGCCATGACACTTTCTTCTAAGAACCATCTAGAACAGGGATATGCAATTAGCGAACCTCCAGCTGTTGCAGAACTACAAGTCCCATGAGGCATAATAAGATTCTGACAGCCACAAGCATGACACCCAGAGGCATGATGGGACTTGTAGTTTTGCAACAGCTGGAGGTCCGCTAATTGCATATCCCTGATCTAAAAGATAAGAATTTTTTTTTTTTTAAAAGGTTATCTGTGGGAATACATGACCAATATATAGTAGGGTTTTATTGTATTTGATGGCAAAAGTGGAAGTACATTTTAAGTCTACTAGCAGACTAGTGGCTCCCGAGAAGATTCTCAGGAATCTGTATATAGCTCAGGTAAAATGCAGCCAAACCAACTCCAACTCCAAAGGGATGTCCTTTAGATGCAGGAGTACCATCTTACTGTACACTGCCTTTAGAAGATTTTTAGATGGTAACATAACATTGGTAGAGGCACAATGGTTGGACCCTGCGCAAAAAAACATTCTGCTTAGTACCACGAACATTTTTAATGCTAGAGGAACCTTTTCTAAAACCTAGAAAGTACCTTTTAATTACGGTAGCCAGCAAAATGCATGTATGTAAGAAATCTATACTGGGGTAATGCAACTTTCTGAAGTACTTGGTGCTTATGCAATTGATCTAATGTTCTGGTGTACATTTCCTACAAAAGTGCCTCAAAGGCCAAATGTGAACTATTTAGCAACTGTGCCATGTGTTCGTTATAAAAATGCTGGTGCCATTTTGGATGTCATTAAGTCAACATATGACACCGATCTCTATATACAAAGCTTACATGCAGCTGTAATATGCTTGCTATGGTACAAATTCTCTGTTAAGAAAATTATATTTATACTGTGCTGAAAATGTTCTCTTAGATGGATCAACTGATGCTGTATCACTCAAAGTAGGTAAAGGATTTGAGCTGTGCGCTCTCTACCATTCCTTATTCGCCAATGCAAATTTGATGTACGTTCACTGTCTCAACTCCACTCACTGGGACTGTTCAAGAAATGGATACATGAAGAGAATGTGTTGCGTGAATTACTACCAACTATCAGTGTGTCTTATCATTTGCCAATATTTTTTTTTTATATTTTACCAAATGGGTGATACTGTTGCTAATTAATAAGGTGGAACAAACACCTGTGAATATTAAATACTAGGCAGGGCATTAAAGACAGTAATGCCTATTTATGCCAATAAAATTTTGCTAGAGATGCTTTGAATATATTGTGTCATCTCTTTTTTTGGTCTAAATATGTATAAAATCACACAGCAGATATCAGGTTTTACCAATTTAAATTGTAATTTCACATTGTGCACACTGTGTTATTTAGATACTTGTGGTAATGGGCTTCTCCAGTTTACATTTCAAATAGTCTAAATTACTAGCTCTCTAAAGCTTCATACACACGGTGCGACGGTCATACGACTGAATGGACCAAATCGTATGCTGGCTCATGTATCGGGCATACTGACATGCACTAAGCAATCGTACAACCAAGCCGAACGTAGTGACATGTTACGAACGTATAAAGAGAAAGTTCAGGTGCATGTAATTTGTGAAAGTGGGAACGAACAGACACTTTTGGCCATTCATGACTTCTGAGCATGCATGTTTTGCACAGTACAACTTGTTGGACCAACTTCTCTGTACACACGATACAACGGTCGTACAACCGCTTGTTGGTACAACCAAAGTTTTCTAGTTTGCTCATCCAACTCCTGTTGTACGCACATCGTACGTCAGCTGTTCTAATCGCAGGTATGAACAGTCGGATGATCATACAACGAGCAGTCTTACGACCGTTTTCATACGACCGTCGCACCGTGTGTACGAGGCTTAAGAAGAGAGGGTATTGGGGCATACTAACAATCCCTACTACAACCCTTTTTTTCATGTACAGTATGTGTATCACAAGAGTTAAAAGTAAGGTGCAAATCACACTTGGTAGGGTCACAGACAAAGTTAAATAAGTTATAACTAATCCCCCCATTTTATCCAAAACATAAAAAAATTGGCTAGATTTGGGTTTTAAAAGGAAACCTTATAACCCTGAGGCCAAGAATAGGACACATTACGTGCAGTTCACTTAAATCAAAAGTACAATGTCAGTTTACTAATTCTCATGCGTACATTTGCAACTGATTAATTAAAATTTCCATGTGCACCAATATGACTGCAAATTGTGCAAATTCTTCTACCATGGCAATTTCCCATGTTTCCCCCTGTTCAGCGCACATACATAGTTTTCAGACTTCAGACGAGACACTGACTCGAGTATAAGCCGACTCTGCTTATACTTGAGTATATACGGTATGTAGCTTTTTCTGTTCTAAATGGTTCTAAAAGTTTGAGGGAGCTGTCTGCATGTAGATGCTGAATAACTTTCTCCACAATAGCCTCCCCTGTCCTCTAACACTAATATACACCAAGTGAAGGTGGTATTAAAAAAGTATATATTAAACCTGTGCAATTATGTGATTTTTTTTTTTTTTTTTTTAAATGGGAAAAACCTACAAATTCACGAAATTATGTACTCCCAAATATTTGTCAATATATGATATCAAACTACCCTTTATAAAGAGTCATTCTATGAGAACATAGCAAATCTTGGTGCAAAAGTATAGTGAGAATGTAGGAAAAAAAGGGTAAGCACAGCTCTAAAAATGTTAGCGGTATAAATACAAATAAAATATCAAGGAGTGCAAATACCCCTTTTGTAACAAACTGAGATGGTGCTAAACAGATAACAGCTTCAAACAGTCCAATATAAATCAGTTCTTCAAGTACACAAACTGGGCAGGATGATCTACTGGGCTCAAAAGGTGAGCAAAGCTAAGCGACAGAGAGGACAGACCCTTCATGATGAAATAGATTCTTAAGCAGTGGTGATACCTCAAGCATCTGTTCTGGGCTACAATCATAAACAAACAACGCACATTGTGGCTGGAGTCTGAATAGCTCAAAGGAGATGGTATACCCATGCTTTAGGAGTACTAGAACTGACAGATTAGGGAAAAGTGTTGCCCTACCTGGTAGCTGTTCAGTTGAAGGTGCATTGAACCAAAATGTATAAATTGTATTTACACAGCAAATTATGCCACCAACAAAAATGCACTGAATGTGCTGGGACCATTGAAGAACATGCAGGATTGCACTGGCAGGGCTTGGTGGCTTTGCAGAACAAATTGCTATCCGTGGCGGCTCATGTTTTTTTTTTTTTATTTAGGAGGGGTGGCAATTAAACACCCCCCGGGTGGTCAGCGGTGTATACTTTTCCAGCACACACACCCCCCCAGCGGCACTAAACTGCCCCGCCCACTGTCTGCCCAGAACTCGCCCCATCTTAGTGGCAGGTCAGGCAGTGGGTGGCAAGCTGTGTACCAGGCAACACGGCAGGAGATGCCGTGTGTCTCTTCTCTCCTCCTCCTATGCATCCAAATGAATTGCCTGTAGTTTCAGCTAATCGGGTGACAGGTCTCAGACTCCCTTCTTGATTGGACGGGAGGATCAGTGCGGCGATAATGCATATTCAATCGTTATTGTCACACAACTGGGTGGCCTTCGGGCGCAATGCTCTGCTCTTGGAGCCCACCCTTTTTTTAAGCTGATTAGAGCTTCTGGCTCTAATCGCTTGCTTAAAAAACATACCCCCCCATTGGAATACATACGTCCGACACCCTGCAGACGCCTGTAGATCAGAGTACCCGACGCATAGATGGTGAGGTGGCGCCCGTGCACCCCTAATGCTCGGGCTGCCACTGAATGTCAGTGTGTTGGAAATCATGTGCAACCCTAGGTCTGTGTTTGCTATGCGGAATGCCCAGTGATTACCATAGGGCAGGGTTTCTCAACCAGTGTTCCGTGGAACCCTAGGGTTCCTCCAGAGGTTGCTAGGGGTTCCTTGAGCAATGGTCAATTTCTACCTCTCAGATAAATTCCCAATGACATCATTGATCTTTTTAGCTATCTGTAAGGGGGTAATTCTTCTCAATGACCACGTGTAAGGAGCATACTTCCCATTGACCATCACACTAATGTATCATGAGTTGTAGATTTTTAGCAGGGGTTCCTCGAGACCAGAGAACTATTTCAAGGGTTCCTCTGTGTTGAGAAAGGCTGCCATAGGGACGAAGCAGCACATTTCTGTTTTTGCATATTCTGAACAAGCAAGTAAGAACACCAGTTAGCACATATTAAATCTCTAATGGCCTAATAGGGGGGTTAGCAGAGAGGAATACTGACTGTTACAGCTGATGCTCTCCTCCAATCCAGTTTGGAATGTGGATGGGCTGTCAGTTTCCTCCAAGTAGAGCTCAGGTCCTGCTTTGTATATGATGACATTGGTGATGGGGACAGCCACACAGCCAGTGAAGAGGAGCAGCTTTAAGATCACAACAGACACTGAAGCTGGGTTTCAGTCTTCTGATTCTAACAACTGTTTACAGAAGGCAGGCAAGCGTTGCAATTTTAGTGCTTCTATTGTGAATTTAGGTCCCGATTCACACTGATGCAGTGTAGGATTCCAGCGATTCCGGGACATTTTCCACATCGCATCACAATCACACTCTGTTTATGCAAACCGCTGCGGGCGTCTATGTTAAAATGACTCCCACAAAAGTGGTTTACAAAACTCAATGAGATTATTTTAGGTTGATTAAAGTTATCAAAGTTATTAAAAACATCACCATGTCAGTTTCATGAGGAAGGGGTGTTGTTTACAGATGATAGGATGGGTTTTAACCAGTTCCACACCGCACGCTGTATATTTACGGCGGCGGTGTGGACGCTGAGCGCGAATCGCCGTAAAAAGGCGGCGATTCGCGCAGGCGCAGCTAGGGGGCGATGGCGCGCCGGTGTGCTCTCGTGCCCGCCACACTTCGGAGGAGTGTGCCCACGGCTCGGGCAGACCCGATGTCCGCCGGCAAGCCACGATGAGCTGCTACAGCCAAAGAGTGGGGAGCCGCCGATGTAAACACGGCAGTTCCCGGCTCTTTCAATGGGGACATAGGAGATCTACTGATCCCTAAGTCCATGTTAGCCCAGCCCCCCCCCCCCACAGTTAGAACACGTCCAGGGAACACTGTTAACCCCTAGATCTCCCCCTGCAGGTTAACCCCTTCACTGCCAATGACATTTACACAGTAATCAGTGGACATTTAAATTTCTGATCGCTGTATAAATGTCATTTGTCCCAAAAAGTGTCAAAAATGTCCGACATTACCAATAAAAATCACAGTTCGCCGCCATTACCAGTAAAAAATAAAAAAAATATAAAACCCCCAGAAATTAATTCTCATCATCCGTAAACGCGGCCACTTTTACGCAAACCAATCAATAAACGCCAATTACGATTTTTTTTACCAAAAATATGAGGAAGAATATAAATCGGCCAAAACTGATGAAAAAAAAATGTTTTAATTTTTTTTTTTTTTGGATTTGAATTTTAGCAAAAAGTAAGAAATATTGATTTTTTTTGCAAAATTGTCACTCTTTCTTTGTTTATAGCAGCGATCAGAAATGACACAGCGGTGATCAAATGCCACCAAAAGAAAGCTCTATTTGTGGGAAAAAAAGGATGCAAATTTTGTTTGGGTACAATGTCGCACAACCGTGCAATTGTCAGTTAAAGCGACGCAGTGCCGAATCGCAAAAAGTGCTCTGGTCCTAACATGGGAAATTCTTCCTGCGCTGAAGTGGTTAAACAGGAAGGGGTGTGGCCTTGACAGGAAGGGTGGGTCATATTTAAATTAGGGGGTGCATGAGTTTAGTCAGGCCTAGGGCAGCACAAAACCTAAATACACTACTGCCACTCACATTAAAGTAATGGAAACAGTGCTGCAAGGCCGACTCTGCAGATGGTACAAGACCAGTTTCCCTTATTTCCATGGCCAGCGGTAAGGGATATGGAACATGCAAGGCCTTGCTCACAGATGGAGACAGACAGCGTCCTCATTGCTTGAGTAGGTGGCTCAGTCTGACAGCTTAGCATGTACTTCTGGGTCCAGTATCCTAGGATCCTTAAATACAACCGCAATGTCGGACATCACAAACAAAGCAATTAACATGTAAAATATAGCAAAATGGGTAGAATATAGAAAAACTCTGATTCTGCGGGTGTGCTCACATTCAGACTGTTTTAAGTGAACCATGTCAGGGTCCACTTGTCCCCCCTCCCTACAAGTGTTCATGGGCACTCTCCCCTGATAACCAGACCAGCAATCCCTGTTTTATTACACATTTCTCTGTGGAGAAAACTGTACTCTTGTGTGGTTTGAACTCGCACTTCAGAAAACAGTACTGGATCAGAAGTGAACCACACTCAGGACCACCTGTTCCAAGTGGCCCCGGGCATGGTTCAGAGCACTCACACTACACAAACGAACTGGCCAAGGTGGCTGAACCGCACATGGGACTGATTCAGAGTGCTAGTGTCTATTTTACCTCTGATTACTGCACCAGCAATAGTGTGATACATACACCTGATCTTTTGGGAAGTAAAGATTTCTCTACAATAATTTCTGTTTCACCAGCTTTTGTACCATATTTTTAAAGAGTCTAAAATTGACCCAATAAATCCGTTGCACCTAAATGCAACTTGGATGAATCAGATGATGGTATATCTACCCCAGTAAAGTGATATTTATTGACCCGTAGCGACCTCGGAATATAATGAACAAAAATGGCTGACACTGCATAAATAACTATACCCTTATAACAATTAGTGCATAAACTTCTTGACCCCCAGTGATTCACAGGTGGAGCGTCTGGTCTCTGCGATCCCTGCTGATGTCTGGAGGATAATGTGTATGCAATGTCTTTTAACATTAATGATGGTTATCTTTCTAATATCCATATAATCTCTAAACAGAAGGTAACTCCCCCCTTTCTCCAAATGTATGAAGATTATATACAAAGTAATGAAGATCATATACAAAGTGAATTTCGAAACACGTTGGGTTGTTCATCATCTGGAGTGTCCTGTTTGGCGATCTCAATCACAATTGAGTATACCATACGATGGAATTCCCATGGAAAATAGCCATTCTCCCCTTTTAATATTATGTAATGTGTTTTTCATATTCTATGATGTAAATAAAATGTGTTCATTTTAATTTTAGACTTCATTCTAAGACAAGTTATTTATTTTATTGCTGCTTAAAGTCCCACTTATGAGGGTTTTCCTTTTCTCCCAGTAATTTGCGGGATGTTGGCAACCAGCTACGTTCTCTATATATCAGTTTGCTACCGGTAGTGTAAGTGCATCCTAAAAGTAAAGAGCAGATTTAAATTGCAATCATGTATATAACAGTATAACCGAATTATAAATACAGATGTCATTTGTGATTTTTACTTACAGATAAGCCTATAATAAGGCTTACCTGTAGGTAAATGAATATCTCCTAAACCTGCATGATTTAGGAGATATTCGCCCTGCATGCAGCCGCTGACGTCAAGTAGTATGCGCAATGATGCCCGGGAACTTTGCCGGAAAGACAGGCTCCAGCACGCATGCGCAGTAGTGACGCCTCTCACGGAGCCGCAACATCATTGCGCATGCTACTTGACGTCAGTGGCCGCATGCAGAGCGGAAACCCGGAGGGATCCCCCGAGGCGAGATAGCAGCTCCCTCTGCGGGGACTGGGCGGACCCGTAGGAGCTTCATTCTGAGGTATTTCATAATGAGCTAGTATGCGGTGCATACTAGCTCATTCTGCCTTTGCCTTACAGGTTTTTTTTTTTTTTTTTTAAGTATACCACCGCTTTAAGAACTAAGAGTATGCAGACTTTTCAACAGCGGGGCATTTCATTTGTTTCCTTGTTGCCATGTTTTGTTTTATGATTGTGCCATTCTGTTATGACCTACAGTTGAATTTAAATCCCATAAGAAATAAAATAAATGCGTTTTGCCTGCTCACTCATGTTTTCCTTAACCACTTGCTGACCGTGTAATGTAAATACACGCCGCAAGGTGGATCCATTGTTCTGGGAGGGCGTACTATAACATCCTCCCAGAATCGCGCTCACGTGTGCCCCCTGGAGCGTGCACACGGGAGTCTCCGTGCTAGCCGATTTCATGGGACCTGGTAGGTCACGGACCGCAGTAAAGAGCCGCTGCCATTGGCACAATGCAGGGTCATCAAGAGTGTCTGTCAGCTCTCTCCTCTCCTCTCACCAATCCAGTTTGTGAGGAGAGGAGAGAGATCGATGCCCTGCAGTGCAATACAGTAAGTTTTTGTGCCAATATACTGTGCCCAGCAGTGGTCTATTTCTGCTACTAGTGCCACATCTGTGCCTCTAAAGTGCCCATCAGTGCCACTACAGTGCTCATCTGCCTACAGTGCCCATCAGTGCCACTACAGTGCTCATCAGTGCAACTACAGTACTCATCTGTGCCAACAGAGTGCCCATCAGTGTCACTGCAGTGCCACCTGTGCCCATCAGTGCCACCTGTGCCTTCGTTGCCACTAAAGTGCTCATCAGTGCCACTACAGTACTCAGTGCTACATTAGTGCAACTACAGTAATCATCTTGGCCATCAGTATCACATCAGTGCCGCCTGTGCCCATCAGTACCACTACAGTGCGTATCTATGTGTTATCAGTGCCACCTGTGCTTTCATTGCCACTAAAGTGCTCATCAGTGCCACTACAGTGCTCATCAGTGCTACATTAATGCAACTATAGTGCTCTTCTGTGCCTTCATTGCCACTAAAGAGCTCAGCAGTGCCACTGCAGTGCCCATAAGTGAGTGCTCATCAGTGCCACCCTATCATTAAATCCTCATCAGCGCCCGTCAGTGCCAGCTAATCAGTGCAGCCGCAGTGCATTAGTGCACATCAGTGCACCCTCATCGGCACCCATCAGTGTATCCACATCGCACCAGTCACCAGTATGGCAAAAAAATATTCCGCCGAGGAGGCATACCAGATTCTGAGCCTGAGCAAAGAAAGCAGCGGGGTGTGCCCTGAGACTGATTCGGATTATGAGCCCGTTGTAAGCAGTGGGTCTGATTCAGAATCGGAGGAAGAACTGGTGCCCATGAAATGAAGTTATTCTGGCGAGGAGCAACAGGCTAATACTGTACAAGTAGAGCACTGCCATCCACATCTAGCGCAGTGCCATCCACCTCAGGTGCAGTGCCACTGCAACAAAGGCCAAGCACTAGTGGGGTGTCATCTCAGCCCCAAAGGTCGAGGAACCATGCCAGCCTTCCCCACGTCATTCAGAACCCCCTGTGGCTTTCATCTAATTCCGGAGCAGCAAACCTCCCCCTTTTCACCGCCCACCCAAGTGTCCAGATGAGCACCGAAGATTTTTGCCACGATTGATTTTTTTAAATTTCATTTTTACAGAGGACTTTCTATCATCCATCATGGCCCAGTGCAAACTTTATGCCCAGCAGTTCATCGCAAACAACCCTGGTTCTAGTTACGCCCGTCATTTGAATGGAGAGGACTTACAGTAGAGGAATTTAGACTTTTTCTAGGCCTAACATTTAGTATGGGAATCAAAAAAAAAAGAAAACTGTACTCCTATTGGTCTACCAAGCCCATCCACCACATGCCAATCTATTCATCCCTCATGCCAAGGTCAACATACCTTATAATTATGCGGTTCCTCCATTATAATGACAACGCACAATGTCCCCCTTCTAAATTATTTTTCTGAAACATTTGCCCAGTTATATACCCCCAACCAAAACATCTCCATTGACGAGTCCCTTGTAAAATTCACAGGCAGGCTGGCCATAAAACAGTTTTTCCCCAGCAAAAGGGCCCGATATGGGGTTAAACTGTACAAACTTTGTGACTGAGCCACCGGCTACATCTATGCCTTCTTGGTCTATGAAGGAAAGTACGCCCAACTGCATCCCCGTGAATGCCTTAAGTACATTGGCGCCAGTGGAAATGTTTGGGAGCTCATCCATCCACTACTTGGAAAAGGTTACCACCTTTATGTGGATAACTTTTATTCAAGTTTGCCCCTCTTCTGCAACCTTTACCAGAGGCAGACTCCAGCATGCGGTACAGTCAGAACCAACAGAAAGGGCTTCCCGCAAAGGCTAGTTAATGAAAGGCTACAAAGAGGGGAGACTGCGTCTTTGCAGAACCAGGAGCTATTGGCTGTCAAGTGGAGGGACAGACGGAACGTCCACATGCTGACTTCAATACACGATGACACCTACGTGGAGATCCCCAGGAGGAGAGGGGACACAATCCGGAAGCCAGCTTGTGTCCATGATTATAATTTACTCATGGGGGTGTTGACTTCAATGACCAGATGATTGAACCCTACCTTCCCACAAGAAAATCCTGCCATTGGTACAAAAAAGTTTCTTTATACCTTTTCAGTTTGGCCATGTATAACAGGTATATTATTTACCAAAAATCAACCGAGAACCCCATATCCTTTCTACAATACCATGAAGAAGTCATCACCACCCTAGTGTACGCTGAAGGCCCACCAGAAAATGATTGCTCGGATTCAGTGAGCAGACTACAAGAACGTCACTTTCCTGAAAAACTCCCCATCTGTGAAACAGGCCAAAGACGCATGAAAAAATGCCGGGTGTGCTCCAAAAGAGGTGGTAGAAGAGACACTGTATTTTTGTCCCCAATGCCCTTCCCAACCAGGCCTCTGTATAGGTGACTGTTTCCGTCATTATCATACTTCACTACATTATTAGTGAAGTATGGTAAACGTAATTGTCATTTACAGCCACACCCCTTATGCCACTGCACTGCACTGTACATACCGCTGCCTTCTTCGGAACTGACCCTGGTCTGCTATACGACCATGCTTCTGCCTCACGCTAAAAATACCTCTGCCGGCTCCGGAACTGAACCTGGCCTGCTATACGACCACGCTTCTGCCTAGTGTAAACATACTATAGGTAAGTATCCCGCGCTCACTCAAGAAAAGTAAAATATAAGATATAAAAGAATGGAATGACCCCTGGCAGCCCGCACAACAAAGAGATCAGTTTGTATAAACCATAGTAGCAATAAATAGCAGCGCCAGAAATAAAATCAAACAATAGTCCAATAAATGAATGTAGAGATGTTTAAAAGGAGACAAATAATGGATATTGAGAGTTCATCCAGAAGAATATAACGGTGATTTCCTTAGATGAGATACTGTATGTATGATACAATGTGGTTCCTCAAGAAGCTTAAGGCATATGTGCTTACCAGAACATGGTAGGAATATAGCGGAAGATATCCTTAGACCACACGTCTACTCCACATGTAACCTGTGTGGGTTCCCCCGTCCGTAAACCACCACTCATGGAACTGGTAATGATCACTCCAATAAAGGTTGGGCTACAAAGCCATAATGTGGAACTCACATATATAATGGGAAAAGAAGAACACTTACCATAGCGTAATAACGTTTAGGCTGTTTATTATATGAAAGGATTAAAAACACTTACTAGAAAAACGCATAAAAGAGCTCTTCAAATGAAAAACGTATCAGTGACAGAAGAGGAACCAAACCCAACGCGTTTAGACTCCAACGGTCGTCATCTGGGGTGTTCCCCCCTCCTGTCACCGCTCATATTTATAACCATCTGTATTACAGCAAAAAACGCCCACAGAGGAGCCAAAAAACGGAAGTCCTGCCTGTTCGTCAAAATGGCGTGCGTTCCACGCCTCAGTATAGTGTCTGTGATAAACAGGAAGTGATAATACAGGCCTCGTTATGATATGAGGGTAAACATAGCAAAATCGTCATAAATTATAAAAGCAGAACCATATAAACAAATGCAATGGAGGGTGAATTAACCGTAAGTTGAAATGTGAATAAAAATTAAAATCACAAGTGTGACATCCTAATGTAACGAGCGGCGACATGATACCGCCCTCAAGGGGGGCGCGGCCGTCAGCCGTGTATCAACCAGTGAATGGGAAATAGTGACTCCCAGCGTCATGACGTGATCGCGTCACGTGATCGCGGGAGCAGGGGAACTGTACCCAGAGGAGGTATGCTTTCAGTCCCCTAGGAAACAGTGGGGAAACAAAGTGTGAGATACGTCAAATGCCTCGGTGTTTGTCACATGTGAAGGGAAACGTAAATAAATGGGAAATGAGTGCTGTTGAATGAGGAATGAGTAAAAATGTATGACGAATAAAAAAAGTATGAAAAAAAAAAAAAAAGAGTACAAATGGGCAGTGTTATAAAGTGATTCCAATGTTTGGAGTTGATCACAAATAGAGTGAATATAGTGACAAAAAATACTAGGTAATTATAAACCTGAATAAATATGAAAAAAAGGGGGGGGGGATTTTACTTCCGGTGCCTGGGTCAGCAGAGGTCAGAAAAAAAACGTACAAATGTGTAGAATAAAACATATGAAGTGTAAGGAGTAATTAAAGGGACCTCGCACATAATACAGGTTCCGTGATAAAGGAAATGAAAACCAAACGAGGATGTATAAAAGTGAAATTAATATAAATGAAATATAAATAGTTAGAAAAAAAATTGTTAGAAAAAAAACAACCATTTTTTTTCTAACTATTTTTCTTCAAGTTTTGCATGACTTCCTCTTCTAAAGGAGGTAGCTCCACTTCCAACTCGGGTAGAGAAGGTGGATGTGGAGAAGCAGCCTGGCGCTTTTGGGCTCTGGACAGTGACAGCTAAGTTAAGGATGTTAGTTGTCCAAGAAATTCTGACATAGTTGCAGACAAATCTGCCTTGGTCAGATAGTCCAGTTGTTTTGTGCCTGAGATAGAGCTAGAATCAGATGCAAAGACCGTTGTTAAATTAGGGTCTTGCTCCAATGCAAGGGAAGCAATGGCACTCTGCCTGGTTTGAGTTCTTTGCATCCCATTGGCAGAGCGAATGTTTGACTGAGCTTTTGCCATGATTCCCTGCCGCCTGATTTCTGCTGCTGCAATCATTGAGGCTATTCCACTGTGGGGTGATCACGAAACAGGGTGTGGGAATTGTAAGCATGTCTGGCGAAAGCTGCACAGCAAACCAGGTGTCAACCATCCTGTATCAAAGTTCTTGTGGAAAAAGGGTGAAAGTGCAGAAGTAACTTTTTTTTTAAAAGGGCTCTGGGTAGAAGCGGTGGTGATAGTACGACCTGTATTGTGATGTAATACCTAGTCATGCGCCTGAGAATGGTGAACATTCATCAAGTTTGAAAGTTTAAACGCCCAATAGGAGAATAAGGTCAAACCCAATTCCTGGTTTTCAAACCATTCTAATTGTAAAAACAAATACTGTTCAGGGGACACTAATAGGTGTGCTGCAAGTAGTGGACATATAAAGGCTCATACTAGCAATAAAGCTATAGCAACGGTCCGATAACAGAGCAAACCTGTCCTATTTTTTATGTTGCTGGTCTCTTTATGGGTCCAGACTAAACCTGTCATGATGGACATACCCCTGGAGGGGTCTTCAGGGTCTGGGAACCATAGGAATGGACCACAGCCCTGAACCTGTATAACTCCCTGCGACTACATGTGTTGTACTGAGGTGCACCAAGGTGAGCGCCCAAGCAGGCTTCAGTGCCCGAAACAACATTACAGGCCATCACCACAGCTTGGAGTCTAGGTATGGTTCCCAAGGTATTACTAAGGTTACACTGATCCAGATGTACTGCTTCTGTTGTTATACTAAAAGGCAGTGAAGAGGCTAATTTAGAATTTCAAAGTAAAAAAAAGCTAGGTAAGCACAGAAACTTCTCTGTCAGGAAAAAGAGGTCTGACATTAATTTTGCCAGTGTCCAATTGCCTAAAGCTAGCAGCCTATAACTCAAGGTCTATGACTATCCAGCCTGTGTCCTGTACTGTACAGCTAGGTTATATATGTTATGGATCGAACAAATTTTGCTTGCACCAACGGATTTGTATGAAATGTTAATTGTATAATTGCATATTATTGCAATTATACAATTAACATATTATATTATTATATATTATCATATATACAATTGCAGGTATTGTAACAGATGATCAAGGAATATCGTTATCAAATCTGGTTGAACTACCAGACAAATCTGTGTTAAACAATGAGGAAAAATATTTTCCCAAAACAATAAAAAGAACAATTTCAAATGGAAATCGTAGCAATGAAGGGACTAAATTAAATTAATTTGCCTGTATTGAATCTACCTTATGGGCAATATGGGTTCCTAGGAACTGGGGAAGGAGTATGAAGTTAATGAGGCAAATTGAATGACAGATGGGAAGGAATGGATGTATATCAGTGCTGGCTGACAAAGAAGAGTAAGTTACTGAGAACTTGGGAAGGTGCTAATGAAATGCTTATGATAGGTGGCATACTCTAGTGGAAAATAATTGAACAGGAACAGGAAACAAAATTGATAAAAAAAAAAAAAAAATTGTGTGGCTAAAAAAAATGAGAGAAACTGAACTCCAAACAGTGAATAGGACTATAATGGGAGAAAAAAAAAGGTTAGAAATAGCAAATGTGAAATGGGAGATGCACAGGCCCATGTAAATTGATGAAAATGTGAAAGGATGAATGGTAAATAAGAGAATAGATGGTTATAGAAATAGTATATAAAAAATGATAAATGAATGATTATACTAATTTATATAAAATAAAAAAGCATTAAGTGTAATGAGTGGTGAAAATTGGTGAATGAATAGTCAATATGTGTTTATTTTCTATTGATTAGCTAAAGCAACTGATGGTATATAAACTAAGGGGACTTTGGAACATTTGGAAATTGGGTTTAGGACTGTAGAATTGAAACATAAAGAATAGTGTGAAAACATAAATGGACGCTGTGACATTATGCCAATAGGGAGGAATAACGATATATGATAATGTTCTAAAAGTACTGTTGTGTAATTGTGTTGGGAAACAGGGAACATAGACCTAGTTTAATCCAACAAAGGGTCTAGTCTATAAATGTAGAATGTTTCATATTTGTACAATTTCTTAAACCTTTTATAATGTTGTTATTCAATTATAGTAGTTTGAATAAGTTGAAGTTCTTATTGTGGTGTATCAAGAAATGTTTCAAGAGTTTCTCTAAAACCTACTCTGATGTTTGACTGATACTTATTCACCCTTTGTCTAATTTTTAAGCCAGCCAGCTGATCCAAACAAGAGGAATGGATTCCCCCATCCACATATTTGAGGTGGATGAAGAAATCCTCCCCGCTATGCTATTGTATTCTGACAGCGGGACTCCTCCACTGTCAGGATTCACTGATCAGTGCTGCAGCCAATGATTGGCTGCGATTGCTAATCAAACGAAAAATATACCGAAGTATTGGCACTATATAAATCCCATATAATAGTACCAACCATCCTTTTTGTGACAACTTGCTTATTAGACTCATCCACCATTAGATTTGGGCAATCAGTAATCGTTCCATAATAATGTGTAAACACTGATTTTGTGCTAGTGACCATTGTCAGCCGGACTGAAGTAGAACAAAAACCTAAACGTTGGAGTTGTTAGTTAGGGAGAAATTGTCACTTGTTTCAGTGACAACTGTCTAAGGAAGGATTTCCTTCACTATTGAAGATATTTTCTCTCACTTCTTGATGTGTTTACAGGACAGGAAGTAAAGGGAAATATCCCCAATAGACAGAGCAAAAAATGGGTTTTAGATATAGAGTACTTTCATTTATAACTACAAAATCCTTACAAAAATAGCCATTTATCAGTCTCTGTGCTGGGAAAAAAGTCCTGTGGCACTCAAGGTGAAAAGGACAATGCCTGCTTCTCCCGTGAGCTGTGAAGTACTTCTTGCACCCTCTTCCTGACAAAGTTCTCAAAGCAGCTGTCTCTTCTGTCTATTCCTTAACCTGACCCTGATCATCCTTACCCTTCTATAACCATGTTAAATTCCAAAAAGTTAATGTAAGCCTAGTCACACCCTTTTTTCTGTTTTTCCCTGTAAGAGGGTAGTAATTACCTTTTGTCCTGCGTGGACCTCTCTGATCACTAGAACTCTGCCGCCCCAAGTCCACTTGAAACCTAACAATTCCAGGAGTGTTTTCTCACTGCTTCTTCCTTATGACTCATGTAACGACACTCTCCTGTAGTGACATGAGGTCAGAGGGAGGAACCAGTGAGCACTTCAGGGGACCCAGGTGATTAACAATCCAGAGGTATTGGTTTCATTGGGGAATAAGTTCTAGTGATCAGAGATATGTTCAGCGGCATGCACATGAGGAAAAGTGCATTTTTACTGGTAGCAGCAGTTCAAAAAACAAATCACAACAGGGTCACTTTAAACATCGGTTAAAGATCGGTTGATCTACTTTAAGTAGCATTTTTAGTGCACGTGGTGGTAGCACTGATGGTGATAAAGGAGAAGCAGGGCAGGTGTATTAAATAATCCACTACATACTATATATTATTATACAGGATTTACCGTATTTTTCGCACCATAAGACACACCTGACCATAAGACTCACTTAGATTTTAGAGGAGGAAAACAAGAAAAAAAATATTCTGAACCAAATGGTGTACTAAAATATTTACCAGTGCAGCCATATACCAGTGTCCAATAAATACAGCCATATACCAGAGCCCATGAAATACAGTCATATACCAGTCCTATGAAATGCAGCAATGTACCAGTGTCCATAAAACACAGCGTGTACCCGTGCCAAACAATTACAGCCATACCTGATTCCATAAAATGCAGCCTGACACAGAGCAGACAGGGAGATTCATATCTCCCGGCACTGCCGCGCTGTGATGTCATCACACATGTGCCTGGTGGAGCTCCACTCTGCAGCCAGACCCCATTGGGACAGAGCAGCCCCAGCGGCCACTGCAGCAGTACTTCATTTGACCGCTGGGGCTGCTCTGTCTTCTCACTGTGTGAGAAGGATCACAGCGGCGCTCTATGGTGTCCGGGAGCCCGCAGTGTAATGGGGTGGCGGGCAGGTTTTTTTGCAGTAAAATAGGACTCGGTGCCAGTGATCCCTTTTTACGCTTTCTGTTTGATCATCACAGCCACTGAGCAGACAGTCTGACTCGGGGGGGAGGGGGGGCGTTTTTTTGCAGTATTAGCACCATAAGACGCAGGGACACTTTCCCCCATTTTTTGGGGGGGAAAAGGTGCTTTTTATGGTGCGAAAAATACGGTATATAGTGCCAACAGCTTGGGCAGGGCTTTACAACGTTGGGGCAAACCGCAAAGTTACAATACATATATACTGATACAGTGCCTTGCGAAAGTATTCGGCCCCCTTGAACTTTGCGACCTTTTGCCACATTTCAGGCTTCAAACATAAAGATATAAAACTGTAATTTTTTTGTGAAGAATCAACAACAAGTGGGACACAATTATGAAGTGGAACGAAATTTATTGGATATTTCAAACTTTTTTAACAAATAACTGAAAAATTGGGCGTGCAAAATTATTCAGCCCCCTTAAGTTAATACTTTGTAGCGCCACCTTTTGCTGCGATTACAGCTGTAAGTCGCTTGGGGAAGTCTCTATCAGTTTTGCACATCAAGAGACTGAAATTTTTGCCCATTCCTCCTTGCAAAACAGCTCGAGCTCAGTGAGGTTGGATGGAGAGTGTTTGTGAACAGCAGTTTTCAGTTCTTTCCACAGATTCTCGATTGGATTCAGGTCTGGACTTTGACTTGGCCATTCTAACACCTGGATATGTTTATTTGTGAACCATTCCATTGTAGATTTTGCTTTATGTTTTGGATCATTGTCTTGTTGGAAGACAAATCTCCGTCCCAGTCTCAGGTCTTTTGCAGACTCCATCAGGTTTCCTTCCAGAATGGTCCTGTATTTGGCTCCATCCATCTTCCCATCAATTTTAACCATCTTCCCTGTCCCTGCTGAAAAAAAGCAGGCCCAAACCATGATGCTGCCACCACCATGTTTGACAGTGGGGATGGTGTGTTCAGGGTGATGAGCTGTGTTGCTTTTACGCCAAACATAACGTTTTGCATTGTTGCCAAAAAGTTAGATTTTGGTTTCATCTGACCAGAGCACCTTCTTCCACATGTTTGGTGTGTCTCCCAGGTGGCTTGTGGCAAACTTTAAACTACACTTTTTATGGATATCTTCTTGCCACTCTTCCATAAAGGCCAGATTTGTGCAGAATACAACTGATTGTTGTCCTATGGACAGAGTCTCCCACCTCAGCTGTAGATCTCTGCAGTTCATCCAGAGTGATCATGGGCCTCTTGGCTGCATCTCTGATCAGTCTTCTCCTTGTATGAGCTGAAAGTTTAGAGGGACGGCCAGGTCTTGGTAGATTTGCAGTGGTCTGATACTCCTTCCATTTCAATATTATCGCTTGTACAGTGCTCCTTGGGATGTTTAAAGCTTGGGAAATCTTTTTGTATCCAAATCCGGCTTTAAACTTCTCCACAACAGTATCTCGGACCTGCCTGGTGCCTTGTTCTTCATGATGCTCTCTGCGCTTTAAACGGACCTCTGAGACTATCACAGTGCAGGTGCATTTATACGGAGACTTGATTACACACAGGTGGATTCTATTTATCATCATTAGTCATTGAGGTCAACATTGGATCATTCAGAGATCCTCACTGAACTTCTGGAGAGAGTTTGCTGCACTGAAAGTAAAGGGGCTGAATAATTTTGCACGCCCAACTTTTCAGTTTTTTGTTTGTTAAAAAAGTTTGAAATATCCAATAAATTTTGTTCCACTTCATGATTGTGTCCCACTTGTTGTTGATTCTTCACAAAAATTTACAGTTTTATATCTTTATGTTTGAAGCCTAAAATGTGGCAAAAAGTCGCAAAGTTCAAGGGGCCGAATACTTTCGCAAGGCACTGTATATAGATATCTCTTCACCACTCACGTTATTAGGTATGCCTTGCTAGTACCAGGTTGGACCTGGAGATTTTGGTCCATATTGACATGATAACATCAAGCAGTTGCTGCAGCTTTGTCAGCTGCACATCCATGATGCGAATCTCCTGTTCCACCACATCCCAAAGGTGCTCTATTAAAGCTGAGTTGAGTTTTGTGATATGGTGCACTATCCTGCTGAAAGTAGATGGGTACACTGTAGTCCTAAAGCGATGGACATGGTGAAAACCCTTGGTTTAAGTGATGCTCAATTAGTACTAAGGGGCCCAAAGTATGCCAAGAAAATATACCCCACACCATTACACCACCTCCATCAGCCTGAACTGTTGATACATGGCAGGATGGATCCATGCTTTCATGTTGTTTACGCCAAATTCTGACCCTACCATCTGAATGTCACAGCTGGAATCAAGACTCATCAGACCAGGCAACATTTTTCTAATCTTCTATTTTTCAATTTTGGTGAGCCTATGCAAATTGTAGTCTTAATTTCCTGTTCTTCGCCGACAGGAGTTGCACCCGGAGTGGTCTTCTGCTGCTGTCACCCATCGGATTCAAGGCATGATCTGTTGTACATTCAGAGATGGTATTCTGCATACCTTGGTTGTAACGAGTGGTTATTCGAGTTACTTTGAGAGATTTCGAGATTTTGAAATCCTCAGACCAGTCCGTCTGGCACCAACAACCATGCTACTTTCAAAGTCACTTAAATCCCCTTTCTTCCCCATTCTGCTCGCTTTGAACTTCTGCAAATCATCTTCAAGTGCATTGAGTTGCTGCCATGTGATAGGCTAATTAGCAATTTGTGTTACCAAGCAATTGAACAGGTGTACCTAATAAAGTGGCCGGTGAGTGTATATAGATTAATAAGGCTAGGTTCACACTATCCGACATGAAAACGGTCCAACTTTGCTCCTACTTTGTTCTGCGACTTGTGTCCTACATCGGACCTACATCGGTCCGACTTCTGTGAACGGGATCCGACTTTGATGCCGACAATACCAGACACCTTGTGCTCTAGGGATCTAAGGGGAACTTCCACCAAATTTAAAAGAAAAACAGCATGGGATCCCCCTCCAAGAGCATACCAGGCCCTTCGGTCTGGTATGGATTTTAAGGGGAACCCTCATGCCAAAACAAGGTGTAGTATCCCCCCAAAATCCATGCCAGACCCTTATCTGAGCATGCAGCCTGGCAGGCCAGGAAAGGGTATGGGGACGAACGAGCGCCCCCCCTCCTGGACCATACCAGGCTGCATGCCCTCAACATGGGGAGTATGGGTGCTTTGGGGCAGGGGGGCTCTGCACCTTCTCCCCATGTTGATGAGGACAAGGGCCTCTTCCCAACAACCCTTGCCAGTGGTTGTCTGGATCTGCAGGTGGGGGCTTATCGGAATCTGGAAGCCCCCTTTAACAAGGAGTCCCCCAGATTCCGGCCCCCCACTCTATGTGAATGAGTATGTGGTACATTGTACTCCTACCCATTCACCTATAAAAAAAAGTGTAAAAAAAACACTACACAGGTTTTTAAATTATTTTATTAAATCAGCTCCAGCGTCTTCTCCCTCCGATTTCTTCTCAACTTTCCAGCGTCTTTTTTCTTCTGCTCTTTTGCGGGGTCTTCTTTCTTCTGAGAGGTCTTCTTTCTTCTGCCAGTTCTTCTCCCTCTCCGCAGCATCTTCTGCTCTTTTGTGGCATCTTCTGCTCTTTTGCAGGGTCTTCCCTGCTGTCTTCTCCCTCTGTTCTTCTTCCCATGTTGACTCGACGCGATCTCCCGCATGAATGGTGTATCCGCACTGTGCGTTTGACTTATATTGACATGGGGCGGGGCCACACACTGGCGTCATCCGGAGGCCCCATCCCCTTATGACATCACTGCCCCATCATGCCCTGTGCGGTGACATCATACGGGGGTGGGGCTCCGGATGAGGTCAGCGGTTGGCCCCGTCCCATGTCAAAATAAGTCAACGCACAGTACTGAGACACCATTCGTGCGGAAGATTGTGCTGAGTCAACATGCGAAGAAGAACAGAGGGATAAGACCCGGCAAAAAGCAGAAGACGCTGCAGAGAGGGAGAAGAACCAGCAGAAGAAAGAAGACCCAGCAAAAGAGCAGAAGAAAGAGGACGCTGGAAAGGGGAAAAGAAATCGGAGGGAGAAGACGCTGGAGCTGATTTAATAAAATGCTTTAAAAACCTGTGGATTTTTTTACACTTTTTTAAGGTAAATGGTTAGGGGTACGATGTACCCCATATTCATTCACATAGGGTGGGGGGGGGCTGGATTCCGATAAGCCCACAGGCACCATAAGGCACAGGGCCCCCTGCCCCAAAGCACCCCTACTCCCCATGTTAAGGGCATGTAGCCTGGTATGGTCCGGGGGGCTCACTCGTCCCCACTCCCTTTCCTGGCCTGCCAGGCTGCGTGCTCAGATTATGGTCTGCCATTTTGGGGGGGACCCAATGCCTTTTTTTGGCATGGGGGTTCCCCTTAAAATCCATACCAGAGCGAAGAGTCTGGTATGGATTTTGGGGGGACCCTACGCCATTTTTTTCGGCGTGGGGGCTCCCCTTAAAATCCATACCAGACCGAAGGGCCTGGTATGCTCTTGGAGGGTGGCCCCATGCCGTTAAAATTTGGCATGGAGTTCCCCTTTAAGATCCTCAGAGCACAAGTCGGTTAAGACAATGATCCGACTTTGATCTGACTTTAATGATATTCAATGGGCTGAAGTGGGATCAAAGTTGGACAAAAGTAGTACAGGAACCTTTTTCAAAGTCAGTCCGACTTGTGTCGGACCACTTAAGACAGCTCTTGTAGGAAATCATTGATTTTGAGATGTAATGCGACTTGTGCTCCTAAAGTCGGTCTGATTCTCGGACTAGCGTGAACCCAGCCTAAGAACCATAGACAGGATGAATGACTGACTTTATCTGAAATGTTTGTGTCATTAGTATGCATTCTCTTACCTGTAATCAAGGGTTACAACCTTTTACCTTTGACATCTTATTCCTTTATTACACTGATTTCCTATTTTTTTAAATTTGTTAATTATTATTTAAAGGAAAGTGTCTTTTTTGAGGTAGGCTGATATGAATAATTTAATGCCAGATATTTTTGTAAGACAACACACAAAATACCAGGGAGCTGAGCTGTTAGTGGAGTAATTTAATACCCCATTTGTCTTTCCACGGCCAGCTCATCTTCAAAGACATAGTTGCAGACAGTTGGAGGGAATGAGTCTAGTTACTTGTAGGAAACCAGTCAGCAGATGTTAAAGGATGTGACTCACTACATGTGTGTTTGCTGAATCAGCCATATGATGAGGGCACCAGGGAACTCACAGGTGACACTAAATTTAGCAGCAGAGAGCAGGGGTAAGACTATTACAACCATATCTACCATGCCAAGGTAGTGTTGGGCTATCAACAAGCTCAAGGATTATTGCACTTAGCCTAGGTTCACAATGTTGTGCTGTGGTAAAGCATGTTATGTGCAATTAGGTGACATTCAGTTTAAATAGCACCCAGACGTACGCACGTGCAAACTACTGTTTGTTCCATTCCCAAAAATGGATCAGCTGTGGTTTTCACCACAATTAGGTGTGTTGGCCCTTTTAAAATAAGTTAATAATCATTACTGCACTGGTCTGAACCTGGCCATAGTGTTATGTGCCTGTGGTGCTCTAACCAATAAATTATAACAAGTTCGTAGAGCAGGGGTGCTCAACCAGTGGCTCTCTAATGTAGCTCACAAGCTCATGCTCTGGGATGGCAAGTCCATATCGCAAGCTGCTGACCCGCTATCCCAGAGCATCATCATGGAGCCGGCACCGGGGGAAGAAAGTAGACGCATAAGCCAATGCATTCTCTGTAGCACGGGATCCTGTCCCAGGCAGAGTGGGATTTCAAGTGCACTTTGCCTGGGACCTTCTTAGCAGCCTAGCAATGCCAGTAGAATTTGAAAGAGAAAAAGGTTGGCTTATTAACGACTTCAGCCCTGGAAGGATTTACCCCCTTAAAGTGGTTGTTAACTCTTGACAACAGCTTTAAACTACAGGTAAGCCTGTAATCAGGCTTACCTGTAGCCTCCCTGTATATCTCCTAAACCTGTACGGTTTAGGAGATATACGCTGTACGAGCATGTGCCAACGTCGTTTGGCACATGTGCAGTGAAGAAACGGCCTCTGTGCCGTTTCTCCACTGAAAGCATGCCGCGATTGGCGGCACCCGCGCACATGCACGGGAGTGACGTCACAGGACTCCGGCCAGTCCCAGCACCAGAGTTTGTGGCCCCGGAAGGAAGAGGGGCAAAGATGAACGCTTCCTTCAGTGGGGACAGCGCGGGCGTCGATGGCAGGTAAGTGGCACATAATAGACTAGTATGCGATGCATACTAGCCTATTATGCTTCTATATTGCAGGTGATTAAGAGGACGTAAACCCATGAGAGCTTACATCAGGGTTTACTTCCTCTTTAATGACCAGGCCATTTTTTGCGATACGACACTGCGTTGCTTTAACTGTCAATTGCGCGGCAGTGTGACGTTGTACCCAAATAAAATTGATGTCCTTTTCCCGCACAAATAGAGCTTTCTTTTGGTGGTATTTGATCACCTCTGCAGTTTTTATTTTTGCTCTATAAACAAAAAAAGGCTGCCAATTTTGAAAAACCCCAATCTTTTTTACTTTTTGCTATAATACATATTCAATAAAAAAAAATCTTCATCAGTTTAGGCCAATATGTATTCTGCTACATATTTTTGGTCAAAAAACTTGCAATAAGTGTATATTGATTGGTTTGCGCAAAAGTTATAGCCGTCTACAAAATAGGGGATAGATTATAGCATTTTTATCTATTTTTTTTTTTTTTTGCTAGTAATGGCGGCGATCAGCAATCTTTAGCGGGATTGCGGCAGACAGATCGGACCCTTTTGACACTTTTTTGGGACCATTGACATTATTACAGTGATCACAGCTAAAAATATACATTGATTACTGTATGACAGTGGCAGGGAAGGGGGAGGTGCTTTCTAACTGTGGGGGGTAGTGGACTGACTGGGAGTACACAGAGACCACTGTTCCTGATCACTAGGAAGAGACAATCTCTCTGTACTCTCCTGTCAGAATGGAGATCTGCTTTGTTTACATTGACAGATCCCCGTTCTGCCTCTCTGTGGAGCGATCGCAGGTGGCTGGCGGACATCGCGTGGGGCTCTGGATAGTAAGGACTTGTTTACATTTGTGAGCAGTAAAACCCTATAGTTCATTGTGGCCCTCAACCCTTGTTGCAGAGAGTACTATAATGTGGCAATACTACCCAAGAATGCTGTGATTGTTTGTTTTTAGTTTTATATCATAACCACCAACCATAACACTTGTGTAGTAAAGATGACAAGGATTTGGCCAATATTTCCCAACTGTTGGCTGCAGAGACCTTGGATGGGACATGTTTTTCACACTACAAGGTAGGAGCTTTTATTAGTAATGTCACACATTATTGCACATTTTACACAGTGCATATGATTGTTAATGGCCATTGAAGGCAAGTTTGGGAAAGGGATGTAATACCAAAGAATTTGCACATTCCACAGACATTACAGGACATTTTTCTAAGCATTACACTCATTTAAATGCTTCCACGTAACGACTTTTACAGATCTACACCAATAATGTGGAGTTATCCCATGGGTCCTATCCAATAGTCTGATTCACACACTAAGAGCAATGACCCCTCATCCAATGTAACAATGAATGACATCACTTCAGACTGTGATTTCTGCTTGTAATGTTTGTAATCTTCTACTCACTGTGAGGATTTCATATTCTGTTTCTGCCTACGCACATATATAGACATACAAATCAAGCAATCAGATAAAAGTGAAGCGCTCCACACCGCAAACATGAAAATAGATATAAGACACGTATGGGTGTTTTCAGCTCTACTTATGGTGTGATATATTTTCTGTCTTTAATATTTAATAGCGTGAGGATTTTTTATTATCTATACAAATCAAGGCACTACCTTTTTAATGGGAAGAAATGTATTTTTACATTTTTGGCCGTTATTTCTGCACTGATCATAGCGCAGATGCTGCATTTCCCCACAGAGCCCTATTTTCTCTGGAGCACACACCCATGCCATGCTCTTGACATGAGCAGCTCTAGAAGAAAAGGCCTCTGATTATAGGACCTCTTCACATTCAAGGATGGAACAAGCATTCATCTTGAACAAAGATTAGACAAGAATTGCTAATTAATATTCTCAGCTTAGTGATAAATGTATTATTATAGGTGATGGACATAAGTGACGGATTCGGTTAACTCCTATTATTAAATGCTTAATATTCAAACTACTGTATGTCTTCACAATAAGCAAGATGGTAAAAGTTTCATTCTGTATACAAAGATGGATTTTATTGTGCACCTGGGCAAATAATACAAAATTGGAGTCTGCTCAGATTTTATATACAGTACTGTGCAAATGTTTCAGGCAGGTATGAAACAAATGCTGCAAATGAAGAATGCTTTAAGAAATAGAAGTGTAATAATTTATTTTTATCGATTAACAAAATGGGAAGTAAATGGAGAGAAATCCAAATCATTATTTGGTGTGACCACCTTCAAAACAGCATCAATTATTTTAGTTACACTTACATACGGTTTTCTAAGGCAGTGGTTCTCAACCCTGTCCGCAAGTATCCCAACAGGCCATGTTTTGGGAATTTCTCTTGGATAAAATAGCTGTCCAAAATGCAAAGCCATTGACTCTGATTTAAAGCACCTGTGCAAGATAAAAGAAAACCTGCAAACATGGCCTGTTGGGGGTACTTAAGGACAGGGTTGAGAACCACTGTTCTAAGGAACTCAGCAGGTAGGTTGTTCCAAACTTCTTCAAGAACTAATTACAGATCTTCTGTGGATATATGCTGAAAGGATTTGAACTCCTCTCGACCCCCGTCAATCTGCAGTGGAGCAGTTCTCTCCCTTGGAGCCCCAGAACTCTTCCCCGAGCTACAAGAAAGTACACACACAGGTGTCTCTCAGGAAAAAGCTACTCTTTATTTCCGTGTTTCATCTTTTATAGTCAAAGAAAAGTAGGAGTTACAAAAACCTTATAAGGGTCTCTACACTAGTTTCACTTTTGACACGTAATATCAGGGAAACAGAAACTGGACAAACGAAACTAGCTTCATGCATCTTAAAGGGGTCTTAGCATATATATATATATATATATATATATGTGTAATAGAAAGCATACATAATCCTTCAAAATGGAGACACTTGGGTTATACATTTTCATGCAATCCCCTCTTATACCCTAGCTACTGGTTGGTACCTGGGACCATTGGTGTGTCTCTTGCCAAGGGGTTGATACCACATAGTTTTAGTGATGGTGGCATCAATAAGTTTCTGTATTAGGCCTCAGATGCAGGGGATACAACAACAACCACACAGAGTTCTGGCACTAGTGTGTTGTGTATGGTTTCTGTATTATCTTGGAGTAATGTTACATACTGCCAGGAATACAGTCAGGGCCAGCAGGATTAGATTATCTTGCTTCTTGGGTGCTTGGTTCACCCTCTTCACACAACTGGCGTGGATCCAGGACTGTGAGCTTTCCACCAGTATAGCTGTGCTGGTCACCGCGATCACCCTCGTGGGAGGTCCAAAAGGGTATTCTTGCTTCTTATTTCAGTTCAAATGTTGGACCACCACAGTATCGCCCACCTGGAAAGAATGGGTTGGTTCCTGTTAAGAAAAAGGAGATGTGCGAGCGACATTTCTTTCAACTTCTCAAACTGTCCAGAGTTTCAATGCATTTTCTCACATATTCCTCCTGGATTAGATCTAGGTCCCCTCTTTCTACCATAAGTGGCTGTCTGGCCCATGGAGTGGGGAATGGCCTACCCATTAAAACCTCAAAAGGGGAGTAACCGGTCTTCTTGGAGGGGGTCATTCTTACCTCAGCCAGAACTGCCGGGAGAGTCTTCTTCCAATTTGCATACATACCTCCAGTTGCCTTCCTTATCTTATCCTTGTGAGTCCTATTCATCATTTCCACTATACCTGAACTTTGGGGGTGATAAGGTATGTGAAACTTACAGTCAATTTTAAGAGATCTTGGCAGACCTTGGCCACAAATGTAGGGCCATTGTCTGAGTTAATCTGGAGCGGATAATCTCTTGTGTAAGAATTTTTACAACTGTTTGGGCATCTTCTTTTGTGGTTACAAAGACCTCAGGCCATCGTGAAAACATATCCACGCTCACCAAAAGGTACTCATGTCTTTTACCCATCTTTGGCATATGTGGGAAGTCTATCTGTAGGTGAGTGAACGGTGTATATCAGGTGTTCATGTTTTGCCCTTTGTGGGTTGTTGGGGTTGTTTCTGATACATGTGATGCATCCGGAGACATATGCCTTGACAAGGGAGGGGAGGCCTGGAATATAAAAATATAGAAATTGCAATTCAATAGTTCACATGTAGTCTGCCATCCTCTATGTCCCACCCCATGGTACTGTGAAATAAAGAGTGGTGCACTGGCAACAGGAATGCATGGTCTCCCCTCTTGGCAGATAAGTCCAGAATTAGGGCTTATCTGCACACCTGCATTGTTCCAATCTCAGATATCTGTGTCCGTGGCATATGTCTGTAAGTCTTGCAATGTTAGGTCTAGAAGTGGCATCTCTGGCGTGAGCAATGGCATTTAGGTGGTTGCATTTTGAGTGGATACGGATTTTGTCTGGGGGATGTGTCCTGATGGATGAGATCCAAACAATCATGTTGTGGGACAAATCTCATCCTGTTCTCCTTTTAATCCTAACAAAACATTGAGGATTGGGGCTGGGCCTGAGGTAGGAGAAGCATATTTTATCTTTAGATTAGGGTTGGAGAGCAGAATGACCTCATAACCACTAGGCCTTTGGGCCAACATATGTTGGGTGTGTATATTTTTCAACAGAATGGACACATTATGTGTGGTGTGTAAAGTGGTATCATGTCCCAGAGTGAATGATGTAGCCATTTCCACCAC